>CM070479.1:48618853-48931353 GCA_036324585.1 Champsocephalus esox
ATTATTGTTTGTTTGATGCCTCATCTAAACTCTCCTGTCATTTCAGATCCCGCTTTCCTCCAGACCCTTGTAATCAGCTCATTTCCCTCACCTGGTCTCCTCAGCCCTTCCCCTCACCTGTTACTCATTCCCTCATCACTCCACAGTATTTATACCACCTCATTATGAGTTGTCCTTTGCCAGATTGTCTTGTCGTTTCCGCCAAGCTCTCCAGTGAGTGTTGTGCTCTAGTCCCGAGTTTTGTCCTGCCCAGTTTTCGATTCCTGCCTGCCTGTCTAACGGATTTACTGGTTTTGACTCTGCCTGTCCTTGACCTGGAATAAACTGAACATTACTATACTGGTTGTATCTGAGTCGTGCTATTGGGTTCTTATCTGTACCTGTGATCGTGACAGTACAATCTGGCCAAACATGAATCCAGCCGACTCAGCGACAGAACCGCCTTCGCACGATATCGTGTTACAACGCCACGAGCAGCAGCTTACCTTCATGGCTGAAGCGATGCAGGAGATGGCCGCTCGTTTCGAACGGACCTTTGTGAATCTCCGTGATCATCTTCAGATCCGTCCTGCAACGGTCCATGGCCCGGAATTAACTCCAGCTTCCGCTGTTCGAATCCAGAGTCCTCCGGCATCGGATGCACGCCTGCCTCCTCCGGAACGCGACTCGGGAGCCCCAGGTTCGTGCAGACCATTCCTGGTCCAATGTTCCCTCGCCTTCGAGCTTCAGCCTTCCCAACAGAAAGATCCCGGGTGGCGCATATTGTCTCTCTTCTCACGGGCAAAGCTAAAGACTGGGGTACCGCCGAATGGGAAAGACAATCCGCTGCCTGCTCGTCTGTAAGCGTATTCTCCGATGAACTGCGTAAAGTTTTTGATCACGCTACAGCCGGAAGAGAGGTAGCTCGTGGACTGTTTAACCTGGTGCAAGGAGGGGGATCTGTGTCGGATTACTCCATCGAGTTTCGTACCATAGCCGCCGAGAGTAACTGGAATGCTTCTTCACTCCTCGATGCCTTCTACAACGGTCTGTCGGATCGCCTTAAAGACGAGCTGGCAGCTAGGGACCTTCCTGCTGATTTAGATGAGCTGGTGGCTCTCTCCATCCGCATTGACTGCCGTCTGCGGGAGCGGAGGAGAGAGAGGGTTTTCTCCGTCGCCCCTCAGGCTCCGCCTCTCCCGTCAGCGCACGCTACTGAACAGGTGAGAGAAGGATTTTCTAACTCGTCTGAACCAATGCAGCTGGGGCGGACCCGGCTCTCCGAGGCAGAACGACAGCGCCGCCTGCGGGACAACTGCTGTCTTTACTGCGGCCAGCAGGGTCATCTTGCCTTCTCTTGTCCTGTAAAAGACAGGGCTCACCAGTCATCCAGAGGGCGCTGGTGAGCCGTATGATGAATTTAGAAATGCCCTCTCGACCCCTAACCCATGTTCAGCTGAGCTGCTTGGGGAAAATGCACACAGTGGCAGTTCTTATTGACTCTGGTGCTGATGCCAGTCTTTTGGACATAACACTGACCTTTCAAATGGGACTTGGTCGGGAGGCTTTGGAGAAGCCCATCAATGCTACAGCTCTAGATGGTCGTCTTCTCTGCAGAGTGACACACCGTTCACCTCCAGTTGAAATGAGCATGTCAGGTAATCACAGCGAAACACTCTCTTTTCACCTTATCCATGCACCACATCAGCCTGTCATTTTGGGGTTTCCTTGGTTAAAGAGGCATAATCCTCATATAGATTGGGCTTCAGGGACTATTAGAGAGTGGAGTGCTCATTGTCATGCTGTCTGCTTAAGATCTAGTTCCTCAATTGATTCCAGTCAGCCGAGGATCTCTGAGTGTGAAGACCTTTCCGGTGTTCCCAAAGATTACTGGGACCTTAAAGAGGCCTTTAACAAAGTTCGGGCCACCTCACTCCCGCCTCATCGTGCTAATGACTGTCCTATTGACCTGTTACCTGGTACTTCTCCTCCTAGAGGTCGACTTTTTTCTTTATCGGCTCCTGAAACTAAGTCAATGGAGAAGTATATCAATGACTCTTTGGATGCAGGGCTTATCCGGCCTTCATCATCTCCTGCTGGTGCAGGTTTCTTCTTCGTGGGTAAGAAGGATAAGACTCTGCGCCCATGCATTGACTACAGAGGACTCAATAACATCACTGTCAAGAACAGGTACCCCCTTCCACTTGTTTCCTCTGCATTTGAACTGTTACAAGGCGCTACTATTTTTACCAAGCTGGACCTACGTAATGCGTACCATTTGGTGAGAATCAGGGAGGGGGACGAGTGGAAGACGGGATTTAACACTCCTAGTGGACATTATGAGTATTTAGTCATGCCTTTTGGACTCACCAATGCACCTGCAGTCTTCCAGGGGTTGGTGAATGATGTTCTGTGGGATCTTCTCAATATCTGTGTTTTTGTATACCTGGATGACATTTTGATTTTTTCCAAGTCTAAACAGGAGCATGTGGTCCATGTTCGCCTAGTCCTCCAGAGGCTCTTGGAGAACCACCTCTTTGTCAAGGCCGAGAAGTGTGTGTTCCACACCACAGAAGTCCCTTTGCTGGGATTTGTGGTCTCCACCGGAAACATTAAGATGGATCCTGAAAAGACCAAGGCTGTCACTGACTGGCCACGCCCTTTAACCCGCAAGGAGCTCCAACGCTTTCTGGGTTTTGCCAACTTCTTCCGGAGGTTTATTCGAAACTACAGTTTGGTGGCAACCCCTCTCACAGCTCTCACCTCTCAGAACATTCCCTTCCGGTGGTCCTCGGTGGCCGAAGGGGCTTTTGGTGAGTTAAAGTCACGCTTCACCTCTGCTCCCATTTAGATTTTTCCAGACTCTACTCGGCAGTTTACTGTAGAGGTAGATGCGTCGGACACTGGAGTTGGGGCAGTTCTTTCTCAACGGTCGGCCGAGGATCAGAAGATGCACCCGTGTGCCTTCTTCTCCCGGAAGCTGTCTCCAGCAGAAAGAAATTATGACATTGGAAATCGAGAACTGTTGGCATTGAAACTTGCCCTGGAAGAATGGAGACACTGGTTGGAGGGAGCAGAGCAGCCTTTTGTGGTCTGGACGGATCACAAACATTTGGAGTACATCCGTTCAGCTAAGCGGCTGAACTCTCGTCAAGCCAGGTGGGCTCTGTTTTTCACACGCTTTGATTTTTCTCTTTCATACAGACCTGGTTCTAAGAACATCAAACCTGACGCCCTGTCTCGCCAGTTCCAGCCAGAGAGCTCTCCATCTCATTCTGAGAATATCATCGCTTCTACATGTGTCATTGGTCTGGTGACCTGGGAGGTGGAGGATAAGGTCAAGCGCTCTCATGCTGAACACCCAGCCCCAAGTGCCTGTCCTGTTAACCGTCTGTTTGTTCCTGCCACTCTCCGTACCCAGGTTCTCCAGTGGGGTCATAACTCTCGCCTGGCTTGTCACTCAGGAGTGAGACGGTCCCTAGCCCTGATTCGACAGCGATTTTGGTGGTCTTCCATGGAGAAGGATGCCAAGGAATTCTTTGCTGCTTGCCTAGTCTGCTCCCAAAATAAGACCTCACGCCAAGCTCCCTCCGGTCTTCTTCATCCCTTGCCTATCCCTCATCGTCCCTGGTCCCACATCGCCTTGGATTTTGTCACCGGACTACCACCCTCAGACGGTAACACAGTCATAGACCGGTTTTCCAAGTCTGCCCGACTTATTCCATTAACCAAATTACCTACTGCCAAGGAAACGGCTGAAATCATGCTACGACATGTGTTCAGGCTGCATGGTCTTCCCAGTGACGTTGTGTCTGATTGGGGACCACAATTTACTTCTCGTTTTTGCAGGCTGCTGGGAGCCAGTGTCAGTCTCTCGTCCGGATTTCATCCCCAGTCCAATGGTCAAGCAGAGCGAATGAACCAGGAGATGGAGACTGCCTTACGCTGTCTAGCTTCCTCCACTCCCTCCTCCTGGTCGAGGCAGCTTCTATGGGTTGAGTATGCCCACAACACCCTTCCTAGTTCTGCTAGGAAGGGTGTTGTTCTCCATTCCTTTCCGCGGATACCAGCCGCCCCTTTTCCCGGCACAGGAACGGGAGGCCAGCGTCCCATCTGCACAGGCGTTTGTAAGCCGATGTCGACGCATGTGGTTAAAGGCCCGCTCCGCGCTCCTGCGCTCTTCCGACCGTTATCAACGGACCGCCAATCGCTGTCGCAAGCCAGCTCCACAGTACTCCCCAGGGCAACGTGTCTGGCTCTCCACACGGGATCTCCCTCTCAGAGTTGAGTCAAAGAAGTTGTCTCCCCGTTTTGTAGGCCCATTTCCCATAGCTAGGATTATCAATCCTGCAGCTGTCCGCCTGCGTCTGCCCCCTTCTATGAAGATTCATCCTACCATCCACGTGTCCAAGATCAAACCAGTTAATGTGAGCCCTCTTCAGCCCCCCTCTACACCCCCACCACCACCCCGGACTATCGACGGGGAGACTGTTTACACTGTCCGTCGCCTCATCAAGTCCCGGCGACGTGGTAGAGGGTTGCAGTACCTGGTACACTGGGAGGGTTATGGTCCTGAAGAGCGTTCATGGGTGCCCGCTCGCAGTATCTATGATCCATCTCTCATTACTGACTTTCACCAGGCCCATCCCGATCAACCCCGTAGGACATCAGGAGCCGTCCATAGAGGGGGGGTTCTGTCACAAGTTAGACACTTATATTATTGTTTGTTTGATGCCTCATCTAAACTCTCCTGTCATTTCAGATCCCGCTTTCCTCCAGGCCCTTGTAATCAGCTCATTTCCCTCACCTGGTCTCCTCAGCCCTTCCCCTCACCTGTTACTCATTCCCTCATCACTCCACAGTATTTATACCACCTCATTATCAGTTGTCCTTTGCCAGATTGTCTTGTCGTTTCCGCCAAGCTCTCCAGTGAGTGTTGTGCTCTAGTCCCGAGTTTTGTCCTGCCCAGTTTTCGATTCCTGCCTGCCTGTCTAACGGATTTACTGGTTTTGACTCTGCCTGTCCTTGACCTGGAATAAACTGAACATTACTATACTGGTTGTATCTGAGTCGTGCTATTGGGTTCTTATCTGTACCTGTGATCGTGACAAATTCCAAACATAATCAGCTTACTCAGGTCATGTGCCACCATGTTTAAGTATAGTTTGGGTCAAGTGAGTGCTTAAGAGTCCTACATCAGGACAGGCAAATCCCAGCAGGGAAATCTGGATTACTTTGCAGTTTTAGCAAACAAAGTCTTGATCCTTTTATCTCTGTGTCCAACAAACTTTAGATCTGGTTGGAAAGCTAACAATTAATGTGTTTTTGTTTTGTTTAAGTACATAGACTGTATAAAGGTTAAGTAGCATACAATGATTATGATCACAGTGCCAGATGGAAATGTGCATGCATATACTGTATACTTCTGATTGAAATAACCCATGTGTTATGTTGCAGACTTGAGAGTGGAGGAAGAGGTCAGAAATTAAAGCAAGAAGCACACAGCATAAGGAGAGCTGTGTTGTTAATAACTTGCCTCATGTGAAGTGTCATAAAAGCGTATAATGAAATTATGAGGGTGCTACATAAAGAGTGCAACTGTGGTACACCCCAAAAATTTTACAATTATTTGTGTATTTGCTTTTCTTTATTTTTGCTACAGTGAATTTGTTGTGTTGAAAAGCTCAACATTATCTGTATTTATTATCGGTGACATTCATATCAGTTTATGGTTTATCTGTACTGTTTGAGAAACAGTAAAAGTATGTAGCGCCAAGGTGGTACCTTTGGCAGGTGAGCGGTGACACCTGGGTTATGTTCGGGGGGACACTTCCGCCCCCTTCAGTTCTCAGAAGCAATGTGTAAATGTGACCTGAGCAAAGGCTTGCAGGCAGGTTAGCTGCTGCGCACAGGTTTTGTTTACCTGAGTGCAGTCTTGCAGGCACATCGCCTTGTCTTTTTTAGTTTATTAACACTGACAGTGAGCTCCTACATCCATAATAGTGTGGCCTTTCATTGAATGCTTTATAAACCAGTTAAACTTACAGATGTCATTGTGAATTGGAAAACTGCATTTAAATGTTGTTAAAGGTCAAAGTTTCAATGTATGGTTCAGCAAGTGTTGGTCGTTTACTAGGAATTTACATATTTTAAGCTCAAATACTTTGTTCTATGTTTAAACCTTCAGACACATTTTGACGTGTTTCAGTTCAGCACATCATTTATTTTGTGATGATTTAAAAGTACAATCCGGAATAATATACGTACTCGCCTTTATCTTTTTGCCATCTTAGCCTTTTTACAGTTGTTTTACATATCACAGTGTTGCATGATGTCACGGTAGGACAATGTGTTAAGGATCTCTTGTCGAGCTAGGTTGTCAGTTTGAAATGTCTGGATGAAGATGGAACTGATGTTATGTGACAGACACAAACTAAACCTCAAAATGAATGTGACACTGGTCTCAGCAGAGAAGCTCATTTTGTATTAGAAACACCTTTAATGTTTGATCTTGCAAATAAAGAAGCAGTCCAGGCGATCCACCGCATCCTGTGTCTCTTTCATGCTGCTGCACTTTTCTGTTTTTCCACAGATTTCTTTAGTGTTGCTGTGGTACCCACGCTTTTGGGACCCGTAACATAACTGTACATGTTTCTGTTAAAACAACATTTGATTGATAACCATAACCAAGAAACATGCATATAGATATATATATATATATATAAACCTGAACAATGCTTCAGTCGGCTAGGTTTAGGGTTAGGCCCAGGGTACTTATGGGTCCACCTTTTCCACTTCCTCTCGCTATATAATAACAAAGACGGGACACTTCCTTGTTATTTGGCCCATTGCTCCAGAAAAGCGTAATCACGGTCCAACAAACCAAAGCACAAGGCTACTTTGTTAAATGACAATGTCATTCGAACTTCCAGATGTGTTGCTGACTGTCCCTGCAAACTGCAAAAAACTGATTTTACTGCGTCTAATTACTCATTGACTTTGTCGGTTGGCCTGAGGAGTGGGATGGTTAGGGTTTGTGTAAGAAAACAAGTGGAAGCCAATCAGAGGCAGAGCAGAGAGGGTCATGTTGAAATTACATCTCATTTAGCAGTCACACTTAACCAATTTAGATACAAACTCAAAAGAGTCGTATGTTTTATCCTATGTATTACCTGCTGCTGTTTTATGCCTTTTATTCTACATTGTATAGTTGTACTTTGAATTGTGTCCTGTGTACTGTACTGTAAAGCACTTTGTACATCCGTGTTGAGAAGGGTGCTATATAAATAAAGTTGTACTTACTTACTTACTTAACCCTCGAGGTACTAGCTTCCATAAGCCAAACCTTTGCCTCACATTGGCTTCCAAACGCCAAACATTACCAAGTGATAGCTTCAGAAGTGAAATCTGTCTAGTTTAAGATTAGCATCGTGTCAATGCATTGCAGGAACCAGAATAACATTTCAATATAAGTGGACTTGTGTACAGTTAAATCAAAACAAGGAAAGCCTACAGCATTAATTTTCTACATGTTTTGTCCAATGTATCGTTTTGCTATCTAGTCCGTTATTTTCACATCTGCATGAAAAAAGTGAAACATCTTATTAAACTTCAATGAAAAGGAGAATGACTGACTGCCTCCACCTGCAGCAATGTGTTTCCAAGGCAAGAAAGCACTGATTAAATGGCACCAACTTTACACTGCCACTACCATCACACTATCATCATAGTCAATCTCTATGTTTCTCTTCCGCTCTCTACGCTTGCAAAGAGACAGACCCATAAACACACACACACAAAACACTCCTCTTTACCTTCAAAAAGCCAGGGGAAGGCAGTCGGCATGAATAAATAGTCTAAGTGCTTATATTTCTATTCCTGCTTACCCAACTGCTAACAAGACCCAGTTCACAGTCAATGAGCTACTTCGGCATTCATGAGGATCACTGACAGTCACTTTGCATTCAACGCCAATCACAACCAGCGGGAAAAAGAGCACACACCCGAACACACATAAAGAAATGTGATTACAAGAGGCATTCTGCGGTGCTTCAGCATTCCCCAGTGTTTTACAAAAAGAAAGCCGACACCCCAGACCCATCCAGGCGGTTTGAAGCACACACATGCGTGAGTACAGCAACAAGCAGGAAAGCATGATTACCCTCCGCGTGTTTAGAGGTCACTGGCATTAGGAGATTAGGTAAAGTAAGCAATCATCATTTGGATATTTGATGATGAAACTATCCTGTTAAATTGATTATAGTGGTGCACAGGGCACAGGAGGGTGACAGCCACACCTGGCGACATATGGAGTGTGTGTGTGTGTGTGTGTGTGTGTGTGTGTGTGTGTGTGTGTGTGTGTGTGTGTGTGTGTGTGAGTCAGTGATTTAACATGTCATATGGGCCGTACCTGTCCTACATTGCTCTGCTCCTCCGTCCAACCTCTGTATGCGTGATGTTTATTCTTTTAATTTAGCAAGTGTGAGGGTGTGATTGTGTACGACTCCACTATTCAGAAGATAAGTATATTAACGTATATTCCCAGTAAAGGTACACTGTGTGTGTAATATGCACACGTGCTGATGCTAGCTAGAGATAAGGGACTCGTAAAATACTGTATGTCATTGTGTAGAACAAGAATGTTTGAGAATGTCCTTCACAGGTTATCTTTGGTGTTAGGAACTGACCGATGTATTATCTTATTCTTAAACTAATTGATCATGATAGTTTTTTTTTAAATACTCAAAGTATGAAATGTAGGTGAATATCAGTATAAGGTAGAATGCACAATAACCTTACATTTGTTTTTGATTATATATTAAGTAAATGTACTTTGCACCTCTGTTAACACTCTCACAATAAGTTGACTCTAAACGTGGAGATGCTGAGAATAGAACTCTTGCTATAGAAATGGCCAACTGATTAAAAACATACATTGGCAATATTGCCGTGTTATGTAAGTGTCGCTTCATTTGACACCAAAACATCTTTACAATTGGTGATTACAAAAATAAAATGTATTGCATTGGGCAATCTGGGCCTAAGTACGTTCATGGACATGTGTTGGGCATATCTATATAAATTGAAAATAAAAATGCCATATACTGTATATATATTTATAAATTCAAGCTTCAAGATTCAAAGGTTTATTTTCACAACATATACACAAAGTCTTCTGGCCTATGGGATGAAGCTGTCTCTGAATCTGGTGGTTTTTGACCTCATGCTGCGGTCCCGCCTGCCAGACGGCAGCAGACAGAACAGTCTGTGGCTGGGGGGATGGGGGTCTTTGATAATCCGGAGGGCTTTCCTCCTGAGCCGCTGGGAGTAGAGATCCTCCATGGATGGCAGCTCCGTCCTGGTGCTGTTCTGTACAGTTTTCACCACCCTATGTAAAGCTTTACGATTGAGGGTGGTGCAGCTACCGTACCAGGCCTTGATGCAGCCAGTCAGGATCCTCTCTATGGTGCACCTGTAGAAGGTCAGGATCCTCCTCTCTATGGTGCACCTGTAGAAGGCCAGGATCCTCTCTAGGGTGCACCTGTAGAAGGTCATGCTCTCTATGGTGCACCTGTAGAAGGTCAGGATCCTCTCTATGGTGCACCTGTAGAAGGTCAGGATCCTCTCTATGGTGCACCTGTAGAAGATCAGGATCCTCTCTATGGTGCACCTGTAGAAGGTCAGGATCCTCTCTATGGAGCACCTGTAGAAGGTCAGGATCCTAGATATATTATTTAGGTGATAGTAGGCTGATTTAGTAACTGTTTTAATGTGACTGTTGAAACTCAGGTCAGAGTCCATGACTACACCTAGATTTCTGGCTTTATCTGTTGGTTTGAACATTGCAGACTGAAGCTCAGCGCTAACTTTTAAACGTTCTGCCTTGGCTCCAAAAACCATTACCTCAGTTTTATCTTTGTTTAATTGGAGAACGTTTTGACACATCCAGTCATTGATTTGTTCAATGCACTTACTCAGTGTTTGAATTGGAGCATAGTCTCCTGGTGAAATTGTTACGTAAATGTGTGTCATCTGCATAGCTAATGGCTATGGTAACTTATTGTGTTGTTCTTCATTATCTGAGCCAGTGGTAGCATGTAGATGTTAAAGAGAAGAGGCCCCAAGATGGAACCTTGAGGAACCCCACATGTCATATTTGTCAACTCAGGATCCTCTCTATGGTGCACCTGTAGAAGGTCACGATGCTCTCTATGGTGCACCTGTAGAAGGTCAGGATCCTCTCTATGGTGCACCTGTAGAAGGTCAGGATCCTCTCTATGGAGCACCTGTAGAAGGTCAGGATGCTCTCTATGGAGCACCTGTAGAAGGTCAGGATGCTCTCTATGGAGCACCTGTAGAAGGCCAGGATGCTCTCTATGGTGCACCTGTAGAAGGTCAGGATGCTCTCTATGGTGCACCTGTAGAAGGGCAGGATGCCCTCTATGGTGCACCTGTAGAAGGTCAGGATGCTCTCTATGGTGCACCTGTAGAAGGTCAGGATGCTCTCTATGGTGCACCTGTAGAAGGTCAGGATGCTCTCTATGGAGCACCAGTAGAAGGTCAGGATCCTCTCTATGGTGCTCCTGTAGAAGGTCAGGATCCTCTCTATGGTGCACCTGTAGAAGGTCAGGATACTCTGCAACTTCTACAGGTGCACTATAGAGAGGATCCTGACCTTCTGCAGGTGCACATGGAGTCCATGTTGAACCTCCACAGCCTGTAGAGGAAGAAGAGTCGCTGTTGAGCTGTTTTGGTGATGGTGTTAGTGTGAAGAGTCCATGTCAGGTCCTCAGTGATGAGTCCATGTCAGGTCCTCAGTGATGAGTCCATGTTAGGTCATCAGTGAAGAGTCCATGTCAGGTCCTCAGTGATGAGTCCATGTCAGGTCCTCAGTGAAGAGTCCATGTCAGGTCCTCAGTGATGAGTCCATCTCAGGTCCTCAGTGAAGAGTCCATGTCAGGTCCTCAGTGAAGAGTCCATCTCAGGTCCTCAGTGAAGAGTCCATGTCAGGTCCTCAGTGAAGAGTCCATCTCAGGTCCTCAGTGAAGTGTCCATGTCAGGTCCTCAGTGATGAGTCCATGTCAGGTCCTCAGTGATGAGTCCATGTCAGGTCCTCAGTGATGAGTCCATGTCAGGTCCTCAGTGATGAGTCCACGTCAGGTCCTCAGTGATGAGTCCATGTCAGGTCCTCAGTGATGTGGACACCGAGGAACCTGAAGCTGCTGACTCTCTCCACTGTAGTCCCATTGATGGCGATGGGAGCGTGTCCCTCTCTCTGCTGCTTCCTGTAATCCACAATCAGCTCATTTGTTTTGCTGATGTTGAGACGGAGGTTGTTATCCTGTCACCAAGATGTCAGGCTTTCGACCTCCTCTCTGTACGCCGTCTCGTCGCCGTCGGTGATCTGGCTGATGACGGTTGTGTTTATGACGTCTGTTTCCGGTTTCATTTCTGACGGATGTATTTTGTTATTCTCACATTCTTTCACATTTAAATGTACATTAAAGTATTTTGTGAGGCCTTCCAACATGTTTTTAAATATAACTACGGTTGTAGTTGAAGAATTAACATGAACCGAAGCTGTTGCCTGGCAACACAAATCACGTCCGTTAATTCCACATCCACACGCATGGATTAACATCGATTTAATACATTAATGTAGCCTTTGTTTCTGCTAAAAGAGGTGTCGACCAGCTGGGGCAACAAGAAAATCGGCGTAATCGAGTGTGACTATTAAAAAATAAATCATTATTATATTAATATTGACCATAACAACCGACCGTCGGGGTAGCATTTGCTTGGCATTAACTGTCACGTTTGAAGGGACGAAATCGTGACATCTTCACGTCTCCTAGCATGGTACATCGTCACATGTTCACGTCTTGCCGTGATACCGGGTTGAAGATTTCACACCTTGGAGTCCACAAACCCCAAGAAGGAAGTGTTCCAGTGTACCCACAACAATAAACCATTTGTGACCGAGAGTTGCCCGGTCATAAACTGGTAACAACAACATATGGCTGAAGCAACCCCTTCCTTAAGGGAGATAACAGACGTCAGGGTTGGTCATAAACGTCAAAGGGCAAAAGGTGGATATCTAGGAGAATTATTCCCTAATACAAAATATTAGGTTCAACTATCCTAGAACAATTGTGTTGACATATAACATTCAATTAATTTCAACATGTCAGTTTTTTCAGTGTTAGTAGCCAGCACACCGAGTTGTTGCTCCCAAAAAGATTTGTTTATTTGGTCAGGGTCATGGAAGTCCCATCACATAGTCAGAAGAGTCCAACGTTTCACACTCAACTTTTTGAGCGTTATGATGCCTTTCCGGGTACTCGTGCATTGGGACGCATTTGTGCTCTCCAAAAACAAATGTAGACACAGACGTGTCACATTCAACGTGCCCGGCAGCATCATTTACAGTCAAAAGCAGTTAAACATTACTTTTTTGTCAAGTTACATTTTGTTTCTGTAGATTTTTAATTCAGTGGGTTTAACGATGATCACTGAGGTCAATGGAGTCTGTTGGCTTTAGGAAGAGCATATTAATTGCTGTTTTTTTTCAAAACAGAAGAGTTAAATAGCAATAGTGTAAAACATTTAAATCGACAGTACAACAAAATCATTATAATTCCAGTGTGAAATACTGGATGTAACTGAACAGGCCAATGCCACTACAGTTAAAGATTCCCAATTGTTGAAGTTACATGAAGTGATATTTTCCCTGGAGCCTTTAATTTGTGATTTACACCTTTTCCCACCCTTAGTTTAAAAATATGTTCTTACATGTATTTATCACCTGCATATTATCACTTGAACATGCTGATAAGTGGTTGAAGTGTACTTTTTTATGACAAAGAAATACAATATTCTCACCTACGTGCACCACGTAGGCCTACGGCGCGCTCGCAAAACTAGTGCTGCTGTATCCGTCGGCAGCTTGAGATCTCAGTCAGAGCCCAGGGGGAGGCGGAGAGAAAACATGCTGGAAATACCCAGAGTTTAAAGTGCTAAAGTGAAGACTAAAACACAGATTTATTCAGCAGAAGCCAAAGACCAGGGGAGAGTTTTAACACATTTACACCAGAGAGCCCTCAGAGGAGAGACGCACCGGTGGGTGGTTGTGTGAGAGCTTATTTGAGTATGTAGTGTATGTCTGACTCGTGTGTGTGCTTGCGTGTGAGTTGCGTGTGTGTGTGTGTGTGTGCATACTCCCATCGGTGCGTTCATTTCTCTTATCCGTACACCCACCTTTTTCTTGGTTTCGAGACAATCTCCCAGGATGCCTATTCTACATTAAACAGTGCTTTGAAGACAATTGAGCTGAGACCCAGGCTGATCAGGGCTCCCTTATCCCTCCCAGCACATCTATTATCAAAGCCTTCGTACCATTACCGTCATTATACACTATGTATTATTATTATTATTTTGAAAATGCAGCGCTGAGAGCGGGCGAGAGACGGGGGCCTCCGTAAACAAATCTATTATTGGTGATGAATTGCATAATAACACAGGCATAATGCCGTTCTCTCACAAAACTGGTGAAGGTGCTGAACTGGAAAAAGTACCCCATCTGTAGAATTTGAATAAACAATGGGCGATAGAGGGGGAGAGACAAAGATGGAGTGGTCGTTAGATGCTGTGTTTTTACTTGAAAGCTAAAGACTGTAGCCTGCAAAGCGCATACGGGTGCTGTCATCCCTCTGTGTGTTGGCAACCATCACCTTCATTTAAGAATGGTACACTTTGAACTGGGGCTTCTTTGATGCATGTGTAAGAGTTTGTATCGCCGTTGGGGGAAATTGGGGGAAGACAACCCAACTGCTATGAGACGTTTCCCATTATAATCTTCTCAGGTGGCCTTATTGAAATAATTGCTCGAGGCTCAAAGAGGTCATATTATTCCATATTTCACAATAATAACATTCGAGAAAAGTAGAAAATTGACTACTGGTATTGTTGTTTTTATTGTTGTTACTAAATGATCAGAGCACTTCTTCAACCTGTGCTTGGGGAATTGTTCTGTTATGAACTTATTGGAAGCCCATACTGTAGTTGTATTGCTGTAAAGTGTCCTTATTTCCTTTATCATGCATTGCTCATATTCGCCGAGTGCTCTTTTTTCTTTACTGCTAAATAACCAGCTTTAAGGGCTTTCACCTATTTTTGCTTTATTCTTATAGTGTACCATATATTACCAATATGTCACTGCCAAGCAATATCTGATCCTTGTTGTGAATACTAGGATCAGATATTTCTCCTAGTATAGACAACCAATCAATTTCAGTGTTGGCATTCACTGATTGTGCTGTTATGTTAAATGTTTGTGTTTCATGTATTTGTGTATGCATATTTGTCTGTTGATGTTGGACATGGAGCTGCTGTGACGTAAGTGAAATTTCAGACTTGATCTGACAATAAAGTAATATCGTATCGTATCGTATTCCATTCCTCAGATACTTGCTGGGATCTTTTAACATGCAATAAAAGTATTGGTATAGGTTTGGAATCAAATACTTTCGACTTTGGTGTTACTGTTTACCCTAAATGATTGATAAAAGTATTGTAGAGAAATGGACCTGACATACAAATGTCTTACAAGTTTGAGCTATGCTAACGACATAGCTCCACGGATGGAAAAGTGGGGCCTTTTGAATGTTGTTATTCAGAGTGACATTTGTAGGTATTGGATGGATTGCGATTACATTTGGTACGCACCTTCATGTTAGCCTTTAATCTATGCTAACATTCGCATTTTTCCAAAACATGTGCATTAGCATTGTCCTTGTGACCAAGTTTGCATGCATAAAGCTCAAAGCACCACTGCGCAGCCATGCAAAGGAGCTAGCATAGCTGTAGCGTCTTGGCCTTGTTAATCATCATAAACCTTTTGTTAGATTTTAGGTCAATCAAAAAGACATTATCATGATTCAAGATGATATATTGTCATATGTTACAGCTCTCAACCTTGAGTGGTACGACGGAATAATGCTAGCTGATATACTGTGTGTATTCTCTTCTGATCTCACTTTCTTCTTCATCTTATCTGTCTTTTTTTCTCTTGTGGGGTCAAAGAAGAACAAGAGAGTGAACAAATATTATCCATGTTCTCAGCACACATCGACACAGCAACGTACCAACAACCCCTTCCCCAGTGAGCAGACACTGTTTAGCTATGCTAATTTGAATATATTTTTGGGTCAATTGTGCGCTCACCAGAAACGGCCTCCACGCCTACTCTTTGCCGAACAATTTTAATTTTTAATATTCCATTTAATTTATATGGGCCACCACTGAGGCAATCTGACAATGCCAAAAAGCCGTCTTGATTTGTATTTTTTAAAGCACATTTCTGCCACAGAGATTCCTTTGCCCTGGTTTCTGCCGTTCCCTAACCTAAGTTTCTTTTCTATCTTAAAACCATTTCACCTTAAGAAATAATCAATAAAAACAATTATGAGATCCAAGCCCAGCACCAGTGCTCTCTCCTCTTCCCCATCTTTTGTTTTTCCCCTCTCTATCTCTTTCTCTCCCCACTCCCTGCTTTTATCCTCTTGTCTGTGCTCCCACCATCCTCTCTCCTTGGTGATTCACGGGGTATAATATTTAATTATACTCTATAATTTATGCAGGTTATCAAACTCTGAGCGCATCATTTTATGTACATTGTGTAAATTGCTTTTTTCTCTCTCCCTCCCTGTCTCTCTGTCTCTTTCTGTCTTTTCTTTACAGGCTTTTTTTTCATCTTGGATGGGAGGAGGGTAAATCCTTTGCAGGCATAGACAGAGATATTGAAGCCCGGGTGCAAATGTGAAATGAATAAACAGGCTGGATCTCTTCTTCAACGGCCTAAATGAGATCTGCACAAAATAATTTAAACTAGGCCCATTCATCAAGCCCAGCTAGGCAATGTGTGTAGCAGTGGCCTGTGTATGTTGTCCATACTGTATCTATGTGTGTGTGTGTGTGTGTGTGTGTGTGTGTGTGTGTGTGTGTGTGTGTGTGTGTGTGTGTGTTCCACGCCCCTGGCAGCGGGGCTAGGGGTATCCTTCTGTAGATAGACAGAATGAAGGATTAAGAGTGAAAGACAAGCAAATACATACTGGAAATTAAAGTATTTTAGAAAAGTTTAGCGACATCTAGAAAGTGAGCCAATTAATGCAAATACTGTCTTGATTTGCTTATAATAATATAGTATGCTAATTTAAAAAAAAAGTCTCTATCCAAAACACGTGCAAAGTTGATGTGCAGGATAACAGGTGTCCTTCCTGTGCAACATGTGACACAGTCCTTACAGCAGAGAAGATAAGGATGCAGTGTACCAATGGGTCCCCTTAACCCTTACATAGGTATTCAATATTTTGGAAAATTAATTGATTTCTATTTTCTACATTACAAACCGTATTACACTGTTATTACAAGCGTGTGACATCATGATTACACCATTATTATACTGTAATAACACTGGTATTACTCCCATATTACACCTAGTACACTGTTATTACAGAATTATTACGCAATTATACCATAACAACACTGTTATTATTCCCATGTTACACTGTTATTACAACTATTACATCCATGTCACACCTTAAATAAACCCATATTTCACATAAACAACACAATATTATCCCATATTACACTGTAAGTAGACCAATTTAACACATGGACACAGCCTGTCGAATAGATATAAACCATATAAAGGTTAACATGGAGAAAACTAAATGCAATTCCCTATTGGATGCCTTTCCAAAAGAGACAACGTGATGCATTCAGGAGCCCTTCCAGAGGAGAACATGCAATACAGCACTTTATGTCAAGGCTTTCCAGTGGAGAAAGCATGAGGCAGTGCCCCCTCAGTGGCCCCCCAGTGTGCCCTGCAGTGGAGAAAGCATGAGGCAGTGCCCCCTCCCCCAATGTGCCCTGCAGTGGAGAAAGCATGAGGCAGTGCCCCCTCAGTGGCCCCCCAGTGTGCCCTGCAGTGGAGAAAGCATGAGGCAGTGCCCCCTCCCCCAATGTTCCCTGCAGTGGAGAAAGCATGAGGCAGTGCCCCCTCCCCCAATGTGCCCTGCAGTGGAGAAAGCATGAGGCAGTGCCCCCTCCCCCAATGTGCCCTGCAGTGGAGAAAGCATGAGGCAGTGCCCCCTCAGTGTGCCCTGTAGTGGAGAAAGCATGAGGCAGTGACCCCTCAGTGCCCCTCAGTGGAGAAAGCATGAGGCAGTGCCCCCTCAGTGTGCCCTGTAGTGGAGAAAGCATGAGGCAGTGCCCCCTCCCCCAATATGCCCTGCAGTGGAGAAAGCATGAGGCAGTGCCCCCTCAGTGCCCCTCAGTGGAGAAAGCATGAGGCAGGGCCCCCTCAGTGTGCCCTGTAGTGGAGAAAGCATGAGGCAGTGCCCCCTCAGTGCCCCTCAGTGGAGAAAGCATGAGGCAGGGCCCCCTCAGTGTGCCCTGTAGTGGAGAAAGCATGAGGCAGTGCCCCCTCAGTGCCCCTCAGTGGAGAAAGCATGAGGCAGTGCCCCCTCAGTGCCCCTCAGTGGAGAAAGCATGAGGCAGTGCCCCCTCAGTGCCCCTCAGTGGAGAAAGCACGAGGCAGTGCCCCCGCAGTGCCCCCTCAGTGCCCCTCAGTGTGCCCTGCAGTGGAGAAAGCATGAGGCAGTGCCCCCGCAGTGCCCCCTCAGTGCCCCTCAGTGTGTCCCTGCAGTGGAGAAAGCACGAGGCAGTGCCCCCGCAGTGCCCCCTCAGTGCCCCTCAGTGTGCCCTGCAGTGGAGAAAGCATGAGGCAGTGCCCCCGCAGTGCCCCCTCAGTGCCCCTCAGTGTGTCCTGCAGTGGAGAAAGCACGAGGCAGTGCCCCCTCAGTGCCCCCTCAGTGTGTCCTGCAGTGGAGAAAGCATGAGGCAGTGCCCCCTCAGTGCCCCCTCAGTGCCCCTCAGTGGAGAAAGCACGAGGCAGTGCCCCCTCAGTGGAGAAAGCATGAGGCAGTGCCCCCTCAGTGCCCCTCAGTGGAGAAAGCACGAGGCAGTGCCCCCTCAGTGTGTCCTGCAGTGGAGAAAGCACGAGGCAGTGCCCCCTCAGTGCCCCCTCAGTGTGTCCTGCAGTGGAGAAAGCACGAGGCAGTTCCCCCTCAGTGCCCCCTCAGTGTGTCCTGCAGTGGAGAAAGCACGAGGCCGTGCCCCCTCAGTGGAGAAAGCATGAGGCAGTGCCCCCTCAGTGCCCCTCAGTGGAGAAAGCACGAGGCAGTGCCCCCTCAGTGTGTCCTGCAGTGGAGAAAGCACGAGGCAGTGCCCCCTCAGTGCCCCCTCAGTGTGTCCTGCAGTGGAGAAAGCACGAGGCAGTTCCCCCTCAGTGCCCCCTCAGTGCCCCCTCAGTGGAGAAAGCACGAGGCCGTGCCCCCTCAGTGTGCCCTGCAGTGGAGAAAGCACGAGGCAGTTCCCCCTCAGTGCCCCCTCAGTGCCCCCTCAGTGCCCCCTCAGTGGAGAAAGCACGAGGCCGTGCCCCCTCAGTGTGCCCTGCAGTGGAGAAAGCATGCAAAGCACTCTTGGGTGCCCTTCCACAAATACAACTTGTTGCCCTTCCAGTGGAGAACATACAATACAGCCCTCGATGGCCTTCCAGTGGACACAACACTATGCAGTGCCCTCAAGTATGCCCTTCCTAGAAATGTGAAAAATGTCCCACTGCAATGCATTGGTCGAGAGGGCTGCCATGCATGCTTAAAACACATTCTGCATGAAGACGCCCAGTTCTCTTTTTATTTTTCCGCCATTGAATATAAAGAAAAAAAGATGCAGGAGCGACAATAAGTCTGTTTGTTCGTAATGCTACTCCACTAATGCCAGATCTTTCTTACGGTAAGTGCCAATATCAAAAGCATGGCAGAATTAATATTAATTACGGAGGAAATAAATCTTGAGCCAACAAAACTCTTAAATCGTGTTATTTACTCAGGAAACATTGCAGTGATATCACAAAGACTAATGCCACAGTAAACAGCGTGCTGAGACGTTCATGCAGCGAAGGTAATCAGACGTCCTTGGCATATGTAGCTATTCAAACTAACCTAACAATAAGAAGAATGAAAAACAGTCCAATATTAATTAAAAACATTTAAACATTGAACACAACACACATTTCCTCTCCCACTGTCAAGTAATCAGATAGTGTATGCAGATAATGATTTTTAGAATGATGATTTTTAATTGTTTTGTAATTATTTGTATAATTGCATTCTGGTCTCCACACACACGTTTGCTCATGGCTTGGGCCGTGCCATTGAACGTGGCTCGGTAAATCTAATAGAATACATATTCAACATCTGTTGACATGATCCTCCCTTTAATGGGCTATTTTCTGGAACCATGAGAGTTTAGAGAACCAGGTTCTAAAAAAAACCTTTGAGCCCAAAAATATGTTAACGTTCTTGAACAAAACGTTTTGACATGAAAACAACACAGTGTCGTAGCAACCTTTCAAGTAGACCCCGTTGTATTCTCTAGTTTAGTGTTAATGTGGCTAAATGAGATCGACACAAAATAATGTTTTGAAAAATACTAGAAACTAAAGATTGAGGATTCATTGAGGAATTGAATGAAGTGAAAAGTGTGGTCATTTTCTCATAGACTTCTACACACTTATCTTGCCACCAGAGGACTCACCCGCAGGTGGATATTAGCATTAGCTTCAATTGAAAGACGGGAAGTTGCCTCTTTGCCTGACTTTCTAGAAATGGAAACAAGCACTATAACAAATAATTGCTTCCTTATTAAGTACATTTTTTTACAAACATGTCAAACACATGGCTGCCAGTAGTAACTGTCCTCCTCAGAGCATGCTTGTTAGTCAGATTAATCACATGCAGCTTCATTTATTTGCTCTTTAGTCGTCCATTAGGTTATTGTAACGTGGTTCTAATTACCATACACAACCTTATCATACTGTTACAGAAAAGTGGCAGGGCGGGCCTCCAGCCTAAATAGGTCTATGGGAATACACTCTCTCACACACACACACACACACACCACACACACACACACACACACACACACACACCCTGCTTCTTCCTTTTTGTCACTCTCCGGTGTTTTAAATGTCATTGACCTGAGGGCAAAGCACATACCATCTCAAGTACACATCAGTCTTCCACTAGGACACATACACACAGCAACACGCTAATCAAGTCTCAATGGGCCTCCTCTCTCCCTTGCCTCCTCCCCTCCTCCCCTCCTGCCTTCCTTGTCTTTCTGTCTGAGTGGAGTGGTGGAGACCTCATGCAGGGAAAAGCCATTGGGTTGGTGCTTTCACTCGACAAAAAAGGTTAAAGGGATGGCTGACATCACTCAGTCATGACATCCACACCTTTCCAACATCACTCACTGCTCGTTGCTGTCATGTGATTGGCAGGCAGGACAGTGTGATTTCAAGTGGGCAGTTACAGAGTTTAGGTCATGCACAGGGTGGTACACATGTTGGACTTTTTCATTTGGTGGTTGAACACAGTTATCTAACCCTAACCCTAACCCTAAGCAGAAACAACACAGCTGCACAGACATGTTACCATCACCTTGAACCTAAACAACCACAGCATAGTAGAGGTGCACAGTTAGCAAGCATGCATTCAAGTATTGTAAGTGTGATTTCAGACACTTTTACTTCCTGTTGTTCAATATTTGTGTTGGGAGGCATATTCTAGTTTTTACTCCACGACGATTATCTGACAGATTTAGTTTCTTGTATCATGTACTATGTTTGGTTATAGGTGGGGTAGGTAATTTTGAGAAACCGGCTCGAGATCGCTAGATTTAGAAAATACACAACCGGAGAAAATCTGCCACTTCCTCACAGAGCCCCTCCTCCAACACACACGAACGCACACATGACCAATGAGGGCACGAGATAAGTTTGTGCCCCGATGGAAGGCTGACAGGCAGGTACAGGTTGTACAGGTTGTACTTTTTACAGTATTACGGCTTCTACAGATGACATTTTTTTATGGATTTTTTGTCAAAGCACTTCAGATATTCATTGCTATCGGGATGTTAAGAGCATTCCATGGAATATAACAAAAAGCGTATCTCGAGCCGGTTTCTCAAACTTACCTACCCCACCTTTAAGATAATGTTAAACCCATATTGAAATTCAGAGGCTAGTGGCAGTCTATACTGTAGTACTGTGCCAGATTCAACATTACATTCATAAAAATATCAATAGCAAGAATTGTATGTCACATTATTCTGACGGCCTTTGTGAATAAGGCTTTTGATCCTAAATGACATTTGATACAAATACTTAAGTTACTTTAACTAACAGCAATTTCACTCCAGTTTATTGATACACTTCGGAGTTACTACCTTTCATGAAATACAAGTCAAGTACAAGTAGGCCTGCATGATATGTATATTTAAGGACAGTACTTAAGTAACTGTAGCAACTGTCCACTATGTTTTCCTATGTTTCAGCTAACAGCCTCTTCCAACCCACATTGCCTTAACATGTAAGCATTCCTGCTGGATAAACATCATTAACCCTTAACGCTTGCTGAATGACACAAAAACATATTGGACATAATCAATAAGAAAGCTCATGTTTAGTAATGTTATGCACTCAGACTCTAAATGCATAAACCTCTTCAAATGGATTATAAGGCACATGATCTTAGTGTTCTTAATGATGGAGTGAATGTTCCCCTCATATTTCTAATCAACAGCTGTTAATATTTGTTTGTCTGGAGGCTAATGGTTGTCAGTGGTGATGGTAATGTTACCAATGTTTATCCATATGTTGAAATTGTAAATGAGAACGAGAGAGAGAGGTTATAAATGAACTACTTCACGTCCCCACCGCTCAGCTCAAGGCGGATAGTGTTCGGCTTGATGATGTTTAGATGTCTCTTTAATTAAGTCACTTTTTTAAGACACGTAAAAGCTTCAGACTTTTATCCGGCATGTCTCATTGATACATAAGAGGAAACAGTTCAACAGATAAAGCTTTGCGAGAAAGTAATAGTTTGCATGAGAAATGCCACCCCATCAACGGACCATTGAACCCGACAATAGAATGGGGAAGTGATGATGTATTTTTGTTGGCAGACCCAGAAGTTAGCATCTCAAAGGGGTCCCTCGACAAAAAGCAATGGGATGTTCCCATTGGATGTTGGAATATTGCTAAGATATGTGGCAACCACATATTTCTAATACTAAACATGTTGTGTTGAGCAGGATTATCTCCACACATTAAAGGTGGGGTAGGTAAGTTTGAGAAACCGGCTCGAGATACACTTGTTGTTATATTCCATGGAATGCTCTTAACATCCCGATAGCAATGAATATCTGAAGTGCTTTGACAACAAATCCATACAAAAATGTCATCTGTGGAAGCCGTAATACTGTAAAAAGTACAACCATTGCCGCCCTGTCTGTCAGCCTTCCATATCGTGCACGCACAAATGTATCTCGTGCCCTCATTGGGCATGCCGTCATTGGGCGTGCCGTCATTGGGCGTGCATTGCAGCAGTACTTCAATGACTCGCCAGCAACAGGCGGCCACTTTCACCAGTCTGCTGACGTCATGTGTGTTGGAGGAGGTGCTCTGTAAGGAAGTCTGAAGGAAGGGGCGGATTCTTTTCGGCTGTGTACTTTCAAATTTTAGTGCACTCGAAACTGAAACTCACCTACCCCACCTTTAACGCCACGTTGTGGTTTTTGAATGCTAGGACATAAACAAGCTACATCACGGTTGCATGGCGGCGCATCACCACAGCTAAGCTAAAGGCGGCCTCATGGCGGCATGATGGCGTTTTGTAGTCGTTGTATGTCAATTGTAAGCAACCGCCCTTTTCATGATCCATTCAAGCTCCGGACATACATGAGCGGGGTAATTACTGACGTATGTTAGGTTGAAAAAAACCACAAACCTTTATTTCAGGCTTCTGACAACAAAGACGTTAAAAAAAACCATGACTTTGAGGGAACGGAAGTGTTAACATGCTAAGTTGTTTTGGGTTTTAGCACTCCTTTCTTTATAAACTGTTACTATCATTAAAGAGCACAAGCTGCATCTGAATGTTAATCATAAATGGGCTATATCCGAATATATTGCTAGTTGGTAAAAAGCTTCTACAGAATATAACGTATGTATGTGTTGCTCTGTTACAATCCTAATTCAGGTAATATTCAAGAACTTTGAATAAAAAGAGTAAATAGTTTCTAGTGCTACTATGAGGTTTGCACAACCTGATTTAGATATATATGTTTTTACGACTTTTCCGCTCTATTGCCAAGTTTGAAACATTTGTTCACAAAGTAATTAAAATCAATCAAATGTGAGAAATTAAATGACTTTGATAATAATTAAACAATTGAAATACATTTATAAAACACTGATATCTGAAATATACCTCATACACGTGTGCGTACATGTGTCAGATGATTTATTTTAATGATTCGATAGCATGAATATGTGTATTGAATGTACACAATGTATGTGCTGTATTTCGATTACTCTTCTAACCCCCCGTAGTGAGGGTTTGTGTGCGTGTGCGTGTGTGTGTGTGTGTGTGTGTGTGTGCCACTCTCACTGCAGTTGGAAGTTGTCGGCACCCCCCCCTCCTCTTATCCCCAATGTGCTCCCAGCCTGCCTTAATAGCCACATGTCAAGTGCATCGGGAGTAGTATGTAGGGATCTGTGTGTGTGTGTGTGTGTGTGTGTGTGTGTGTGTGTGTGTGTGTGTGTGTGTGTGTGTGTGTGTGTGTGTGTGTGTGTGTGTGTGTGTGTGTGTGTGTGTGGTGTGTGTGTGTGTGTGTGTGTGTGTGTGTGTGCAGTGTACAGTAGGCTTTGAAAGAGGAGAGCAGAGGAAGCCAGCGTGTCGCTGCTCTGTTGACATCATAGCACGGGTTAAACAGCCACCGTTTACCTTGATTTATAATCCTGCTCCTCTCCCTCCCTACGACTCTCCTCCTCCTCCCTTATTCTTATCCATCCTGCCCACACAGAGGGGTGAGGCGTCACTGCTGGGGGGGAGAGCAATTATATGCGATAGGATGGGAGTTATTGAGCATAAAAGCAAATTCTATGATAAATAAATTAAGGATGAATACATTAAACAATATGGAGTGTTGTTTGTTGTCAAGCAGATACATTGTAATGCTCCATTTTGAGTTTGTGTGTCCAAAAAAGGATAACATTTAGTACACGTTACCCTAAAAGTATGCAGTACACAAGTATAGTCATTTTCTGAGAACGCTGTAGTTGTTGCACAAAATAAATGGATGAGCAGTTCACAGCAAAATATAATAAAAAGTGGGGTGGTGACGAGACGTGTTAAATTATTCGAGAAAGTAGAAGTATTGAATGTGAACAATGACATTTTCTTTATTGCTTTACTTTGCCTTGCTGTGCCTTATTGCACGAGCCATGAATAAAGGCATTTTTCCTTAAAGCCCCTGTCACACTGTCCCGAAGTTGACACCCGATGGACACACGAATATGGAATTGTGAATTTCGCACGAAGCGAAGCGCATTACATTTAAGACATACAACTGCAACGAAAGTCACAAAAATAATTATGTTACAGTACTATGATACTGTACTGATATCTTCAGACTTTGTTCTTTACTTTATCCGTCTTTATATGTAGAAAATATTACGTGTTCTCCGTAGCAACAACAACTTCCTGTCAACTGTCCTTCAAAATAATATCTTATATCCTTTTCAGTTTCACAGAACACAAATTGGGTTATTTACATAATATGTTTACATGATTTTGTTGTGCAATAAAACAACCCGATGGACACACGATAAAGGAAATGTTCAAATTCGGCTATGATCGTAGCAACATCGCGCCATTCCTGAGGGCATCTAAGCCATCGTATGACCGCCGGTGGAGTTTCTCAGGCTCCGGCAGCAACTTCGTGAGCGGTGGCAAAATCTTTGCTGTGCCTTCTTGAACGAGCCATGAATAAAGGCATTTTTCCTTAAAGCCCCTGTCACACTAAGAAGTCAAAATGCTTCTTCAATCCACTGTCTTGATCAGTGGTGGACTGACTGGCCGAGTAACAATGCTATCTCTAGAGCTACGCTGCTAACTTGGTTAAAAGTGTACATTTGATTTAAGTTAGTTTTTACTAATGACCATTGAAATAAAGGAATTGATGAATGCATGAAAAGCTCTTCAAAAATCACAAGCTTGAATGTTTGTGTGGATAGAGAAGAGAGAGGGAGATCACAACACACTCCAGTCGCCTGAGGGCTGACTGAAGCTCAAGCCCAAATTCCTCATGTCTACCATAAAACAGTCCAGAATTCCACTCGTTTTTGACACACACACACACACACACACACACACACACACACACACACACACCCCTCCCTTCACAGCGGTGGCAGCACTTCACAAAGGAACCATTGAAGGGGCTCCTTCAGTTTAAAAGTTGAAGAGTATGTCTAATTTTGGTCCGAGTTCATTAGGCAACACAAAAGTGGGAGCTTGCAGAGAACATGAGGACAGTGGCAGAGGCAAGTGCTTCATGCCAGCACTGATAAGAGGAGACAGAAACTACAAAGGCGCCTCTCCTTCAGAAGGGAAGGATGAGGAAGGAAGAGAGGGAGGAGGAGAGGGAAAGAAAGGAACCAAACGGCAGGCAAACGTCTCGGCCCAGAGTCTTGAATGCTTTTAATACATGCATGTCAGTGTTTGTTAATGTGAGCTCGCAACACACCCACATTCAACTTAAATATTCCGCTGTGATAAAGAAGAGCAGCACAAATGCAATGGGACGCCAATGAAAATGAAATACTTTAAGTTCCACTACTATATTGAGGGTATTAAAATGTCATCACGTCTAAGTGAAAGCGACATCAGAAACAGGACGCGACTTTATGTCAAATCCACACTCGCGAGTCACATTCCATCCCCTCATTACGAGGACGGAATGAAGAGCTTATAAAATCAAATATATAAAGGCGACAACAGCAAAAAATGGCTTTAAGTACACGTCCTCAGAACGTTGTGGAGGAGAGGCTGTGGAGATGAATGTGGACGGTGATCTGCCCCTGAGATCTGTGTGTGTTGCTCTGACTGGGATGCAGCGTGGCCGCATTAGTGCGAGGCCCTGAGCTGTAAATGGATATTGGAGATTAGATCTTTCATCTGGAGAGAGCCATGTCATTTTCCTATTTTTCTCTCTTATTGATTCCGGCCACTCTCAGCTCCACATGAACAAACCCTTTCAGACTGAGAAAGGCCAATCCAGAGCTGTTCATATTGCCTACTTACAGATCTCGCTATATTATAGGAGATGTTACGGCAGATTTGATAGATAACTGTGGAGAAGATGGATACTGTATGCATTACCATGGCCGGTGTGTGATTCTAATGCATGACTCATATGTATTCCACCCTGCATGTATCTGGGACTGAAGATGATGCGAATGAAGTACAGCCGTCAGGAGACTACTGCGATACTCAGTCGTTTTTAGGTGTAAGAAATGGATGTGTTACAATACATTCTTATTACATGTATCTCTATTAGTCTCTCAAACAAACACAAGCAGCCCAATCACTTTACCACTGTTGCAACATTGTCGTATATTACTCACACTATCACAACGTCATTATTTAATGTGTAATTGTGCCCATTGTTTTTGAAAAACAATTATTCCTAAAAATATCCCAATGGACCGAAAGCCTATTTGTCCGGCAGCCGGTTATCCCAATAGATGTAGGCCCATTGTTCAGATGGACCAAATTAACAATGCAAAATCAATATTGAAGATATTCTGATCCAGCACTGCTATGGCTAACTTTAAATGATGTTTAGGAACAAAGCAATGCTCCAGTAAAGTCAGATTTCAGCTTTCAATGAAGATTAAGAGCTATTTTTGATCATTGCCATCGTTTTTTTAAATATTCATCCTGAGCAAAAAATATTTGACCTACCACGCAAATACTTTGTGTGGTAGGTTAATGCAATACTAGTGCTCATTTTGGCACACAAATAGATGTACATTTAACCTGCCCAGACCACACTGTACTTGATTTTGTACTGAAGCTAACAGTATTAGCTTCAGCCATTATGGAATCACTGGAGAAGAGTCGAGCAGCGGTCCAGTTTGGGCACTTGGGAATGTTCTTCATCTATTCTACATGTGACTGTTAGTATTACACATTGTCTGTCAGGTCATGTCTCCATTATCAGGATATGTGGGATAAGGTATATCAATATTTTGGGTGATATGAATTTGAATTTCTGAATGGCCACACTGTGTCTTAGCGGTCTCTCTGCACCTGTTGCTGTTGTAAAGGGAATGATATCAGCTCATTACTGCAATGTGCCCCCAATCCAACCTGCTGATTGTGATTTTCTCTTACTAATAATGTATCCATCTTCTTATCCACTTTACACCAGGCTGTGTGTGCCAACGCCTGTGGTCACTGAAATTGCAATTGCTCCTGGATATGTTGCTATGACTTTCATCAACACTCATTAAGAAAGAAAGAGCTGTAAGACCCTGCAGCCATGCTAGTAACCCTTTGAAGTGGTTATTATCATTGTAGAAAGAATAATGTGTCAGTTAAATAAAACTGGTATTTAGAGTCATGTTCTGATGCGATGGTTAGCTGGAAGTAGAGCGATTGGCAAAGTTACAAACGTTTGTTTTCACTCGATAAGTTAACAATTTGACCTGCCGGTTTAACTAGATGTCAGATAATCATCAAAGCCAGAAGTATTACCAATCTAAACAAGAGTGGTTAGAATATTTCAGTCCTCAACACTTGCCGACTAACGGACATCCCTTGAGCCACTAGCCTGGTTAAAAAATAGAGGAACATGTAAACAGTATTTACCTTATTTCTGATTTTAAAGCAGTTGAGATGGCAGAAATGACTCCTCATGTGTCCATGTCCACACACCCTGCATTGTGTCACATACTACTAAGCCATACAGGTCACACAAGACGTTTGCCTTTCTGCTCTTCACTCTACTGTGTCAGCTCTTTGAGGTCTTAGAAATTGTGTTTTGTGTTGAATATGACTTGGGGGAAGATTGTGGTCGTGGTTCAAAGACAATTACTTGGGGAAAAAATAGATGTGCTCTGTATGGACCCCTGTAGGCCCTGGACTGGAGCTCCACCAGGATTCCGGTCCAAGGACTAACACAGCTTTGGGCTAATTCCTTTAGCTGGAGAGGTCCATCCCATAATGACCATCCTCAACATAAGCCACCCACCCTCTTCCCTCACAGACTTACCCTAGCGTTGGGAGCTAATGAAAACAAATGGTTTTTCAATGGGCAGACAAACCTATTTCAGACATTCATCATCAGCCTCATAGATTTCTAAAATCCCATCAAGTCTGTCCCTGGCCCACTCCTCACTTTGTCTCTGGCTTTCTCCCTCTGTCCATCTGTCTTCCTCCGCTCCCAATGCCACTCATAAAGCACAATTACAAACTTTGTAACTTTTCAGCGTCATTTAAGCTCCATGTAGAATTACCCACCTGACAGTTATTCACTCAGCGAATCTCCGTTGACAGGAACAAGTGGACAGGACAGTATTACCTGGAGACGGCAGAATGAATGGAGACTGGCTGCTCATTTCTCTGAGCGCTGCACAGCACTGCTATGAGCTTTGACAAAACCTCCACATTTTCCACAGCAAATAAACAACAATTTGATTAGAAAACATCAAACTGTAATGATCCCTGTGAGGAAATTGGCTTGTTGCAGCAGTACAGGGGGAAGACATACTGGAGATAAGAACAGGAGAAATTATTTGATCAAAAGACAACTAATATTAAGTATAACAATGTAGAAACATAGTAACAATATTACTACGGATGAATATTTAAATCATCTTTAGAGATGAATAGATATAATGTAGGCCATATGTGTGGCAGTAGTACTGAGCACAGCAAATTAAGTTTTGATAGAAGCGTTTCTGTTGTCTGATATCAACGCCAGAAGGGCTTTTAATATCTGTAAAATAAACTGAATCCAAACAGCATCTTCTCAACGCCAAAGGATTCTGGAAACCTTAAGTGTTAAAAAGGTCCTTCTGTAACTACAGTTGTTAGGAATTGATGAAAAAAAGTACTGTTGTCGTGTAATTAATGAGCACATTTAGCGTTAGTGTCACGCAAGGCAATATGTATTGGTTTATTTTTTTAAGAATTAATAAATTATAAAATTCAACCAAATGTTATATTTCTTTGGATTAGTTTCTTATGATGGTAAACAAGAAACTATAACTATCCACGTAGTATCATAAATGGTATTTATCTGTGAATACCTTTGATTCAGCAGTGGAATATCCAACCCAGTCTCACAAAAAAAAACGTGTAATAACTACGTTGGTCCACAACGTAGGACGTAGTATTTCTACAAAAACGCCTCTGAAATTGTAAGATCCCTACGTTTTTTTTCACCATTCATTCCAATGGCTGGCGTCTATGTCACGTGATCTTCATATTTCTCCCTGCAGAAAAAAAAACATGGCCGAACTTCGTTTTATTCTCGGTGTAAAATGCCTATTTAAAGTTACTTTGGCCATTGAAATGCTCTTTGATGTTATTTGATGCGAGAAATATGAGTTGTTATTTCAGATTATGTGTGCAGTGGATGTACATGATCTTTAGTTTGCTAGTTATTACGAAGATTACTTCAGGAAATGGTGTCTATACAACATTTTCATTGTTACCAAGGTGGTTGCTAGGGACGCTGCTATCGATATTATTTCTGTTATGTTGTGTCACTGTTTAATGGTGTTATCTTTATTGCTACCCCCTTCCCCGTCAAAGTATAGTGTTGGTCAACAGCGCAAATGTATTAGTTTAACAAAATCCACATCTAAAATGGTGCAGAAACGTTGTTTTCCCCTGTACAATTCCAGTCTCACATCTCACTGCACATCGTCTTTAACAAATACCGGAAACAGACCGAAAACACTTTATTCCGAGTGTGTTTGCTTTTCTCTTTGAAAGTCATCACATAACAGCATTGTAATACACGGTTCGGCTGCATTAAATATTACATATCTGCCGTAGTTCTGTATTTATAGAGCCCTGATGATAAGACTTCTAGACAAACATGAGGAACTGCCGCCAACACTGGAAACGTGACATGGATCATAAATATATCAATAATTGAACAACATCTCACATTTATTTTCACACAATACGTCTCCTTGCAGTATCAACACTAAATCGGCTGACTTTTATATTTGATCCAATTAGTAGATAGGCTGTATTTACACCATAAAGGTGCACAGCTGATATAAAGGGACACCTAGTGGTTAAAGCATGTTATTGAATTTCATTATTTTTATTATTAGATTAATTGGATCCCTATCAAGTATATTCATTACTTGTTATTCTCTACTAATAGTTAATTAAAGACTGTATATAATGACTATTTTGCACATCCCTTTCAAGATTTCAAGATTTTCTAAGGTTTATTGACATATCATATAGGCCTACACAACTGTGGTGTAGTTCTGCACTGAATGAAAAACTTGGGTTGCAGGTTCCTCAACAGTGCATTACAAGACATCTATCAATATTTGTGCATACCTCCAGCAATGTTAACTATGTTGAAGCACTTATTTCAACTGATATTATACATAATGTATTATACTCTTATAAGATGTATGTAGATATTTCATCTCCGTCAGGAACAATAAATAAATAAAGAACACAGAATTGTTGAATATAAAACACAGAATTTGTGTGATTATACTAAATGATTTACAAATAAACACCACTGCATATTTAACTGTTACACATGCTGATGTAACGCAAACGTTCCAACTTGGGATAAAGTAGCTATGCGGTGGACCCGTTCAAATCCAGTTTTGGACAGTCTGCCGTGGTTCCATCCCATTTCAAGTGCTGTTCGAGGCTCTGCACACTCTCCAATCACAGAGCTTGAGGACTATCACGGGGGTTTGTCAAGCGAAACAGAGAGAATACTTACTTCCGGGTGTAAAATTGTCTAAAGCAAATTAGCTGCTCCGACCCTCAGTCCTGACGGACTCCAACTTGTGTTTATTAATCAAACAAATACATAAACACAAGGATAATTATGTGTTATTGTTGAGTACATGGAGAATTGCACAGGGGAAAATAACGTATCTATTGTGGTGATTGACATTATTCACCCACGGATCTATGGGTTAGGGTATTGTTCTGCACGGACATTTTAGTGAGCCGGACTTCCTGTCTCCGCCGGTCTTCGCTTCCCGGGCATGAAGCTGTTTACATGTGTTTTGACATGCTAAATAAAAGTCTAGCTTGTACCTTTGATACCCTCGCCTTCGACTCCCATCTCTCGGCACCACACTATGCCACAATTTTAGATGCGGATTTTGTTAAACTAATACGTTTGCACTGTGGACCAACACTATACATTGACGGGGAAGGGAGTAGCAATAAAGATAACACCATTTTACACATCCATCCATCCATCCATCTTCTCCCGCTTATCCGTGGTCGGGTCGCGGGGGTAGCAGTTCCAGCAGAGAGCCCCAAACTTTCTTTTCCCTGGCGACATCAACCAGCTCTGACTGGGGGATCCCAAGGCGCTCCCAGGCCAGCGAAGAGATATAATCCCTCCACCTGGTCCTAGGTCTACCCCTTGGTCTCTTCCCAGCTGGACGTGCCTGGAACACCTCCCTAGGGAGGCGCCCAGGTGGCATCCTAACTAGGTGCCCGAACCACCTCAACTGGCTTCTTTCGACGCGAAGGAGGAGCGGCTCAACTCCGAGTCCCTCCCTGATGACCGAACTTCTCACCTTATCTCTAAGGGAGACACCAGCCACCCGGCGGAGGAAACCCATCTCGGCCGCTTGTATCCGCGATCTCGTTCTTTCGGTCATGACCCATCCTTCATGACCATAGGTGAGGGTAGGAACGAAAATGGCCCGGTAGACAGAGAGCTTTGCCTTCCGGCTCAGCTCCCTTTTCGTCACAACGGTGCGGTAAAGCGACTGCAATACCGCTCCCGCTGCTCCGATTCTCCGGCCCATCTCACGCTCCATTGATCCCTCACTCGAGAACAAGACCCCGAGATACTTGAACTCCTTCACTTGGGGTAAGGACTCATTCCCTACTTGGAGTGGACAATCCATCGGTTTCCTGCTGAGAACCATGGCCTCAGATTTGGAGGTGCTGATCCTCATCCCCGCCGCTTCACACTCGGTTGCGAACCGATCCAGTGAGTGCTGAAGGTCGCAGACCGATGAAGCCATCAGAACCACATCATCTGCAAAAAGCAGTGGTGCAATCCTTAGTCCACCGAACTGCAGACCCCCCCCCCACGACTACGCCTCGAAATCCGATCCATGTATATTACAAACAGGATTGGTGACAAAGCGCAGCCCTGGCGGAGGCCAACCCTCACCGGAAATGAGTCCGACTTACTGCCGAGGACCCGGACACAGCTCTCGCTTTGGGAGTACAGAGATTGGATGGCCCTGAGTAGAGACCCCCTCACCCCATACTCCCGCAGCACCTCCCACAGTACCTCCCGGGGAACCCGGTCATACGCCTTCTCCAAGTCTACAAAACACATGTAGACCGGATAAGCGTACTCCCAGGCCCCCTCCAGGATCCTTGCGAGAGTAAAAAGCTGATCCGTCGTTCCACGACCAGGACGGAATCCGCATTGTTCCTCCTCAATCTGAGGTTCGACAATCGGCCTGACCCTCCTTTCGAGTACCTTGGAGTAAACTTTCCCGGGGAGGCTGAGTAGTGTGATGCCTCTGTAATTGGCACACACCCTCTGATCCCCCTTTTTGAAAAGGGGGACCACCACCCCGGTCTGCCACTCCTTCGGTACTGTTTCTCTGTGACCTCCCCCCGGGAGATTGGCGTTGATCCCCCGTCATACTCCAGCTCTGCCTCTAACATAGAGGGCGGAGTTGTCGGGTTCAGGAGTTCCTCAAAGTGTTCCTTCCAACGCCCCAACACTCCATCAGTTGAGGTCAACAACGTCCCATCCTTACTGTACACAGCTTGGATGGTTCCCTGCTTCCCCCTCCTGAGGTGTCGGACAGTTTTCCAGAACAACTTTGGTGCCGCCCGAAAGTCCTTCTCCATGTCTTCTCCGAACTTCTCCCACACCCGCTGCTTTGCCTCGGCCACGGATGAGGCTGCTGCCCTTCGGGCCTGTCGGTACCTTGCAACTGCCTCGGGAGTCCCCCGGGATAACAAATCCCTGAAGGCCTCCTTCTTCAGTCGGACGGCTTCCCTGACCACCGGTGTCCACCAGGAGGTTCGAGGGTTACCGCCCCTTGAGGCACCTAGGACCTTGAGACCACAGCTCCCCGCCGCGGCTTCGGCAATAGAGGCTTTGAACACCGACCACTCTGGTTCAATGTCCCCAACCTCCACAGGAATGCCCGAAAAGCTCCGCCGGAGGTGTGAGTTGAAGGCCTCCTGAACTTGGGCCTCCTCCAGACGTTCCCAGTTCACCCGAACTACACGTTTGGGCTTACCAGGTCTATCCAGAGGCTTCCCCCGCCACTCGACCCAACTCACCACCAGATGGTGATCAGTTGACAACTCCGCCCCTCTCTTTACCCGAGTGTCCAAAACATACGGCCTCAGGTCCGATGATACGATAACGAAATCGATCATGGACCTTCTGCCTAGGGTGCTCTGGTACCACGTACACTTATGAGCATCCTTATGTTCGAACATGGTGTTTGTTATGGCCAATCCATGACTAGCACAGAAGTCCAGTAACAAACCACCACTCCGGTTCAGATCAGGGGGGCCGTTCCTCCCAATCACGCCCCTCCAAGTGTCTCCATCATTGCCCACATGTGCGTTGAAGTCTCCCAGCAAGACTAAGGAGTCCCCTTCAGGAGCCCCATACAGGACTCTTTCCAGGGTCTCCAAGAAGGCCGAATACTCTGAACTGCTGTTGGGTGCATAAGCACACACAACAGTCAGAGTTTTCCCCCCCCATAACCCGCAGGCGTAGGGAGGCGACCCTCTCGTCCACTGGGGTAAACTCCAACAACGAAGCACCTAACCGGGGACTTGTGAGTATCCCCACACCCGCCCGGCGCCTCACACCGTGAGCAACTCCGGAGAAGAATAGAGTCCAACCCCTATCCAGAAGTAAAGGTTCCAGAGCCGACGCTGTGCGTAGAGGTGAGCCCAACCAGATCCAACTGGTACCGCTCCACCTCCCGCACAAGCTCCGGCTCCTTCCCCCCCAGAGAGGTGACGTTCCACGTCCCCAAAGCCAGCTTCTGCCGCCCGGGTCTGGTCCGTCGAGACCCTCCGCTTTCACTGCCACCCTTCTGGCAGCGCACCCGACCCCATCGATGTTTCCCGTAGGTGGTGGGCCCGCGGGACGGAGAAGCGGAGGTGTTGCCCACGTTGCCTTTTCGGGCTGGGTCCCGGCCGGGCTCCGTGGCAAGCCCGGCCACCAGACGCTCGCCGACGAGTCCTCCTTCTGGGCCTGGCTCCAGAAGGGGACCCCGGGCTTCCTCCGGGCCGGGTATCCTCACTTCTTGTTCTTATTTCTTTCATGAGGAAAGATTTTACACAACATAACAGAAATAATATCGATAGCAGCGTCCCTAGCAACCACGTTGGTAACAATGAAAACGTTGTATAGACACACTTTCTTGAAGTAATCTTCGTAATAACTAGCAAACTAAAGATCATGTACATCCACTGCACACATAATCTGAAATAACAACTCATATTTCTCGCATCAAATAACATCAAAGGGCATTTTAATCGCCAAACTAACCTTAAAATAGGCATTTTACACCGAGAATAAAACGAAGGTCGGCCATGTTTTTTTTTCTGCAGGGTGAAATGTGAAGATCACGTGACATAGACGCCAGCCATTGGAATGAATGGTGAAAAAAAACTTAGGCATTTTACAATTTCAGAGGCCTTTTTGTAGAAATACTACGTCCTACGTTGTGGACCAACGTAGTTATTACACGTTTTTTTTATGAGACTGGGTTGGAATATCCTGATTTGTTTTTGAATAGAATTTGGCAAAGAACACTCACGGTCACCAGGCCGAAATGTAACCCTAATTTGTCTCAAACACACATACCTGGTAGATGTTTTCTGTTCTATTAAATCTTCTGTTTAACTCAAATGTTTGATTACAGAAGATACAAACGGTTCCATAATACTTTCCAGTAAGTGCAGTAATAATATAAACCACAGTTAGGCATCTGATAAGCCTTCAAACCATAGATTCACTTCTGCATTGCATTGACTTTTCACCCCTTAAATGTTAATGTATGTACATGTACTCATGCCCCAGTTTATTGTGGTGGATATAATATTTTGAAACTAAATGTTAGATTATATTTAGAGATCACTTGCAGACTACCCACTGATTTAAACATATGAGGTTCAGTTTCATCATAAAGGGCACTTCTACTAAAAACACTTGTCTCTTACACTGACACAAGTATTTGTAATGTAGTACTGTATAATTAACATCTATGTTTTCTAGCCATTAGTTTTATGTTTCCATTTTCACACACATTCAGCATATCTTGGTGTATTACAAAAGCTTCACAAGTGAAGAGGTTAAGAGGTTTTTAGTTATAAGGCCATTTCAAAACGTCAGATAAGGGGACATCAGGAGATATCAAAACTCCAGCCCTTAAGAAATTGTTAATTAAATACTGGGGTGTGAATGAGCATGGGACACCCAGCTGATAAAGAACGTGTGATGTGTGTCTGGTTGCAAGGTCAGTGTAGAATCAGGGTCACAAACTATGAAGAGCAGACACTCCAGTTGTGTTTTTAGCATCCTTTGCTGTGTTTTGTCCATTTAATGAAGATAACACTTCTGTATTTTGTACCACTGTATTCTTATTTAAAAATGTCTGACTTCAGCGGAAGTGTCTACCTGATCATCAAACTTAAAATCTACATGATTTACATTAGAAACCAAATTACTTTTGTCCTTTTGGAATAAGAGAATGCAGGTAAAAACAACACAGTAATACAGTAATGGTCCTATGCATATAGAAACACGGTTAAACCAATTAATTATACTGTCTCGTTCAAAATATAGATCCAAGTGGGCATGTCAAAAAATGTTTTATAAAAATGTGAGTTTACCTCAACATGTAGACTTAAATGTAAAAGGAAACCAAAAAAAGAGGGAAATCATTTATTATGAGTGCAAACGAGTGCGATCGGCTCTGAAAGATGTGTGTTAAAATTGTTAAAATGTGTTGGTCTGTAGAGTCAGATGAAGATTGATTGGAGGTCACAGTTTGCTCACCCTTTGATTTGCCGCTACATAAGAGCCTGAAACCCCCACTGCTCGGCTGAAAGAGTGGCATACAGAGGGACACTCATTGTAACAGCAGGGCTGACTGATGGGCAATGATGATGTCATCAACGAGTGCCAATCCTGATCAGAGCGGTGGATCAGTGCCAGGCTGCGGGTGGCCGTAGCAACCAGATGCCAAGGCAACAATGCCACTCAGCCAATCAACGAGCGGAGGCACCGCGATGGAACATGGCAGGTGCACTCTGAAGCGAGGTAACATATTAGGAGCATTTGCTACCATCGTACATATTGTTTTGTCTCATTAATATTCCTCGAATGCATGTGTCAAGACACTCATACTCTTCCATAGAATCATTATGTCATGTTAAGTGCAGTTAAGGATTAAATTACTAAGGTTACTTTGTCATAATTAGGTCCAGATCAAGGAAATAAATGAGACACTTTTTAAAAATGTCACACAGATTCATTGAATACTCAAATTTCATTGGACATTCAGAAGTCTGCTAAGGAGAGAAGGCTGTTGTTCAGGACACTCTAATCAAGGGGCTATGTGCAGTCATATCAATCTGCGGAAAGAAGTCCGGTCAATTTAACGTCAGCTGTGGATAAAAAACTAAACAGTTTCCCTCCATCAGAAGACACCGTGGAATACTTTTCAAATGTTACTTTTTAATATGTGTAGGGAGCCCAAAACATTGGATTCATGCAGGCTGAACCCGGTAAAGAAAAGGACAACAGAGAAATCAACAGAAGAAAAAAGACAGGAAGTAAACACTAACGGGAACAGCAGAAGAAGAGGACAGACAGGAAGTATACACTAACGTGTTCTAACGTTATGCTATAAACAAACTACTGCCGAGTACAGCAGGGTCGCACGACTTCAACGTCACGCCAACGTCACGCTCAAAACCCTATGGAGAAAACCCGTTGACTCTGAGACGAGGGAACCGGTAGTGGTAAAATGCTAACTCACTTCCGGACATACTTTTTTTTCTCAGCATAACAATATTTTTTTAATCAATAAATTGTGTTCAAATGATTGACCCACATGGAGTGATCAAAGTCTTGATGACCCCACAACAGGTCATGCTTCACTTCTGTGAACCTAACAATTATTAGTTTTGTTCAAATGGCCATGGAAAGCCCAAGAAGAAATAGCACAACTTCCCAGACCAAAAAAGAAACAGACCACAGCCCATCTGGTACCAAAACATTGGTCAGTCAAAGAAGATTGCACAATAAGAGCGCAATAAGACGGCATAATTAAAAGACCGCCAACTAGACATCAAAGTGTAAAAACAATGTTTGTTTGATCTTTTACTGTAAGGAGGGTAACATCAAAACTGTGTTGAACGAAGAGAATATTTATCGTCTCTCGAGCAAGGCAGAAGCTTTAGTGGACAATGAAGTCACATGCTTCATACATGTCATTGATTGGCTTCTTTTGTTTCCATTTCATTTTGCTTGAATAGATATACAATACTCTGCAAAGCTTTTTTTACTTTTTTCAAATTTTTGTATTTTTAGCATTTCCATTCAGGTATCTTATGTGATCGGACCTTTGCAAAAAAACATGTTGGTGAAAACCTAAAGATGTTAAGATGAATAACTTCATCACTGGTGATACAGTATCACTCATTGGTCTTGGTTTAGAGACCTGGGATTAACACTTTAGAAAACCATATATGCTTACAATAAAAAAAACTGATGTTAACCATTGTGCTATCGGTAACTGAAAGTAAATGACTATTTGAATGCTTACATTACTTGTGTAAGTCATGTTCCAAACGTACATACAGTGCTTAGCCTATTCATCTATCTCTGTCAATCAGGCCTTTGCATTAGGTATAATTATGTCTCAGCATTTAATATATACAAACATGTAAACCTCTTTATTCAAAGTGTGCTTTTAAAACAACGTATTTTTAAAGCTAGTACCCAAATATCTCTCTTCATCCATGTAATGTTAACCAGGTCTTTGCAGAGGGTAGTAATATGATAGTATACGAAATGCACAACAGAAAATATATCATCAAAATAGCAATTTTATACTTAAATGATCAGTATCACAATGGCGATGTGTTCAATTTGCTGCTTTTGTGTTTTCTCTCCCTCTCGCACACACACTAGGTAGGAGCCCTCAGCAGCAGAAGCAGGAGTGGTGAACAGTTAATAGTGGCACTGCAATAACAATAAAATGTCATCAATCTGTGGGCGCCTCCTGCCTCTGTCACACCAAGTTTGTACAGAGTAATGACATTAGGCCCGGAGTAGCTGGCACGCTGCTCTCTTAAAGGCACCGCACCTCCACACAAACATACACCTGATGGGGGGATGAGAGGGAGGAGGTACAACAAGGAACAGAGTAACAGAGGTGAGGCTCGATAATGGGCAGCCATTACAGTAACAATGTTCTGATATCAGATTATTTCATGTTGAATATATTCTTTTGGAAGGAAATGTATCTAAGATGTATCTGTATCCTTTCCTTTCACTAATCTTAGCCTATGGGGAAAATAGCCACAGTAAAAACGATTGATGTTGATTATGGATAGAAGGAAAATAGAAAATATCCAAAGGATGACATTTTAGTGGTCATTTTCATTATTGGAAGATATCAGCACAAGTGATTAAACCGAAAAAATCACCTACATTGTGTTAGAAGCACAAATGCTACACAGTGATGTCACTATGTTACAGAAGTAAACGTAAACAAAGGAGTCCAATGGCAATGTTAAGCATTTGTATTTACATGTTAATTTCCATTATTTCAGTATGATATTTCAAACAGTGGCTTAACTTTAAATACCTACCAGCTATGGACCAGTAAACGGACCAGTCCTCTAAAGCCGTTGATTGGCTGAACCATAAAATATGATTTCACTAAATCTTGATGAGGACATGTTTGTTTACTTGCATGTGTGTCGGTGCAAACGCCTGTTTTACGCGCGTGTGTGTGTGTGTGCGCGCGCGCGCGTGCATGTGTGGGTGTGTGTACATGCATGCTATTGCACTGTCTGTGCTCATGATTGTTGCCAGCGTGTTCTCATGGCGGTGTGTTGACTCGCATCCATCTGCATACCCGCTGGTGACACATCAGCCAAGAGCCTCCATCAGTGACACACACACTCTCACTCGGGGGACAGGGGCCGGAGGGGGGGCAGAGCGTGAGAGGGAGACAAAAGTGTGTGCATGTGTGTGTTAGTGTAAGAGAAGGAGGGAGGGTCTGGCCAGGCGGCATTAACCCTGCGGTGCCTGGGGCCAGGCCGTGCCACTGATCCTGTTTCTAATTCACCCCCGCTGGCACTGCGAATGCCAGCAGCTAGCAGCTAGCAGCTAGCAGCTAGCAAACAATCTGCTCAGGGGACTGCCCACACCGCTCAGCTACACCCACATATACAATAATGTAGGCTGGGCTATGCATAATGATTAGCATCCTGTTTAGACCTTACAGCTACTCACACTGAGGGTGAAAATGATAAATGCTGATGTAGGACATCACATCTTCTTGTTTAAAGCTACACATTCAACAGTTTTTATCTCTCGCTTAATCTCACTTTGAAATCCAGCTGTACTTAAATGAATTTGATTTAATAAAAACAGTAAATATCTTTTTTTACATATTTACGGATATTAAACGGATAATTCAAAACATTTGTGTTTTGTAATAATTCTTTACACAATTGATTTGTTTGACTACGTACACGTGTTTGGTTGTGGACTGCAGTTATTTGTGACGTGCTGTATCATGTCGTAATAGACTTCAGATTCAGAGATAAATTCATCTCAGAAAATGAGTGCAGAAAAATGTATTCATAAAGTTTTTCCCCAGTTTTTCTTTTTTTTGATTTAATGTGCTTTGATAGTCGTTCCCAACTATTACCTTATCTCCACACATTGATGGTAAAAATGTCAAATACATACTGATTGTACTAAATAAAAGGTTCTTGCTTAGCGAATCTAAGTCTTAAGCTTAAAGCTTATTTTAATTCATAGTGACTCCAGCTTTACATCATCATTTGATTTAGTAAAAGCAGTTTTATTAAGCCACCATTGCCTTTAGAGACAGATTCGAGAGGGATGACATGCCACAAATGGTCCCAGGCCGGATCCAAACCGGGTCCTGTGCTTGGGCAAAGCCTCGAGACATGTGTCGCCATTTCTACCAACTGAGCTAAACGATAGCCTAGCTTCACATGTTTGATTATGCATACTACAGTTATTTCACGCGTGCTGTATCATGTCCTATTTTAAAATGTCACCTTGTCTTTATACACGCCTTTAAACACTGAGGGTAAAACATGTAAGATGATTACTCATCGTACAAAACAAAGAGTTTTGCTTAAAGCTAAAAAATACAACTCTGTATTTAATTTAAACTTAATCTCATTTGGAATTGTCTGCCAGCTATACATCATCATTTAATTGTATAAAAGCAGTAAACATTTCTCTTCTTTTGTACATTTTGACTGAATATATAATGAATCTCAGACAATGACAACCCTAAGCACTTATTCATGGCTTGCTGTATATTGTCCTATTTTATCATTTGCTTTCACCTTGTCTTCATTTGCACCTATTACCCATGTCTGAGCCATAGCCACCATTCACGGTTCTTTCCATTTGCCCGCGTCCCCTGCTGCTTCTCACTTGCTCTCCCTCAGTGTGTTTTAAGGCTGAACAAACACATTGACCTTAAAGAAAATGTAATAATGATGAGAGCTGATTGCTGTTGTAAAGAAAAGTAAAAGGGCTGGTAAGGTTCAACGTTTTTTTCATCCTACAGCGTGGTCCACAGGGACAAGTAGCTGTCTTTAAACCTGATGTGAAGACAGGCCTTCTTAGATGCACATATGGAACATTTAAAACACTAATAGAAATAGAATGTATTTGATGATTCACTATAACTAAGTTCTAAATGTGTCCTCTGTTAAGAATTTGAATTAAGACCAGAATTGAATAAATTAATACATTATTTCTGATAAAAGTATGTGAAATTATATCAGTAGTAATATGTTAAACTCTACTCGTATCTTATCAGTTAATTAGTTACAAAAATACATTTAACTCTGGTTCTGGCAGAAACAGTGTCTGAAATGTGTTGGGACACTTGGAAGTATCCCTTTTAGTGTGATAATTAGCCCGTTAGCATTAGCCAGGCAGCATTGTGTGACTTGTTGAATTGGTTTACCTGCATGTGTGGGTGTAGGTATTGCTTTTATCATGATAAAAGGCTAAGCCAGGTAGTATTGTGTGACTCAAGTGTTCAATGTAAATAGGGTTCAGATGCTTGTTGCATCGGGACACCTGGAAGGGGGTGGTGCATGCATTCCTTTCAGTATGATCATAGGCTAAGCCAGACAGAATGAACACTTGTCCCACCACCCTATCTATTCCTTCAGGTAATCTATTACAATATAATAAGCATATGTATTATTGATACATATTTATTATATTATATATATTGCTTTTTCCATTTCAGAAAGCCACCAGCAGAGAGAGGTCCTCGATTCAGTGTGCAGGATGTGATGCCATCCAAAACGGAGAAAGTGGGTGAGAACTGTAATCTCTGGAATGATCCGTGACTTTGATGTGTACCAAGGCAGAGCCAATGGGAAACGAGCCAAGTCTGAACTTGGATTGTCAGGCGATGTTGTGATGAAGCTTGCCTCCACGCTTCCAGAAGGTCAGAACTACAAGATCTACGCAGACAACTACTTCACCCGTGTCTCATTGGTAGTGAAACTCCTTGATCGTGGGATTCATTATGTGGGAACAGCCAGGCAGGTGCGCTTACCCAACTGCAACCTTAAAGAGGAGAAAGGGAGAGGAAGCTTTGACATCCGAGTGGATACCAACCACAACATCTGTGCTGTCAAATGGTATGACAGCAGAGCAGTCACACTTGCGTCATCCTTTGCTGGACCAGACCCATGAAGTCCCGACATCTTCTGGCGCACCGTCATCCTTGCTGTGATCAACGCCTGGCTCCTCTACAAGTGGGACTGCAGAGCAGACCGTTTCAGGCAGATCTAGCATCCTCTCTCATCCTGGTAAGAATGCATTTCTGCTATTTGCCCTTTGTAATCTTTTTTTAGATTTCACTGTAATATGTTTGACTTGTATCCTAATGTATTTTTGACTTGTATCTTGAGTGACTCTGTTCTAATCAGGTGAACACAACTCCTCTGAAAACACCCAAGAGAGGACGACCATCTTCAGGCAACGGGAGCCCAGCAGCGACGGCGACATCAAGGAGCCCGTTGATTGCTCAGAAGAGACCATCCTCAGGTGACGGGAGTCCACCAAGCGGGGCCCCATCCAAGAGATCACAACCACCACTGGATGTACGCAAGGACCTCGTGGCACATTTTCCAGTGAAGACAAAGAGAGGACGCTCCAGACACTGCAGTAAAGGGACACAAACACACAATGCACCAAGTGTGACGTCCGTCTCTGCTTTCCGACAATAGGAACTGTTTTTGGGACTACCATTGTATTCATATTTAATAAATGACTATTCATAAAAAAATATGACTGATTATTATTCATGCTATATACTGATATAGGGAATCCATCCTGCAAATCAACCCTTGGTTGTTCAATATATTTATTCAGACAATGTGAGTAGAAATACAGGAATGCTGCTCCCACCTAAGCCCAACGTTGCAATATTACAGTTTTATAACATTTCTCTAAAAACGTACCAAAACGTAAAGAATGTGAAAACTCTTTCATTTCTGCTCCAGAGGTTCCCCACAACAACATCTGAAAGGTCAACACAAATTATAATGTTGTTCTATATTTGGGCTTTACAGGGTTAAAGAGATGTCTGTCTTCAGTCATCACCTCCTAAAATGCTTCCAGCAGGGATCAAGTGACCGATGACACAGGCAGCCATGTCTAAGTGGGAATTGCTACAGAGATCACTATCAAGGGATCCCTTTAACCCACTGACTGAATCCCTCTGAAGCTGAAGTCCATTAGGGACGTTCCTCTGCCTTCCTTCGTCACCTTTGTTTCCTCTTTATCAATCAGACTGCGAATCTCTTCAGAGAACCACATCAGGAAGAACTAGTTCAGCTGCTCCTTGGTCCCTGAAAGTGACCAAAGAGTATGGATGTAAGGCAATGCAAGGCAAGTTTATTTATATAGCACCTTTCAACACAAGGCAATTCAAAGTGCTTTCCAAAAAATGAAAGACATTAAGAAAATGGCATTTAAAATCAATCATTAAAACGAAAAGATAATAAAATAAACATTAAAAGAAAAAATACATGGATAAAAGTTACAGTGCAGTTTAAGATATGAATAGTTCAATTAAAAGCAGCGACAAAAAGAAAAGTCTTCAGCCTGGATTTGAAAGTAGTCAGAGTTGCAGCGGACCTGCAGGTTTCTGGGAGTTTGTTCCAGATATTTGGAGCATAATAACTGAACGCTGCTTCTCCATGTTTAGTTCTGACTCTGGGGACAGAAAGCTGACCAGTCCCTGAAGACCTGAGAGATCTGGATGGTTCATAGTTTAGCAGGAGGTCAGAGATGTTTTTTCTTTGGAAGTTTTTCCTTGTACGATGTGAGGGTCTAAGGACAGAGGGTGTGGTGTTCTTTCAGTATTGTCATACTGATATTCTGTACACACTGTGAAGACCACTGAGACAAATGTAACATTTGTGATATTGGGCTATATAAATAAACATTGATTGATTGATTGAAATGTATTTTGGGCCTAAACCATTCAGTGCTTTATAAACCAGCAGCAGTATTTTGAAATCTATTCTTTGACACACAGGAAGCCAGTGTAAAGACTTCAGAACAGGAGTGATGTGATACAGGTTTTTCAGTGTCCCTGAAGGGGCGCCTGAGCTTTTTTTTGCTGGTTAAAGTGGACCTATTATGCTATATTTGACAAATATATTGTAGGGCCATATATAAGACATGTCTGTAAATACCAAACATATCCTGCATTTTAGCCATGCCTCATTTCGCTCTATTTGCTCTTTCCAGCCCTGTTTTAGCAGGGGCTGATTCTGTGATGTAGCTTTAATGCAAATTGGCTGCAGCTGGCCACGCCCCCCTCATGCTTTGAGAGCAGCTGCTGGGCTGTCAGAAGAGGGGGAGAAAAAGAGATCTCCGTCCTCCTTGTTTTATTCTTATATGATTATATAGAGTCATTATTCATTTGTTTTAAAGCTCAATAAATAACAAAGAAGACCTTTGACCGGCACTTTTCTAATTTTGTCTGGAAAATTTCAACTTTAACGGACATGTTGACCGGCGAAAAAATCGAACTGAAACTCTGACGCGCGGTCCCCTCGTCCCTTGGAAGAGCCGGAGAGGAGGGTGTTTGTCATCTGCTGGTGGACTACCGGAGAGAATTACAGTGAGGGAGGGATTGCATTGAATTACAGCAGCGGGAGCAAACGCTTGCCTCGGGGAGGGAGAAAAAGAGACACAGCGGAGAATAAACAGAAGGGCAACCATGGCAACCAATGCGAGGGAGTCTTCTTCGCTGCTTTTGTGGCAGACTACAGCGCCACTTACAGGCCTGGCATATGTACTACAGCGCCTCCAGCGCTTTCGAGCGGCAATGGACATGGCCCAACCCCACATTCCCCTGATAGGTGGAGAGTTGGCCATATAGGCGGACCTCCTCGTTCTTGACTTTAGAAAAATTCAAATCTGTATCAGTCTGGATCAGATCTGTTGCAGCCCCGTTTTTAGAGATTTGGGTATGGAGGAAAAGAGAGAGGGTTGTGTTTTCTGACACTTGGTGAGTTCCCTGACACACCGGGGACACATATTCATGTATAATAGACGTACAAAAGTGCATTTTGCATGATAGGTCCCCTTTAAATTGAACCTTTAAATATGTTGTTCTTTTTTCATTTTAAGTCTAAACCAAACCTCTACATTATGTTAAAGTAGAGTAATATTGTACAGGGCTTAACAACTATCAACTAGGAGGCATACTTTTAGCAATGCTATGTTTTTAATCAATAATACTCAATAGAATATTCAGGAACAGGGGAAGACACAAAGAGCAGACTGTCCCCCTCCCACCTCCAGGCGCCCACCCCCCCCAGGCCGGAGGAGGTCTGTGTTCAGCTGTCGTCTGCTGGGAGAGCAGAGCAGGGAGGTGGAGCGCCACAGACAATACGCATAGGCTTATTATAACTAGTACCTATCCAGTTGGAAAGTAGAGTTTTCATTATTACGCCTTGACAAAATCAGAAGACAAACATATCTGAAGGAAATACATATTTCTTTCTGATTTGTGGACTTGTCATCATTGGAAATCATAATGTTATTTTAATAAAGAAGACTGATGCCAATACATGACATTAAAATCCTTTGTATATTGCATTACTGGCAGGTTATATATCACCTTATAAAACAATTAGATTAAATTATTCAAATGTGTGCTAGTGCTTGCTTTAGATGCAATATATTGTATTCAGTTATTTTCTAATGATTCTTTCTGTTAAGTATCTGTATGACTGTAACTTGATATTAACCTGGAAGCCAGTTATTTGTCTTTTATTAAAGATGTTGTAGTGACACAGGAAGACATAGCTGTTATATGTTTATACTTTTATATACCATCTCAATCTAAGTATGTATGTATCATGAAATGTGTAGTTTTGAACAAGAGGTGCGTTTTTAACATCACAATTAAAACAGACATAATTGGATACACCATGTGCTGATGAGTGAAATCTTAATTTACTTCAGTAGTAGCAGTGCTTACTTCATGTCTAGAGGACATGGAAAGTGTTACATTTTAATTTTCTGTTTAAGATGATAATCAAATCCCACAAGATGTCCAATTTGATGGCTCTATAAACAAAGAACAAGCCATTGAGATGAAAAGGGAAGAGACACACAGTCTGTATAGTGCAACCATACTAAGGTAAAACCTTTAAGACAGGAAGTGAACATTCAGAGAGAAAGTCCATGTATGGAGAGAAACAATGGAGGCAGAGGTTATGGAAGACTGTTACCAGAAGAAAGAGCTTCAGTTCTCTTGCAGTGCCTAATATCAAAACATCAAACAATGATTCCTCATTACCTTTTCAAATTCTACTGGACCCATTTTAGAATTGCCCCAAAAACAGAAAGGACATACAGTTTGAACCCCTTGTTTAGAATGCATAATACTTGATCAAGGACCACTGTAGTAGTGCATGTGTGTTTAGCATGATAAGGTGGAATGCCTATAAAAGAAAGGCAATAGAGATTCTCTTTGAAAAGGGTGACATGGAAACTGCCAAAGACAGAAAAAGGCAAAATAACTGAGAGATTAGGTGTCATTTAATTGACATTACGCAGTACTTCAAAAAAGAAAAAACGTGATGAAAGCCTCTCAAGTTCAAACGTATTAGAGCTGCTGGAACTGCTTAGCCTATATGACAGTGTCCTTGAGTTCCTTAAGAGGAAAAGTAAGCATAACACTAAAAACAGGTGTCGTTTCCTGATAAACGTTTTAGCCATATTTGTGGAACATGTCATACAGAGAGAAGTGAACTCCAGCATTCATCCAGCTGTGTAATGTACAGTTTAGAACAGGGAGAATAAGGAGTGAAGAGTAGTAGAGTCAATAGATGATGAGGCATGGTATGTTTTAGGGCGGGGAAACCATGGGATAGACAGGTCACATTGTTCATGGTTTCGATGTAGAACTTTAAGCACTTTATAGTGTCTTCAACCTGTTAAGCCCTGAGCCTGTTTTTCAGGTCTCAGGCTCGAAAATGACATTCCCAGAACAAATGACCATATCTTCCCTTCTAAAAGGGTTAAATTAATATTCTTTTTTCTCAAAGTAATGATAAACCAGTGAGTTGGATGTAGAAAAGTCAGAATCAATATAGATGTTTTTTATTTTAAAGAAAATTCAGATTGAACATGGTAAAAAACTGTAAATTATAGTGTCTGTCCAAAATATATTTTGTACTTATAGTGAAAACGAACCTTGGATGATGAGTTAGGAGACTAAAAGCTTTAAGAATCCAAAGTACAACATATAATAAGTATGTAGTAAGTAACCCTGTATCAAGATTGATGCAAAACAAGTGATATTTGACCTTTTTAGACAGATTTAGCAAAGAAAACCTCTTCTGGGGCTATTTGGGTGGATTTTCCATATCTCTGACCCCCCTTCTTCGATTTTGACATGTGACATCTCGTTCTGACCGTTAGAGCCAATATAATCGAAGGGAAATCGTCCCGCACACACTCATGTTAAAAAAAAATGGCGTCTTCGCGCAAGCAGTTTTGCTCCAGAGCGAAGCTGTCTCTCGGTCTGACATCTCAAAACCGAAAAGCAGATTTATTGCTCATGGATTATCAGAAATCATTCAAAATGATACAGACACATTGGATTAACCTATGGATTAACTTCAGCAGTGTTTGTTATCGTTGTAATGCCATTGAAGACCACTTTTGACCAGACAACCACACAGGTGAGCCATTTTGCCGTTTTTAGCTAACTAGCTCCATATGTTTTGATGTGTGTTCTTGTTATTATCTCCGAGAATTCGTATGATTGAGTGATAATGAGGATAACCATCGATTCTGTGTCTCCTCACGATGTGAAACGATGGGTTGAGATATGCAGCAAAGATAAATAATAAGGTTTTGTGAGTGAATTTCGGTGCAGTCATCTGTTAGCATTTTTCGCTCGTTGCTAATTCAGAGCCTCAGCGTTAGCATTGTGTTTTTTTTAAAAAATAAATTAAAATGATCAGTTTCTTTCCGTTACATGGATATAAAACATTCATAGTTTATTAAATTAACATGACCTCAGACACTGTTTTCTGCAAGATATTGCAGATGGCCCCCGGAACCGGGGTCTCTGGGGCTTAACAGGTGAAAGTTATTTGAAGTGTACAAATCTTGTTTAGTGTTTGATTATACTTAGCTCCACCCTCTCGTGTCACTTGGTTCCTTCAAACAACTAAATGACAATGGAAAAGAGGTCACATTTATGGCCCATAACCAATAGGTGGCCTTACTGTGACTATGTTGGCTTCCAATGGTTATGCAGTAATGAGTTCTAAAATTCGAAAAGCTTCCACTTCTCTTGTGTTAAAGTCAATGGTTTTTTTATATGTTTGTGGTTAGAAGCCTGAAATGAGGACTGTGGGTAACACAAGCTTACTAGATTTTCACGTTTTGTACTACGACATTACATATGTAAGTAAATACCCCACTAGTGAATGTCCCAAACTTTTATGTGACATAAAAGACGGTTGCTAACAAGTGACTAAATAAACAATTTAACATCATCATGTCGATATTGAGTCCGCTGTTGGCTTAGCTGTGGTGATGTGCAGCCTTCCGACTGTGATGTAGTTTGTTCATAGCATTATGTTCGCTTTTTTTTAAATCTATTGCATTTATTCTTAAAAAAGACGTGATAAGTCTCATACATGTAAGTTATTCACTAAGATTAATTACCGCAATATACCAAAATCCTATTCAGAAATCCCTTTACTTTGTGTGTGACCTTACAGTGTTAACTTCCGGGTTGGCTCACAAACATACGTCATCACTGCACCACTCTGTATACAGTCTGACCAGAGTTTAGAATCAGAACATAACACACATTCAAACTATCATTGACTCTAGTGAGAGTACCTGAATCTGTAACAGTAATAACTAAGTTAAGTTTTCTGAAATCCACACAAAACCACCTTTCCCTTAACCGTTGGGCTTTGTCTCAATCAGATCCTAAATGTTTAAGTCTCCTGCGGATTTCTACATTCATTCAAGATATCAAGTATGATGATCCGTGATGTGTCTTGTTGCTGTCTTTGCACCTCTGCATAATGACTCAATCCTCTCCAAACTATTTGTAGTGTTCTTTGCATTTTCCGGAGATCATCTGAGGTGGCAGAGCGAACACAGACCGAAGTGGAAGCTACAGTATAGGACAGTAAGAGGGTGTCTAGGTAGTCACTTACAGCAGGTTAGAAACGCTTGGGAGAAAGACTTCAGAGTGTTTGGACAACCCTGCAACAGTGGGTCTGAATCTTTAGTGCAAACTGAAGCGAGGAATGTAATTTGTTAGTGACAACTTACAGTAACACATGGCTCTTTCGAATTGTGTTAATATGTCAAAAAAGCTTCTTCCATTTGTCAGCTATATGAACCACTAAACGCTGCAAGTATGTGCATTGACATCATTTCAATAGCTTTACGCTAACTTTTCCTTTCACTGTTGTTTGGTTAGATGTTATGTCAGAAAGACTAACCCAGAAACTACCCAAGCATTAGGCAGCAGTTAGCCAAACGGTCCTCTACGTTATTAGTACTATCCCCTACACTACAGCCACTTCAAAACTTCTTTATCAATCTCCCAAGAAAAAAAAATATTTACAATATTCTAAAAAACGATTCATGGGGTTAGTAGATTTCACTTAAAAAAATATAATTTTCAACATAGAAAATTTTGTTTTTTACCTCAACTTATTTTAGTTAGTTTACAACTCATTTTATAAAGTCGGTCAAACTGAAAAAGAACCAAAAAAATGTTACTTACAAATGTAATGATTTTGAAAAAAGATGTCAGCATTCACTCAACTATAGGGATAATCTGAGTTAGAGTAACTCATATCTATTGAGTTTCAACGATATAGTTTCAGAACTGAACGCACGTCTGGACTCTGCTTGACCGCATGTGGAGTTGGCGCAATCTGCGTTCATCCTGGAAGCGGAACACTTGATAGCAGTGGAACAACAGGATTTTAACCTAATAATCTATCAAGTTACCTGGTAAGTAGCCATTCTTGTTCAGCTTAATTTACAACAGCTGCTTACTGCATATAACACAAGCTGGAAGGTAGTCATCAGCTACTTGTTTTAAGCTACTGTAGCATGCATAGTATACTGATTAGCTAGCTGTTTGTATCCTTTGTTTCACAGTTGCAGTCAAAGTTCATTATTTGTCATACAGTGTGTGTATATATATAAATATATATATTCTTGTTAGAATAAACGTTACATTTCATAAAAACTGATTTTAAAATAAATATGAACAGCAACTGACAATGCTCGGCAGTGGAACAGTGGATAGTGCGTTGGTGTTCGGATCAAGGGAGCACAGGTTCAAACCCCACTGCAGTCAGCATGTCGTTGTGTCCCTGGGCAAGACACTTCACCCCAAATTGCTCCTGTGGGGATTGTCCACAGTATTGGATAAAAGCGTCTAACAAATACAGTAACATATAATGTTCAGTTTTTGCAATCAAACCTTTGTTTTTCTTTCTCAACATTAAAATGTTCCCCTTTTTAAGGATGATTCGATGGAAAGAACATCTGGTTGCTATCCGGTGCTTGGTGGTGTGTCTTCATGAAAAGGAGGATCTCTTCAAGGAAAACTTAAGTAAGGAAAGACGACGCTTAAATCGTACTGTAACTTGTGTTTACCTAAAACACAATGCAATGTTTTCAAATCTGATTGGACCAAAAACACTGACATTTATTTTCTAATCTACTTATTCCAGGATGGTGAAGTGGAAATTAGCAATAAGATGCTGAAGATTGTCAAGACCAGGTCTGTGGATGCAAGAATAGTGATTGAAGGAACAGAAGTCCTTCAAATCTCGGATGCGACCAGAGCCTGTACCAGTGTGCCATGCTGGTGGGGCCATATATACGCACTCAACCTGAACTACCCAAAAAACGTTGGAAGCAGATTCATGCCTTTATTTCAATTTTTGTATTTACCTTTATTTCATATTTGAGAATATTTGTTATAAAAAGGTCATTGTGTAAAGAACATTTTTAAATAAAATGTTAAAAAGTGGAACTTAAATGAGTATATGATTTTTGACTCGAAGAAATTAGTTTATAATACTCAAACAAATTAAGGTAACAATTTGCATGGGCATTTTTGAGTAGTATGGACTTAAATAAATCAATTACAATAGCTTAAATTAAACAAAATGCAACTTAATATCACTCCATCTTTACGATTCAAATTAAATTGGATCAACTTAATTTAGTTTTTAAAGGTGAAATCAAGTTATGTTTGTAGTGCTGAACTAATTTAGTTAATCAGATTATAAATGGGTACTCGGATTAATTTAATAATCGATTCAGTTGGAACTACTATAAAAGATTGACGCAAATTGTAACCTCAATTTATTTAAGTAGAGTGTGATGGAATTTCAAGTTATTGTGACTGCCGATGGTTCACTTATTGGCTACCTTTTTAACTGCTAGAGTCGAAGTTCTTTAAAGTGCATTAAAAGTTAAGAATAGGAACTTTACAATGAGATGGTCCAATGCTTTTCACAAGAAGCTCTCCAATATGTTATTCTCGTGCTGTCATAGTGGTAAACTGTCCAACAGAGGACGTTTTTAGTCCATCACTAAACTAAACAAGTTGCTAGCTCAGCATCATCTTGGAGCAGGAGCAGGCCAAGGTCAGGAGACAATGACACCGTTTAGGCATAAAACATAAAATAAGGTAATCTACAAATTCCTATTGATGAAAATGTAATCTCATTATACAACCGCATTTGTAATTTACCTTCCTCTCTAGGTCTTTGCTCTCTTTATATAAAAGAGCATTGTTACTCTTTCCGTAAATGTGCTGTCATGTGTGAATGAAGGAGCATTAACATGTACGAATGGTGCCATAAAGCCATCACTTTAATGGATTAATAGCAACGTTTTGTATTCCATGTCTGAAAAGCTTTATAATTGTAGTTGTATGAACACAGATGGATTCCTCCAACTTTACACTGACCTGTTACTCCATGCTGAACTTTAGTGGATGCAGTGGTTGGGAAACGGCCCCTTTTTCATACTCATTAACAGGTTTATTCCGCGCTGGCTGGATGAGCGTACATTATGCAAATGTTGTGTGCCTAGTATGAAGATGAAGGTTAAACCCATAGATCCCTGTTACAGAACTCTGTCTGTGTTCACATAACTAGAATTATAACACATACTCATTGTGTCCTCTACTTACTTCCCAGCGTTTAGCAGTAGTATTGTAATTAGTAATTGCGTGTGACACTTTCAAGGGAATCAAAGTATATATTTAAGAGAGATTGAGAGTCGAATGGATGTTCCTCGGGCACTGTTAAGGAAATAACATAATCCTTTATTTAATCAGGCATTTACACAAAAAATACACTTGGATTTATCCTTCAAGGAGTTACACGCGGGGAGATTTAATGACAGCAAAATATTGAAGTAAAAGGGTGACATTGAATATCTTAAGATGCTGTTGATCCAAAGGGTTGGCAAGCATGCGATGCATATTTATCAGAATCAGATCATTTATCGTTTATAGAAGATTATCAGTGTGTTTTCATGCCAAATTGGCTTGAAATAAAGAAAGGCCAGACAAACACAGAAACCATCAGGCTGTTCATACAGGGCCCTAGACTGTATGAAATATGGACGTAGTCTCCTTGAGGTCACCCAAAGGTTTCTAATAGAGCCATTGTGAGTCTTAGAGTAGGTGTCTCAGAACGTCGCCATCATCTGAATACCAGCGAATCTCAAAACGAGCAACAAGGTCGATCTTCTGTGGATCTGAAGTGGGCCCAGGTGAAGCAGAAAAGCAGCGACGAGCGTTTAGCGACATGTGACAGCACCAATCTGATACTAGAAGTGTTCACGCCTCTGTTGTTTTAAAAAAAATGAAATTAGCAATACAGACCAAAACCTTTTTTGTACCAAGCAGTTGGCATGGTTCAGTAAAGAAGGACAGTTCAAACGACGGTCTCGGACTACAAAGTCCCTGTGTGTGTGTGTTTTTGTGTATGTAGCTAAGAGCAAAGCTAAGAGCAAAGCTAAGCTCAATAGCAAGGCCTCGTGTCTGCCTCTTTTCACCATGTCAAGCAATACACACACACACACACACACACACACACACACACACACACACACACACACACACACACGCAAACATGTTCCCTCTCTGTGTAAGGAGGGTGGGGGGTATGTTGGTTGCCTTGGAAACACTTCAGTCCAGATAATTATTACTGTAACTGTCTCCGTACACCCCACCTATAATAGAAATAGATCATAAATTACAATCAGTGAGTGGCAGCCTTCTGTTGGGACTGCCTGCTCGCTGCTGCCACCCGTTGGGCAGCAGAGGAAGTGCATGTTCACCCATGTTGTATGGATTCACTTTAACTGCCCACGCCTGAGCTGACACAGGAAAAAAAATCTTTTTTATTTTTAGTAAATCATTTTCTGTGAATGTCAAACCCATATGACAATAACAATCATTTAAACACAATAATGTCAGCATGGAAATATGGCATCATGCTGAATCTGTTTAAATATTTACAAAGGCCTATTCCCATGGCCCATTCCTAAGTAATCAAAAAACAATTAAATATTCTTCCCGGTTGAAAGTCGCTTTTTTGTTTGTTTGTTTTTAAAACAAAATAATTCAGTGCCTTATAAAGAAGTAGTCTGGGTTGAGTAGTAATTGCAAAGTGAGCGCCCTACTTTTTCTCTCCCCCTTTGTGAGAACTCGGAAGGAACAACCAAAAAAAAGGGGAAATAAATTAATAAACAAACAAAAAGTAGATTAAAGTAGCATTAGGATTATAAACTAAAAGCCAAAGGAAATAACATAATTGCCTAGCTGTGTATTTATCGTGTCTTTTGTTTATCATTTTCCACAAAAATGATGAGTTTCAGGCCTTCGGTTTGATAGCTGTAGCATGCCGTGTATCCCACACTTTAATAGCAGAAGGCATTTTTCTTTACTCCGTCTCCTCCTTTGAAACTAGAAGTGATTCATCACATTCATATCCTCATAACAGAAACCTGCCTTTACATTATCTTCTAAACAGCTGATTTGAATTCAGCTTTTCCCTATGAAGTGTTTTCTGATAGGAGACGAGTCTGCAACAGAGGTCTTCACCACACCGCCAATTACTGGCAAGACGCAACCGCCTTAAATCAGCTCCCATTTATAAACACAACTTCAACCGCAGCGGTCAGATTACTGTAAAAACAGCAGGTTTAAAAGCCGAACTCGACAGAAATCCCGGTTTCGTATCTCTGCTCACCTCCTCTGTTTTAAAATGAGATGCCACAGCGTTTTACTTCCTGCAGCCACACATGGATGAGCAGCAAAGTTTCAGGCTGTTCAAATGACCTCAGCATTATGATTGTAACTCTGCAGACAGCTAGGCAATAAAACCTTTTAATCATCAATTGTTTTTTTCTGCTGAAATGCCAGTCCATTTTTTCTTTCAAAGGACAGACGGTGTCACACACACAAACACACACACAGGGGAACAATCCTACGCACCGGATCTCTTTCAAAACATCTTCTATCGAGTCACGGAACAACTTTAAATTACAGCGTCTCACAACTTCATTTCAAAAGAGGAGATGTGGCTGCTTCAGGAAGGGAGGACCTTTGAAAAGTTGATGGCACCTCATGTTAGCAGTTTACGGCCAGGGGTTTCTCTCATTGCGCGACGCAAATCACAGGTGGGCTTCCTCATTAGGTGCTATTGACAGGCCACATAAAACAGAATCTATCACTCCTCCAAAAGCCTCGGCAGCTACCACCTAGCCCTTTTGGTCTCGGCACCCTCTCCCCCCATGTCTCTCTTCTTCTCTCCACCATGCATATTTCAGATCAGGCATGGATGTCAGGCGGTGCGTGGGAATTATTAATCTCAGGTTCTGTACTTGCGGTGAGCTGCTTAAGGATTCATACTAACAAAGGGCAGCGAAGTCACGCAACAGGGCTGACAAGGCCTGTCTTTCTATCTCCATACCTCCACCTGTCTGCTGCCTCCCGCCGCTCACACACTCGCACACTTTTTTTTCTACGTTCCTCCCTCACTCCGTACCTCCGTCTCTCTCTCCGGCTGACCTTTGGAGCCGCTTAGGTTCACAAAACACCTCCAAACAGCTCCTCTCTAATGGCCCGCTGCTCAAACAATCGGTAGAACGACCTGACGAAGATGATTGATCTCTGACAAGCGGCTCGATGCATTCCTATGAGTCATTAGATCAGCCTGGACGGAGAGGGAGGCTGAGAGATAGAAGGAGAGAGACCTATCGGAGAATTGGTACAGCTGTGTGTACAACCAGACCAGGCATTTATCTAATGTCAAGACGTGCAGACAACCTTTAGTCTGAGTTTGATGTTGGAGGAGCTCCGGAATGACAACACATCCACGCCGGCATGAACAATGCGCACACATAGAAGCGCTCGTTCTCCAAATAATTAAAGGAAATGAAATGAGTGTGTAAGAAGAAAAAAGACATACGCACGAGGAGGCATCACTAAAACAGTATCAGTGCAGCAGCTCAGCGCTGTGGAAAATAAATGTCTTCTTTAAAGATCCTCTTGTTGTGTTGTCGCACTGGGAGATAAGGACGGATTAGGCTGAGAGACGCTCTGAGCTGAGACACGCAAACATGCTGTTGAACATGGAAGTGAAGCACCAGAAACTCTCTCCCCAACCAATCAACAGACACACACAACCACACAAAAACAGAGTGCTGTAGTACAGAACTCACTCTTAAATGGCTGGATACCAAAAGGTGTGCGAAGGGAAATTAAGTCCCAAACAATTCTGTTTATCCAGATGTTAAATATAGGTTTCTGTACATATAGTTTTATTTAGAGTGTCATCTACTATCAAACATAAAGCTGTGAGTGTGTATTGAGAAGGGCCAGGGTTAAGGATTAGGGGTTAGATATGGTGGTCTAACTAAGGTTTTGATATGAGAGATATTGGTTTTCATATGTTGGTCTCTTTGTTTATGATAGCATTATTTATAATGTTGTGATCAATTATGGATTGAATGAGTTGAGTCACATATAACATTGCTGTTGAACTGTGTGAGGTGTGTGTGGGAGGAGATGGTGAGTGAGTGAGTTGATTTGTTTGTTTACCCCAACTTTATGATAGCTGGATTTTTCTGACCATATGTTTGTGCACGTAATATAATGTTGACCAGTTTCATTAAATTAAGATTTCGTTAAATTACTTTTGGATCTCAGCTTCTCTCCACATTTAGTTTGCTTCTGAAGTCGTTACAGTGGTATACAAATCAGTTGTATTCTCATCATTACTGTTAATATTATAAAGTGGGTGTGCAGTTCAATTCTAAACGGTCATGAAGAAAGCTAATTGAGGCACATGGGTGTAAATATCCAACATTATCCTCTAAATCAGATTCAATAAAACGTGGACATAAATGTAAATAATCAATAAACAGTAAAGGTTAAAACATTAATAGAATTCATTCCAGAGCCATATTTTCATGTGTGTTTGTTTTTAAAGAGAGACAACTCACACAGTATTAGTTTACATTTGAATTCCTGGACTGTCGCTGGACTTACTGTTAGGGTTAGGGGTAGGGTTAGGGTTAGGGTAATGTTGTGAATCGAGTGGCCTGTGTTCGTCGTCCATAACATACGCCTGCCCATACCATAACCCCACCACCACCATGGGCCACTCGATTCACAACATTGCCCTAACCCTAACGGTACGTCCAAACAGCAGCTTCAGAAGAAACTTCCACCGCTTCCAACGCTTCTCTTCCCATTGACTTTGAATGGGGATGACGTCACTTTGCCTCGCTTTTCGCCGAACTGCATTGTGGGGGAGCGAAGCGAAGATTTCCAGGATGTCCAGGATTTCAAAGTTGAGCAATGTTCAACTTTTGAAGCTGAGCTGGAAGCGCCAGCCAATCAAACACGTTTATGCAAATCTGACAGTAGAAGCGCTAGCCAATCAAACCGCATGTAAGCAGGGAGAACCAGACCGCAGTTCATTTCCTCATATTCCAAACGAGAAATTACGGTAGCAAATCACCCGGTTCTTTACGACCAGAACTATTAACGGGATACAAACCGGAGGAACCAGGCTTGGAGGGAGGTGGCAGAGGCAGTGGGTGAAACTGGTAGGTTTTCGCCTGTTTGGGGAGTTTATATATATATATATATATATATATATATTGCTCGTATAAAATCCCTGGGGTGTTTTGCTTTGTATGTCGGGGGCGGGAGATTCATGTGATTGGTTGTTGGTCGCGTTGCTCGCAAAAAATCCCCATGCTGTCAGACACGCCCAGCTCCAAGATTTTCAAGATTTTTGAAAAGCTGCTGTGTGGATGTACCGTTACCTTAACCCTCACACCAGATACTGACTGGTTTTCGGACCCCCCAATAAAGCAAAACTGCACATTTCAGAGTGGCCTTTTATTGTGGCCAGCCTAAGGCACACCTGTGCAATAATCATGCTGTCTAATCAGCATCTTGATATGCCACACCTGTGAGGTGGGATGGATTGTCTAGGCAAAGGAGAAGTGCTCACTATCACAGATCTTTTCAGATTTGTGAACAATATTTGAGAGAAATGGTTATTTTGTGTATATAGAAAATGTTTTAGATCTTTGAGTTCATCTCATGAAAAATGGGATCCAAAACAAAAACGTTTATATTTTTGTTCAGTGTAATATCCTTTTCAGTTTCACAGAACGCAAATTGGGTTATTTACATAATATATTTACATCATGATTTTGTTGTGCAATAAATGCAATCTCGATGTCATCGTACTATAATACGATGGCTACATAATAATAATAATAATAATTTCAATTTGTATAGCGCCTTTCACGAAACCCAAGGACGCTTTACAATGAAGTACATGACGGCATTGCGAGGGCTTCACGTAGTCGTGTTGCCTTCCTAAGACAATCGGGCTGTTTCTTGTTTCCTTCGTATTGTCTTCGTGAGGCGAAAAATGCCCGATGGCACCGATAATCAGACTAAGATGACACGATTTGACGAGATGCCCTCACGATGGCCTTACGAAGGGCAAAATGGACACACAAATTCAACACAAAAATTAACCTTCGCAAGGTCCTTCTGCAATTTGTTGGCATGCCAAAGATTTTGCCACCGCTCAAGCAGTTGCTGCCGGAGCCTGAGAAACTCCTCCGTCAGTCATGGCTTAAGATGCCCTCACGAATGGCCCAATGTTGTTACGATGAGAGCCGAATTTGAACATTTCCTTTATCGTGTGTCCATCTGGTGTACATTTCGGGACAGTGTGACAGGGGCTTAAAGGAGAGCAGTGCTGCAAAACTAACGGACTGAAAGGAAATGAAGGAAATACAGTAAAGGAAGGGTCTGATTTTGATCTGTTTTATTTTTAATAATCCAGCAAAAATATGCCTGTATACTTATTTCTAAGGGAGATCTCCGCATTGAACATAATATGCCTCTTTATAGAATGCTCCTATATGGACATTCTTTTCTGGAAACATTGTGGTTTTCAATGAAAGCTATAGCTTTGGGTCACGTGCAATACATTAAACATATAGGATCAAAAAGAGTGGTGTTGAAGTTTAATCACAGAAAAAGTCATAAATGAATGCTTCCTAAATAATAATATCTAATTTGGACGTCATATTTGCTGATTTTATTTGTACCTGGCTAACTCTTAATATAGAAAGCTTTGGGTAATTATTACAAAGTAGATGGAATAAGACTTCAGACTTCAGTCACAGATCTAATACATAGGGTTGGTTCCAGCTGTATCGAGGTCTTTGTATTAATATCAGACGGCACATCTTTATGTGGTTCTGCCCCAGGCGTCATTAGACAGCAAGTGCCTTTCACGAAATAGCAACAATGAAAAGCATTTCTACTGAGAAACATGTGTGTGACACAGAGAAACATACATATGGACATGCAAAGAATGTGTACACACACTTCCTGAGGCTCTAACTGTTATACAAGGAGTTGCCAGCAGCGGAAATGTGAGAAGAAAGAGTGTAAGTGATAGGTGAACGAGTTAAAACTGTAATTCCCTCCATCTTTCCATTAGCCATGTCTAAAATATAATCGGAAGGGACAAGGTTTGTTGCAGCTCTTGGTCGTGATCCAGCCACTTTCTCTTTAATCTTTTTTCCACAGATGACTATCATCATGACCCGAACACTTTTTATCACATGGCCACGGTGACATGAAACAAAAAGAGACAGCTGGGAGCACGAAGAATGTACCGAAAAACCTGAAATATGTCTGATCCAGGCCGAGTGTGTGATCAGTGGTGGGGTGGAGGATAATTATTTGTGTGTGTGTAGGATTACAGTAAAACTGACATGTTGCCTGTATGCTGTTTTTTTCCTGACTCCAGCCTCTTGCACTCAGTGTCCAGTACTTTATTTTCAAAGACAAAATATGTATAGATCCACCAAAACAATTACACATACACACACACAACCGCACACCTGCCAATTGGCAACGATCAGAACAAAGCAAAGAAGCTTCTGGTCGGAGGTCATCCAATGGCGTTGAGGTTGATTTCCCTGTGGCTTGTGCTTCGCCCGGAGTCAGTGATACGAAGCCATCCAAACCGCTATGGCTATAGTCGACTAAACATTTATCCAGGACAACTTCCTGCTAACATTGCTGTCATTGGTCTAGATCAGGGGTGCCCAATACGTCGATCGCAAAGGTAGTGTGGGTAGATCGCATGGCATTGAAAAAAACTAAACATGCATGGGCTGCAAATCAGCTAATTACCTAGTTAGCCAATTTGTACAATTCTACTAAAGAAAGGGTATGAAATGTACTGAGTTGTATGGTGCCATACGGGTTCATGCAGTTATGAGGGGGCCTCACCACCCCCTCATCTGAAGTGCAAATGCGGCGCACTATTAAGCGCTTATGTGGCGCAATTAGTGTAAGCGCGCCACAGTTTATCCGCCGTTTAGTCCACCCCCCCCCCTCACCCCCCCTCGCGAGACAGATTGGGCAGGGGCGGCCCTATAGGTAGATCATTTGGGCTTGCTCATTTTAAAAGTAGCTCCCAAGCTGGAAAAGTGTGGGCGCCCCTGGTCTAGATAGATAGATACATAAATAGATAGATACACACAAAGTTAGACAGAGGGGAAGTTTCAAGGAGAGGAGGCTCAAAAGAGCAGAAGGAGATAGCAGCAGACAAAGGGGAAAGAAGGATAAATGAGGGGGAATAGACGGAGTGAATAATGGAGCGAAGGGGAGAAAAATGAGGTGGAAAAAATAGAGGAGAGGCCAGATTGAGAGGAGGAGTACAGGGAGAAGGGTGGGAGAAAATGTGGCTAAAAAGGAGATAAAGACAGAGGTAATGCAGACAATGTAGAGAGGTCTGTTTGTATTTATCATTGCCTTTTTCTGTATACGATTTGGATGAAATCGATACTTCCTTGACGGTGAATGTCTCCTTAAAAAGAACCAGGCGAGTGCACATTTAAGTTGTGTAATGGCACGGCAAACTTATTCTGTGTATCTTTGTAAAATAAAAGTGTTGTAACTGGGGTGCTAGCGCACAACAAGCTAACAAGTTAGGAATAGGCCAGCGCCAAGACCCCCAAAAAGGGCTTTGAGGCCTTTTTTTAAATCTGGCCAAACCATTTTTAAAACGTCAGTCACGTGATGAAATTAGGCCAAATACGTTTTAAAGACAGAATTACTTTGGGAAAGAGACGCCAGTAAATCAGTGGATACACTTTTTAAAAAAAAATTGCCGGACAGACACAGGTAAGCTAACAGTTAGCATTTAAAGGATCAGAAATTCCCCTTAGGAGTAGTTAAAGATCACACATAAGAAGGGGGAAAAAAGAGGCCAATGGCACACTTCCAAATGAATGATAATGTTGACTGATGACAATGAGCATACCATCAACTGAAAAGGTGATGATACAGTAATGATTTAGTATATCAATGTTGTGTTCATTGGTTGTTTCCACTGCCCCCTAGTAGCCAGAAAAAGGTTTAGTATAAGAATTAGGTTTAGGTTAGATTTATTGAATTCATTTTGTCCATAAGTGTCCTCACAAGAATAGAAAGAGAAATATGTGTGCACGCATAAGGTTAGGGGTTTGTGAAAAGGGTAGGTCGTCAGCCCCACACAAACCCACACAAACCCACACACCCTCACCACAACCACAAACCCATCCAGTGCCAAGGCAGCACAGATGCAAATTCCCCCCTGACCGGGCGGCTGCCAAGGCGCCGCTTCCGAAGCCTCTCCACCAGCTGGAGACTCTCTGATGAGGCCAACACATCCATTTCCCTGGTAACCGACGAGCCCAGGCACACACACAGGGACACACTTGCATATAAACACGTTTATGCACCCCTGTGAATATGTATATGCCACACGCGCACAGTGTCCCGTCAACGCCCCAAACCCACCTCCCCTCCATGCAAAACCCCCCCAATCCCTCCTCCTTGCCCTGTTTGCTGCCAGGTCTATTATCACACGGGATGCGTTGCGGGGCCACAACACAACAGCTAGACACATTTATGCCCAGTAACCAGACATATGCAGTGAACAGCCCACTGTTCTGATTAGCAGGACCAAGAGATGCACCTCAAGAAGTCTGATTTAATTTGAGACATATTAACAATATTCAGGATCTTCTTATAAAACTCAACAAGGTTTACAATAGAGTGGTGCACAAGCTTACAAGATTTTGACGTTTTGTTAGGGTTAGGGTGCCATAAAATACCTCAGTCATTAATACCCCACTTGTACATTTCAGAAGCTTATATGTCATAAAAGCGACGGTTGCTAACAAGTGAGTAAAAAACCTTCTAAACATGATCGCTCCGAACATTAGCCGCCTTTAGCTTAGCGGTTGAGATGTGCAGCCATGTGACCGTGATGTAGCCTAACATTAGCTCTTTAATTCTGCCGATTGCATTTTAGCTTCGAAAATCATCAAGTGGTGTTGTGGAAAGTATTCTGCTGAAAACATCGTGTAAGTATCATGCATGTGTGTTTACCACAGAACTTATTTTCTGCAATGTACAAACATCCAATGTAGAAATGCTTTTAGTCCGAGGGAGCCCTCGGGAAGCTAACTTCCATCACGGCCTACAAATATACATCATCACTGCAACACTCGGGTAATGTGTTGGCATGTTAAATGTAGTTTTAAAGCGTCATTATACCCCATTATATATCGCAAGGTAAGTGTGCCAATTCCCGTGTGTTTATAATTAACGTCTTTCTTGCCAATATGCCACTTTGGACCCGTTGAACGCTGATAATTCAACGTCTTAGTCTGTACATCACCTGCTGTTTCATAAGCAAATTATATGTCTCCTCTTCTCTCCTGTAGTTCCATCAGTAAAATGCTTCAGTGTGTGCCTCGCCACAGCTGCATACCATATCCGATAATATCCAGCTTATACTTTACCTGAGTATTTACAGATTATTCAACTATAATTACTATGATGAGTGGCATAATTAGTAGCCTATTACTCTTAATAAGTACTTTTGATACAATAACACTATTTTTAACTGTAGGGAAGAAGAAGCATGCACTTAATTGGTGTTTATTTGTCAAAATGGGGTGGAGCTCTCCTAACGGAATACTATTAAACAAAATATTTATTTGGCAAAAAAATAACCAACGGAATGCAAAGTTTGGCCACATGTGCAGGGGTGCACATAACTTTTTTGCCCTGGTTCTCAAAGGAGCACCTGGAGATGTTGCTTGGTGCTCATCCTTAAAATGAAATAAACCGTGACGTTATACACACATGCAGAGGCGAACACAGAACACACATGCAGAGGTGAACACAGAACACACATGCAGAGGTGAACACAAGACAACATTAGCACGACCAGTAATCCTACAAGCTGTCATCACTACCCTCTACTAAGTGGATGTAATCAAATAAGTATGTGAACATAACCAATAACCTACCATAGCCAATAACAAATGAATGTAACTTATTTTATTTGTGTTGTTCATTCCTATCTTATTTTACCTTAACATTTATTTATTTATGCATTTGTTTTATCTCCAGTTTTAAAGGATATTTTGGTTACTGTCCTATAGTATACATTGGAATGATTTCACACCTGTTTATCCCAATAATTATGGAGTGCCTTGAAAATATGTGTTTACATAAAATAAGTGCGTTCGACCAACAAAATACAAACTTGAATAAAACAGAATCATATAAGTACATCAGGTTTCATAGAGCTAAAACATTTCAAGTGCTACTCAACTGGCTTTAGGTAAGCCAGCCCTTTATTAGTTTATTAGACTAAAGTGAACTATCTAAACACCCAGAGTCCTTTACCTCACTGAGCTGTAGTTATCAGTAGGGCTGAACATAACTGGTGTGCATGCGCACTTCCGTCAAAAAAAGAGCACCGGGTCATTTGAAAAAAGGCGCATTTGCGTACCAACATTGAGAGAGAGAGAGGAGAGAGAGAAGAGAAAAGAGAGAAGAGAGAAAGATATATGCGAGTTGCATATGAACTCAGGGCCCGCCCGTAGCACTGGCGTGATAGATGTTCACCTAGGGCGCCAGATCTGTGGAGGCGCTACGCTGGCAGCTCTGGGAGGGAAAAAACATTTTTGACCGTTGGTGCTCATCCTAATTTTCGGCCTTGATGTAACAATATTCATAATTAAGTAAATGTAACACCCTTTTCAACCCGGTTACACTTTGCATTTGCCCTGTACGATGGGCGCTGTAAGTGATGAAAATGGGGGATGTTGGCTTATCTGGCGCCCGCAGCTCACAGCCAAAGTGCGAGTGAGCGTGGGAGCGAGGGAGGGTGCACCGGTTCCGGCGCTGTTGTTATTAGCATCTGGTGCTAGCTGCTCTAACGGATATAAGAAGAAGATGTTTCTACAATAATGTGGAAGGAGAGTCCTCTCCAGTCAGACTGAGAGGCTGATAACTACAGCTCAGTGAGGTTAAGGACTCTGAGTGTTTAGATAGTTCACTTTAGTTTAAGTTCAAACGGTTTGGTCACAATGTATGGAAACACATATTTCCAAGGCACTCCTTTATAATTATTGAGATAAACAGGTTTGAAATCATTCCAATGTATACTATAGGACAGTAACCAAAAATATCCTTTAAAACTGGAGATTAAAAAAAAATGCATAAATAAATGTTAAGGTAAAATAAGATATGAATGAACAACACAAATAAAACAATTTACATTCATCTATTATTGGCTATGGTAGGTTATTGGTTATGTTCACATACTTATTTGATTACATCCACTTGTCTAAGATGACAACAGAGACTTTGGACCCAAACCCAGCTGTTGACTTGTGGATGCAAGCAGCTAATCACAGACTCAACCAGAGAGGAAGAAGTAGGCCCACATCATCAGCTACCATGTCTGACAGAGGAAGACAGTGAGGAGAACAGAGAGGAGGGTAGTGATGACAGCTTGTAGGATTTGGTCGTGCTAATGTTGTCTTGTGTTCACCTCTGCATGTGTGTTCTGTGTTCACCTCTGCATGTGTGTTCAGCGTGTGTGTCTGGCAAATAAAGTCAAGACCCCCTCAAAAGTGATGGTGTATTTCATTTTAAGGATGAGCACCAAGCAACATCTCCAGGTGCTCCTTTGAGAACCAGGGCAAAAAAGTTATGTGCACCCCTGTAGTTATCAGCCTCTCAGTCTGACTGGAGAGGACTCTCCCTCCACATTATTGTAGAAACATCTTCTTCTTATATCCGTTAGAGCAGCTAGCACCAGATTCGAATAACAACAGCACTGGTACCGGTGCACCCTCCCTCTCTCCCACGCTCACTCGCACTTTGGCTGTGAGCTGCGGGCGCCAGATAAGTCAACATCCCCCATTTTCATCACTTACAGCGCCCATAGTACAGGGCAGATGAAAAGTGTAACCGGGATGAAAAGGGTGTTACATTTACTTAATTATGAATATTGTTACATCAAGGCCAAAAATTAGGATGAGCACCAACGGTCAAACATGTTGTTTCCCTCCCAGAACTGCCAGCGCAGCGCCTCCCCAGGTCTGGCGCCCTAGGCGAACATCTATCACGCCAGTGCGACGGGCCGGCCCTGAGTTCATATGCAACTCGCATATATCTTTCTCTCTCTTCTCTCTTCTCTCTTTGCGCACCTGCGCACCAGTTATGTACAGCCATGCACATGTGTCTTTGAATAACCTACCCTTTTCACCAGACTTAATAAAATATATTTTCAAGACAACACTAGGAGCACAATCCAGCAGTAGGGTATTGGTAAACATAGGGTGATATAAAATATGTTTAAAGGGGAAAGGAAAACACCAATTACAGCTATAATATTCCGGTAGTTTATTAATTTTACAATGGATATTGATCGTAATATTTATTGTATATGATATTAATCGCCAAAAGAAAATTAATTATCCGCCGGCCGGGTGGGGAATTCCGGGACCAGGCCGCCGTCATTCGGGGAGTCCCAAATGGTGACGTCACTGGATGGGTCTTCGCTCCGGGTATCCATACCGGAAGTCAACACAACGTAGCAGATATGGCAGCGATGGAGGAATTTGAGATGGACGTTTTGAACGATGAATTTGACTATTCGTCGGGAGATTACATTGATGTGGAAGCATCTACAGTTACCAGGCATCCCATGGACTATGCTTATGAACCGATTCGGTCGAATAGAGTGGCATACGATCCGGAATCCGCCGAAAGTACCGACGGTTCTGAACTCGCTGAGTGGGACCACCAGTTCCAGTACCGACTCGGTCTCAGAGGAAGAAGGTGTTGCTCAAAACCCGGGACGAATGGACAACACAGATTGGTGTACATGTAACAATTGTGTGGTGATGCCATCGGAAAATGTAAAAAAAATAAATAAAAACATACTCTGTTATCCTCTTAGGCCCCACGGAACCGAAATTGCGTCATTTGCAGGAAACAACGTCTAAGGAACCTTAATATTTAATAAACTATGAATATTTTATATCCATATAACGGGAAAAAACTAATTCAACTGATCTTTTTCATTTATTTTTTTAAAAAAAACACACAATGCTAACAGTGAGCCTCTGAATTAGCCCCGAGCGAAAAATGCAAACCTATTACTGCACCGAAAATCACTCCTAGCTCCCTTATTACTTATCCTCGCTGCACATCCAACACATTGTTTATGATCGTAAAGACACAGAATCTCACCTCACCTTTACATCAACACAAGTGGCACTAGGTACTAACATGCGCTAGGCTAACGGCTTACCTTCCTCATTGTCTGGTCTAAACTGGTCTTCAATGGCATTACAACGATAACAACGATGATGTAGTTAATCCATAGGTTAATATCCAATGGGGCTGTGTCCCCTTTGAAATGTTCTGATAATCTATAAGCAATACAACTGCAATTCCGTTATCTGCTGTCCGCTCTGTGCTCCGTGCGCTCTGGGTCCTGCAATACCATCTATTGAACACCTAGTCCAGCAATACTAGCCTTTTTAGGGCTGTTTTCGACAGATGAGCGTGTGTATGCCAGTTTAATTAGTTGAGCTATAGAACACCCCCAATTCTCCATTGTATATAGCTACCATTTAGTTTGGACGCGATTGCGTTCATTAATAAGGTCACACTGTGTCAGTAAATACATGTGTGAGCTAGTAATCTGATAGTGCTGCAATATTTACCTCTCTCTCGGCAGCTGAAGCAACTCGTTTGGTGGCTCGAACTTCACGTTTGTTGACACTGTCATTGTCTTGCGCGGCCGACGTGCTGGGACGGTCGGTGTTCCCGACTGCATACGTTGAGAAATCGAATATTGTGGGAACAGATCCTGGCTTCAAATCCGATGTTTTGTATTGAACCAGGCATCCAGACTGGACTTTGAGCAGCTTCTCATCCTTTAGTGGCAGCCTATGGAAATGCACTTCTTCCTTCTTCGTATGAAATCCATTTGTGCAGCCTGGGGCAATACAATAAACTCCTGACGACGACCGTTTTCTTGTAATGTAAACTATTGGTGCATTTCACGCCATGTTGTTTGTTATTGAGCTTTGGCCCAGGAAGCCGTACCCACTCAGTGACGTCACTGGAGCAATGGAAGCGCCCATGGTCATTAGGCACGTATTTCAAAAAATAAATTTGCGTATCTCGATCGTTTACATTGGAAATAGACTAGATAAATACATTTCCTCATGGGAATATTGTCGCATGGAAAGCAGTTTGAAAAGTGTTTCCATTTCCCTTTAAAAGACCAAGTTCATTTAAAGAGGCCTCTCAAATGAGGGTTTGCTTTATTTTTCTGATTAAACTAATTAAACAATAGTTCAGTTCTGACACCATTGCTTCCTTTAGATGACTAATTTCCTATTTATATTCACAATTTTTCTTTTAAATGAAAGCTTAACTGTTTATGCAGAAAAGTTAATGGAAACTTAAAAAATATGAAAATCAACAATGAAAATGGGATATTTTATTTGTTAACAACTATGTACAGTATGGTGGCCGATAGGTGCAAACGTGTTGAAGTGTACCTGAGTGCTTGGTGACATTTAGGGATTATCAAGTTGGGCAACTATCACTGAAAACTACCATAAAATGTAAGTTTGATTTGCTTATTGTAACAATGTGATGGCATGATTCCTTCTGATATGATTGCAGATCTGCTGTAAGTTAGCTTGCTAAACTAGCTAACCTAGTCATTTCAAATATACTGACAAACAATAAGAAATATGAAACAGACTAACTCTGCGAGAGAGACAATTGGCCAACTTTATAATCCCCAAACGTCCACAAGCACTCCGGTCCTATATGTATATCAGTTTTTAGAGTCCCCGTTTCTGTTGTGTTTTGAGCTTCTTGAAGCATTTTGTATTTGCAGCATTTCATTTATGTAGTTCTTATATTAAAAGCTGTGCATGTCTCGTCAAGTTGGTGAAGATGTTTCTTCATGCTACTTGTTTTGGCAAATTTGTTTTTATAATTGCAAAATGTTTTGAAAGTAAAGTGCGTTTCTCTTAATGGAAGTGTTTTGGGCCGTAGTACTGCGTTACACCTTTCGGACACCGTAACTAGGGTTTGTCTTTTCCTTCATGTCAATATGGCTCCTTTTACACGGTGCCCCTTCTCATTTTCTGTCTTTCCTCTGTTCTCCTCTTTGCTCCCTTAGCTCAGGGGTTCCAGATCTGCCAGCCGCCGTGGGTATTTCTCAATGACGAGGACGCTTGCTTGGTAGCACATGTCTTCCGAGTCACTTGCTTCAGAAGCGAGGCAAGAATCCTTCCTAGCCTTGGAAAACGAAGAATTGTGGAACAGGCTGACAGGTGTGCATGTGTGCGTCATATGCGAGGTCCTTTTTGGTGTTTGCAGTGCTGTCAAAGGGATGCAAGCTGTGACTGTCACTTCTTCTCTTTAGTTTTTTAAAAACCAAAACGGTACATCATTTTAAATAATCCTTTTGGGATTGTGTGTCTGAAATTTTGTTCTCTTTTTCTTGTTTTTCTCTGTAATTAGGACAATTCTGGAGAAATGGATCTGCTGGAGAAGGACTCCTAACCTGAAAAGTGCTCATCGGATCATCAGGACAGAGCTGCCATCCACTTGGACACCCCGAGGTGCGGGAGAAGGACCCCTAACCCCAGCGGATCATCAGGACAGAGCTCCATCCACCTGGACCCCCCGAGGTGCGGGAGAAGGACCCCTAACCCCAGCGGATCATCAGGACAGAGCTCCATCCACCTGGACCCCCCGAGGTGCGGGAGAAGGACCCCTAACCCCAGCGGATCATCAGGACAGAGCTCCATCCACCTGGACCCCCCGAGGTGCGGGAGAAGGACCCCTAACCCCAGCGGATCATCAGGACAGAGCTGCCATCCACCTGGATCCCCCCGACGTGCGGGAGAAGGACCCCTAACCCCAGCGGATCATCAGGACAGAGCTGCCATCCACCTGGATCCCCCCGACGTGCGGGAGAAGGACCCCTAACCCCAGCGGATCATCAGGACAGAGCTCCATCCACCTGGACCCCCCGAGGTGCGGGAGAAGGACCCCTAACCCCAGCGGATCATCAGGACAGAGCTCCATCCACCTGGACCCCCCGAGGTGCGGGAGAAGGACCCCTAACCCCAGCGGATCATCAGGACAGAGCTCCATCCACCTGGACCCCCCGAGGTGCGGGAGAAGGACCCCTAACCCCAGCGGATCATCAGGACAGAGCTCCATCCACCTGGACCCCCCGAGGTGCGGGAGAAGGACCCCTAACCCCAGCGGATCATCAGGACAGAGCTCCATCCACCTGGACCCCCCGAGGTGCGGGAGAAGGACCCCTAACCCCAGCGGATCATCAGGACAGAGCTCCATCCACCTGGACCCCCCGAGGTGCGGGAGAAGGACCCCTAACCCCAGCGGATCATCAGGACAGAGCTCCATCCACCTGGACCCCCCGAGGTGCTGGGAGAAGGACCCCTAACCCCAGCGGATCATCAGGACAGAGCTCCATCCACCTGGACCCCCCGAGGTGCGGGAGAAGGACCCCTAACCCCAGCGGATCATCAGGACAGAGCTCCATCCACCTGGACCCCCCGAGGTGCGGGAGAAGGACCCCTAACCCCAGCGGATCATCAGGACAGAGCTCCATCCACCTGGACCCCCCGAGGTGCGGGAGAAGGACCCCTAACCCCAGCGGATCATCAGGACAGAGCTCCATCCACCTGGACCCCCCGAGGTGCGGGAGAAGGACCCCTAACCCCAGCGGATCATCAGGACAGAGCTCCATCCACCTGGACCCCCCGAGGTGCTGGAGAAAGCAAAGCGACGATCAGGAACATCCTCCACCCAGACCTCTGCTCACTGCCGTCCTACAGACTTGTGTCTTACTTTCAGAATTAGATTTTGTATGTGTCCTTTCTCTTTAATAGATATGTAACGATTGTAGCTTGAGTCTGTCTGATTCCCCAAACAGCTGCTTCTATACTTGCTGCACATATAATAAAAACAAACAACTCCATAAACACACTTTTGCTGATATTTGTGTTACTGCCGGTGATGTTAAATGGAGCAGCGCAACCGAACAGCGCGTATCACGTGACGTAAAAACGAAGCGCTCCTTAGGCTAGACCAGTAGTTCTCAAAGTTGGGGACGCAGAGGAATGACAACATGAAGAATAAATGAAAAACAGGTATAAAATACTATATGACAGTAACAAAAGAATAAAGTTTAAAAGGGTGATTTGTAAAATATCCATAAAGAAAAAGTAAATCTGTGAACAGTTCTGTTTCATATGGGTGTTGAGAGAGGTATCCATAGATCTCTTCATGTTGCTCTCAAAGTACACCAGATTGATGCTTTTTAACTACAATATTTAAAAATAAATCTTCCGGACCCCCCTATGTGAGGTCCACACACCACCTATAAAAATAGCACTTGACCCCTGCTTACACCTATATACCGTGAGCTGATCGAGCCTTCATTGTAACAGTCGCGGGTACATTGTGTATATGCGTGGGGAGTGTTGCAGTAGAACATTCCACTGTAGCGCCCGGTACCTTAATGGGAAACCCTAAATGTCTGAGCACCCTCTATGAAACGTCAAACTACCCCACAGCACCCCCAAAAGAAATCTCTGGCGCCGCCACTGAGCCTGACTATTTGTGTTGGGGGGGGGCCCGACTTTTATTTCCTCCAAAGGGGGGGCCTGACAGAAAAAGTTTGAAAACCACTGGGCTAGACAGTCTCATTTTGTTGGCCGCTCGGTCCAGCCTACCAAGTCTATGTGGGCTGGGTCCTCCGTGGACCGCATAGGCTGCGTACTCCGAAGAGTGCAGCCCCTGAATTGAGACATGGCCAACTGATACATAAGGAAGGCTGGAGGAGAAGGAAGCTCCTTCCTTTTTTTGCTTCCTGACTAATACCTCATTCACACCAACGGTGTTTCAGGGCCAGCTCGGAGCTGGAGCTTGAAAAGCACCGGGTTTTCCTGTTCACACAGCAGCGGAGCAGCCTCTTAGCTCCGGAATCCGGTTTGTTTCAAGCACCAAAAATGTGTCCGGCCAGAGCAAAAGCACCACATACGTCACGCTAACGTCGAGGCGGGAGCAGGGGCGGGATCAACTCCTGAACAACAACAACAAGCCCGCGTTGTATCCAGTTTGTACACAACGATGGAGAAACTTAACAAGCAGCAGTGGTCCACTGAAGAGACCAGCTACCTACTGGGAATCTGGTCTTCCGAAGAGGTACAGAGAAAGCTGGAGCACAATCAGCCATTAATGTTGTTGTCGGTGTCAGATGTGAGGGGTTTCAGCACGGTTTGGCTTTATGAAGCAGGCACGCAAACGGTTACGTCATGACGCATACGATGACGCAATGACGCAGCACCAGTCGGACTCTGGGCGGTGTGAAAAGAGACGGAGCTAAACCGAAGAACCGGTTCTGAACCTGAAAAGCTCTAGCACGAAGCTTGAACCGGAGTTGCGTTGATGTGAATGAGGTATTAGCTGTCTTCAATGGACTTTGGTTTAAGATGTTTTGTTTCTTTTTCTTTTTGAGTATGGAGAACTTGGTAATCCAGTTTTGAGGGTTTTGTTTCTTAGTTTAAATGTATGCAAATAATTGTTTGTCTAAAGCCAGACTGTACTTACAGTTTTAATATATAGTCTATGGTTATAATGCTAATTATTATACATACAAAAAAAACATTAAATCTAATTATTTAAAGATTTGCTAAATAAATTAATGTGACATTTACAAATGACAAAGAGAAAGCAAGGAGAGGATTTTGGAATGGGTTTCATTAACAAGAAGGGAGGAGTCTGCTAAGTGTATAATCTCTCCATAGAGTGGAGGTCAGACTAACAGCACCTGTTTGTCTCCGCCAACAACGAATGGCAAGGGAAAGCATGGCGTTGCATGGCATGGAATGGCATGGAATGGAATGAGACACAAGAAGGCAGAGAAGGAACGTGGCTGCTGGAAGGGGATCAGTGGCTGAGCTTCAACCTTGGGGCTCTTTGAGTTGGAAAAGGAGAGGGCCCTTAGCCTCCTCTGTCGCATTTACACACAAAGAGCCAAAGGAGGTCTGAGGCATCCACCACCCTACTCAGCCCGACTCCACTCTCCGTCTGAGAGACAAGGAAGGTTCAGAGATGTTCATGTCGACAGTGCCCTGCGAAAGCCTTTTGATGTCCCTCTTGTTTTTGAGGGGACCGCAGAAAGGCTGGAGGACTTTCGGATGTGGTGCCAAAAACAACAAGCGAGGAGGCAGCTGTTTGCAAGAGGAGGCGGATCGGCCCAGGAATCAAAGATGGATGGTGAAGAAAGGAAAATAGCAAATCAAAGCAGGGGTCCCACGCAATCGGAGTTGGTCCATGTCTTTAAATGAATTGACTTGGGCGGAGGCCACAGACAGAACATACACACCAGCAAAACGTCTGCCATCAGCAGAATTGTTTATCAAAAAACTTTCACTTCATTAATAAATGTTGCAGCTGGAAGAAAGAAAAAACGATTTTGAGTTCAGGAGAAGTCCACCACTTGTATGCATAATGATCAGTCATTAAAGTCACGTGTGTAGTGTGAAAGCTCCTGTGCTGTGGGAGTGTTGCATGGCCTATATGTATTCTTAAGCCTCTGTTCCTTTACAAAGCGGAGTACTTTAATGTGTACAAAATCCTGTTAGAATCTCATGCAACGTTAATGGATGTAGCCATGCTGCCGTTGCATATCATGTCCCAACATTGGTGATGCCTCACGATGGAGATAACGGCACACACTTTAACGTTAAAGAAATCCTGTGTTAACATTTTAACTGTGTATCTAAAAATCTTCATTCTGGTCAGGGTTTTACAAAAGCTATGTATTCGGTAACCTAAAACCCGGTTTTAATGTGGTTGAAAGGCAACAACACAAATACAAAAAGCTATTTTAATTGTTTTTAAATACTTGTGTATGTGTGGCCTCGGTATGTCTAAAGTTTTATAATGTCTTCTGTGTTTGAGGATTAATGTTGTCCAGTCTTGGAACAAAACCCTGACGATGTCTTACTCACCGACCACACATACACAGAAGAGTGATGTAACAAGACCGTTTCTTTGTTTGGGGAGAGGGGGATTTCAAAGCAATTGGCATATCCTCGGCACGTTTGACATGCAAATATACTTTTAGACAAATTATAGGAAATATAGAACCCAAATGGTTTTGAAGCTTCGTTAAGTGTGAGTGCACATTTGAAGACAAACCAGCGTGCTGCTCTGAGTATTTTAATCGCCTGAAACAGGAAAAGGTGGTTCATTTAATTTGTAAAAATATATTTCGATTGAATGTGAATGTTCAAAACACATGAAAAATGTAAATGTGTTGACAGAATCAGCATTATAAAATAAAGAAACGGTACCAATAGTCAATATGAAGACTTTGACGATATCATTTTAGTAACTACATATTTTGTATTCATAATATCTTCTGTAATATTACCTGGACTAAACAATTAAGGGGCATGTTTAGGTTAAAGATGAATTGAAAGATTCATCAATGATTGAAATGTTGATTAGCTGAAGCCCCAATACATTTGTCATAGTTTCCTTTGATTAATCATACTCACATGTTGTTTTTCATGTCAGAAACTTCCCCTAAATGCAATGCGTAAGGCACCGTGTGCAGACAGCAGCAGAGCCTGTCTCCTGATCTCACAGCTACTGTAAGTGATCATGAAGTGAACTGTATGCTATAGATACATAGTTTTTCTATGTTCTTCACTCTACAGCTGGGGGGAAACAGCCTCTTAAGAGATACCCAGACATTTCCCGAGGCTGTGTGCCCCTAGGGCCTCCCCTCGATTCGCCCTTAGCAGGAAGAAATCAGCCGCTAAGGCAACAGCATCTCCTTTCCCCGCGGCTACTGCAGCCATACACATGTACTGCTAATGCCTCCAAATCACATTTCCCATCACTTTAGCAGTAAGCCATCTCAAAAGCATGCCTTTTCCCACCAGTTTAAGACAAGTAAAGAGATAAAAAGGATCACCCAGGATGTTTTGTCAAGACGTTTTTTAAAAGGATTCGTCCAAAGGATAAGAGATACAGTTGTTACACTCCTGCAGAAATCATCATGTTACATCTACTAGAATGATTTAGAAAAGGTATAAAATATCTCTACTTTGGAAAAGCACAGCACAGCTATTACATCCTACATTTCCTGAAGAATACATTAGTGTCAAATTATAATTACACATACATTTCTCTGTTTTGAGAGGGGCCCTATTCTGCTCATATTCAGGTTCATATGTATATGTGCCTCTACTGTGACATTACTCCATGCCTGACATTTTTCCAAAAGGAAGGGGACGGGGCGACGGGGGGGGGTGTCTGGAAGAGAAACTCCTTCTGGAGGGAGCATAGGGATGTTAGCCTTTGCGCACCGTTTGCATGCACAGACATGTGTAACACACTACAGGAGAGGGAACACCCCACAAAGCATAACGGCCTCTGTGCCTGGCTCTCACACAGTGTCTCGGTTCTTTATACCCGTGTGAATTATTTTTCTGCTGGGATATAAGGAAGTGACTGACTGACTGACAGTTGACTGACAGAATAGTTTAGGTAGTGACAAGTCGGCGTTATAGAAATAAAGTGACATCCTATCTGTGTGGTGATCACGTCCGTCTCTTTTCTCACTCTGTTGTTTTTCTCCTATTTCTATCCGTCTGAACAAATGTGTTTAATTTGTTCTTTTTTTGTTGTAATTTTCTTCAATCTCATTTATTTTCCTTGATTTTGCAATACCAATTTGTATTTAGTTGTTCTTGTTTCTTTGACCATGTTTGGTTGTGTACTAAATCAAATCCACAGAAGGCTGATTGTGAGGGAATGGTTGTCGTTACGCTTAACTATTGAATATTCAACTGCTTACAATTCAACAAATATTTCACTTGATTGATTTGACTTTCAGGTCGGGTTATTAAATTATTTATATCATTTATTTTTATGTTTTTTGTAAATTGTAACTTTTGCTTATTCAGTTCATTTTTCATTCATAAATATATTTTTTTTTATTAAGAAGAGGGAGGATTTTTTTATGATTTCAGGGGCTTAAAAATAAAACCTAAATCCTTTATGTTGTGTATAAATGATAGGGCTCTAAAAAGAGTGTGCAAAAACATTACTCACAGGGAATGCTGCTGTTGTGTATAATCTGCATTAAAGATACATTTGAAAGCAAAATGTAGTAACAAAATTCACAGCGTTCATTTACACCATTACTTAAATTTAAAGTTAAAACTACGTGTTTGGGCATCAAGGCCCTAACACACTAAGGCCAAGACAGATACAGTGCAAACACGTATAGAAAAACATAGGTTGTGTAGCCTTCAGGTGTGACCACAGTGAACAAAGTTGCCAAATTGATCAAATTCTGTGTAACAAGTGTATCTTTCAGCAGCGAAGACCTGGTAAAGGCGTTGAGAGGTGGAGTGTGGATGTGTGAAATATGATTCTGAATATGCAATATTTCAGTCAGGAGAGAAAGACGTGTGGAAGAAGAACACAAACGGAGAAGGAGTGGATGAAGGAGGACTTGTAAAGGGGGATAAAAAGGGAAGGATGAAAGTAGGAGGCAGGAGGGGACAGGACTTCCCCTCCAGCCACGTGTTCTGATCAGCTGTCAAACACTCCCCACCGCCTTCTGCTTTACTTCCCTGTCTCCTTTCCTCACCTTTCTTTGATGTTTACTCTCACCTCCTCCACACGCTCTGTGCTCCTGTTAGTCTGATTCACATCTGCGTGAGATCAGTTCATCGCTTCACAACTTACAAGTTGTAGTTGCAGGGCAATTTAGAGTCTGTGTCTCATTTATAGAGATACTTTTCAGTGGTGGAAGAGGTAAAAGTGCCAACATATTCATTTCAAAATTCAAAATCTCACTTACTGTAGGTAAAAGTACAGAAGTATTATCAGCAACATGTACTGAAAGTGGACCTATCCTACTTGTGGGGGGTTTCCCAATGATGTCGTGTGATCTATAGGTTTTAGTGCATGTAAATGGTCGGCAAAGGCTAAAATCCCTGTGTTCCCTCCAGAGGGAGTTTCTCTCCCACGCCCCCCTATATTTTGATATATCACTATATATATGACAATTTTAGATTTTAAAATGGTGTTGCATGAAGCATCACGAAGAAGTAAAACACAAACAATTCATGTTTAGGACTTTATTTTCCAACCTTTTATAAATATCATTGTATCATTTGACCTTTTTTACCACAAACTGTTTTTCCACTGGTCAAATCTTAAAGGTGGGGTAGGTAAGTTTGAGAAACCGGCTCGAGATCGCTAGAATTTGAAAATACACAACCGGAGAAAATCTGGCACTTCCTCACAGAGCCCCTCCTCCAACACACACGAACGCGCACATGACCAATGAGGGCAGGAGAGAAGTTTGTGCCCCGATGGAAGGCTGACAGGCAGGTAGGCCATCCAATCGGTTTAGCCGGCGTACTTTTTACAGTATTACGGCTTCTACAGATGACATTTTTTTATGGATTTTTTGTCAAAGCACTTCAGATATTCATTGCTATCGGAATGTTAAGAGCATTCCATGGAATATAACAAAAAGTGTATCTCGAGCCGGTTTCTGAAACGTACCTAACCCACCTTTAAGCAATGCATTATGTCTTAAGTTTATTTTTTTATGCAAAATCATATAGATTATAAACCAAAGCTTTAAAATAAATGTAGTGTACATTATTCCCCATTCAACGTTTGCCTTCCACCACTCATGGTGGTTGATACACAAAAGTATTGTACAAAAGTATAACCACATACTCCATGTGCTTGAATGCAGAACACAGACAGCTGTCCCGATGCCAACATGTCGTGGTGTGGAGACATTTACTCTCAGCAGTTTCTCCACTGACTCCTGACTGATTTACAAGTGAGGAGAATCGGCCAACAAAAAAAACTGCTTTCGCACTTTTTGTGCTTACAAAGCCTGGTGAAGAATAGAACGCAGAGTATGCAAGCGTGATAACGAGTCTCCTTTTTAGTGATGAGACTCAACTCACTTGAAACTGTCCAGATTTCTCCTACAAAGAGACCCGACACCAAGGCTGGATGTTCGCGCTGTTTCCTCAGAATGTGCTTTCACAGCCTCCAAATCATTCCCGCTGAAAGAAAAAGAGTGATTTTCTCCTCTGTGGGTAATTCGTGCTGCTCTCACCGTCCACCATCTCCAACTGAATTGTCTTCAATCGTCTCCTGGACGCCTTCATGGAGGATCCCTCAGAAACGCACTCAAATGCAGATGCATGTCTGTTCGTGCAGCAGTCAGCAGAGTCAGTCGATCCCATGGATTTTCATAAAGGAATCATACTTGAAATGAAATCAGTCGTGGGCTGCTTGTGGTAAACACTGTCATGTCAGGGAGACAGCTAAGCCCTACAAGGCTTTTCCGCCTAAAGGCTCCACTTAAAGCAAATTATCATTTACCTTTCGACGCTTGCCAGATCATTAGGCAGGGACATTAAAACCAGCCACCACAGCACCAGAGGGGCCCGAGTGAACCACTGCCCGGTACATAGCTGTATGGGGCTGTGCATGTGCGTACGTGAAGGTGTGTGTGTGTGTGTGTGTGTGTGTGTGTGTGTGTGTGTGTGTGTGTGTGTCTGTGTGTGTGTGTGTGTGTGTGTGTGTGTGTGTGTGTGTGTGTGTGTGTGTGTGTGTGTGTGTGTGTGTGTGTGTCTGTGTGTGTGTGCGTCTGTGTGTGTGTGTGTGTGTGTGTGTGTGTGTGTGTGTGTGTGTGTGTGTGTGTGTCTGTGTGTGTGTGTGTGTGTGTGTGTGTGTGTGTGTGTGTGTCTGTGTGTGTGTGTGTGTGTGTGTGCGTGCGTGCCTGCACGGTGACATCAAAGGGGCCAGCAGCCCTGGGTTTAGCCATGTGCCCAGAATCATTTGACACGAGCAGATGCATCATTAAAACACTGCCACACTCGCTGGCCAGGCGAGAGACCAGGCAAATCTCTCATACTCGCGCACATTAGCATTATTTGTTTTTTTGCCCCCATTCTTTCTTCCAAATTACACCAAGACGCGAAAATGCAGAAAATGTTGACGCTTCCAGGATTTATTTTTCCCATTTTTATAATTTTTTACTTTCCAAGTTTCGACAGGCGTGTGTGATTGTGGAGGGGAGTGACATGACCGTAGGGAATCGGATGGGCATGGTGAACAGTGTGTGTGTGTGTGTGTGTGTGTGTGTGTGTGTGTGTGTGTGTGTGTGTGTGTGTGTGTGTGTGTGTGTGTGTGTGTGTGTGGAAGAGACAGTGTCTGCCCTAGCCATGGCAACCCAGCCCTTCTCATTAAATCAGCCAGAGCAGCTCGTGTCTGGGGTCGAAGCTGGCCACATAATGCACACACAAACACACTCGCAAAAACAAACACACACGCTCGCACACACAGAGACAGAGGGGCCGACACTGGGCCAACGTCCGCCTGTGATGTGCGGCCAGAGGATGGATGTGGACAGACTTCACCTTCTTCTGCTCGGCTGCTGCTGCTGCTGCTGCTGGGGAACACGCAGCAGATGGCTGAAGCACAACCACCTTTCTCCTTTCCCCCGTCTCACTTTATTCTCTTCTCTTTCCCTCTGCTCTGAACTCACCCTTCCTCCTCCATCCATCTATTTTCCCACCCTCCCTCACGATATCTCCGTCCCGAAACGTCATCGAGCGTTGGGCCTATTGGAACATTGAAGAGAGGCAAAGTCTGACATTCGCCTCAAAAGGTCCAATGTGTTCAGAATATGAGACGTCGACACTTTGAAAGTAATATCCTGAATATAATGCTGAACTAATTACAGTTTTGTTTTGTTACCTTGTGTATTTATGAAACCTGACTGCCACGGCTTGTATTGTCGCAATCAGAATGAGAATCAGGTTTACATATAATAATAATAATAATAATAATAATAATAATAATAATAATAATAATGCATTTTATTTATGGGCGCCTTTCAAAGCTCTCAAGGACACCTTACAGAGCAAATTAAAAACAAGCAACAAAGAAGAGCACACCGTAATACAAGACTTAAAAAACAGAGACTTAAAAACAACAATCAGTTTAGCAGAGATTAAGAAATGGAATACGCCGGTTTACAAAGGTGTGTTTTCAGGCTGGATGTGAAGGTTGGGAGTGAGTCCATGTTGCGGATGTCTTGTGGGAGAGAGTTCCAGAGACGGGGGGCAGAGTGGCTGAAGGCTCGTGAGCCCATGGTACAAATATTACAAGTATACAAATTATATACAAATAATTTGCCTTGGTGAATAATGGTGCATACATAAACGAGTTACAAATATAGATATATAAAATATACATATATATATAAATACTAAATAAGTGGTTTTAATAGGAATTTGGAAAAAAACGGTTTAAAACTCATCTTTGTTTTAGCAGCTTTTTAACTGCGCACTAAAACACAATATATTTAGATTGTAGTTATTTGTATTCTGCTACCACCGTCTGGGTTTTTGTACAAGGAATATTTACTAATTTGAATGTTTTATTTAATTATTATTGTGTGCTTGCCATTTTATCAAATACTGATTATCTGTGTATTTATAGTGTCTCTTTGCTGTAACAATGTGAATTTCACCTCTGAGACGAAAAAGCAATTCTTATTCTGATTCATAAAAATCCAATATTATTTAACAAAAGGAAATGTATAAATATTACCAGCGTGGGATGTTATTCAATTGAAGCAGTAGAGGAAAAAATAAACTCCTCAAGTTGTGACATTGGTTTAAAGTTAAATTAGGGAAAAGTAGAACAAACATTTGGGAATGTCTCTATGAGACATAAGACTAGAGAAATATATTTGTAACAATCAATGATTTTGTATCGGATTATAAATAACAATGAAGGGTGTCTCCATTGAAAACACAAACCCGAGACTGCGTTAAGGAGAGACACAAGACATCTTAGAGTCAACATTTTGCTGTTCCAGTCTCGGCGATTTCCAGAGAGGAAGAGGATGTTTGGTCTTGGGTCTCATGTCTGCTGTCTAAGGAACTATAAATACACACCTAGACACTTCCAGGTGAAAGGACAGGGCAATGCAAATACACAAACACAGCCAGCCGGAGAGAAAGAATCCGGGAGAGCGAGAGAGGCAGGGAGGGGTAAAGCAGCCACATAAAAATCTATTGAGCTTAACAATGGTGTTATAAAAACGTGCAGAGGTAGTGTTTAACAATGTGGTCGGAAGAGACGTGGGTAAATACCTCTGGGAACGATGGCGCTTGGCTCAGCATCAAAGCGCTGGCAAGCACACAGCATTGTCTTTACATTCACACCATTGTCCCCTTCTAACACTTGCACACACACCTCTATACATCTACGATGATGTAAAGGGATATTTTTGGGGCTAAAACCCTTTTTGTTTTGCAACTCTGGATTCTGAGTCAGAGATGCGTCTCTGAAGCAGAAAGATAAGCTAGTAAATATCTCAAAATGGTATTAAGTTTAGCAAAGATGGTGTATGCAATGAGATGTTATGTAATGAGGGTTTAATATTAAAAGAACAACTTCCATATGTTTACTTTCTTGCTAAGAGTTTCATGATAATATACATACACCACTCTAATATCCAAATATCCTGGACGAAATCAGCTTAGCTTAGCATAAGCACTGAAAGAGGGAGAAACAGCAAGCTTTGCTTTGACAAAAGTAAAACATATATCTGTATATCAAAGTCAAATCGGACTAATAGAAAACCCAAAACTCAAAGGTTTCTTTGAAAGGCCTTGAAAAACCAGCCTGTTCTTTTTTTAACTTATTTTATGGTCCGATGTAGTTAACAAGATAAATCAGGTTCAATTCATAGATGTTCAGTCGATGCAGGAACCGTGATGTCACCCAGTGGTTTGTGGATTATGGTTTTGAAGCCTTGAGTTTGGTGTTTTTAAACCGGAAGTAAAGTAAGGGCGCGTTCACACCTGCCTTGTATAGTCCGGTTGAATCGAACCCTGGTGCGTTTAGCCGCTTGGTGCGGTTTATTTGGGTCGGTGTGAACGCAGTCCGAGACCTCTTAAGTGAACTAAACAACCGGACTCTGGCCCACTAAAATAGGTGGTCTCGGAAAGCTTGTTAGTGAACTCTGGAGCGGTTCATTGCTGGTGTGAACGCAGTCTGCACCAAAACATAGGAAGCGCAGTATTTACGTGTCACAAGAACGCGGATGTCTTCAAAAATCTTCCGCGAAAGAGTCTTTCAAGACATCCACGGTTGTTTGGTTAAGTACAAATTCTCCGTCAACTCGGCCTACATAAAAGTAATGAATCAATGTTTATTTATATAGCCCAATATCACAAATGTTACACTTGTCTCAGTGGTCTTCACAGTGTGTACAGAATATCAGTATGACAATACGACCCTCTGTCCTTAGACCCTCACATCGTACAAGGAAACACTTCCAGAGAAAACCCACAGTTTAAGGGGAACATGGGAGAAACCTCAGGGAGAGCAACAGAGGAGGGATCCCTCTCCCAGGACGGACAGACCTGCAATAGATGCACGTTGTATTGAAGACGACTTTTAACGATTGATCGAGGCCATAAACATTTTGCAAACATTTTTAGTGGGTTAATAAATTAAACGGGAAGTAAAATAATTTTCGTAGACTTCTATTCAAACAAACAGTGGGGATGCCCCCTGTTGGCCGTTAGATCAAATACTTCCCAACATGTCGGCCTTTGATTTCAAAGGAATCCCATGCTGGTGGAGTTGATACCTTAAAGAGGATATTTAGGTTTCATATTGATTGAAAATGCTCTACAAACATGCAGGTGAGCACCTACAAAGTGACACCCAGTTAAGTAGTCCCAAAGAATACAGGGCATGGTCCCAAAAGCCTTTAATGAAAGAGGATTATATATTCTAATATCCACCGCACCCTCACTCCCGTGATCCTGCAGCTGACTTACCACCATCAGACTTTGCAGAGATGAGCTCCCATCTGAAATAAAATTGATAAGTACACAAATATCCCTCGCATAAAAAGACATTTGGCAGTAAATAAGACACATGAATATTTGCTCTCAGCCATTTTGCAAACCATACAGAAAATGCTCACAACATACTTGCCACGAATCCTTCAATAGCACCAGCAATAAAGTGCAGATTTATGGCAAATGTTTTCATCGTTTTGCCTCTATCAGTGCCCCTGCTTCAAAATTAATTATTGATTAATCACTTTGCTTTTTAAGCAAAAATGCAGACCAGCAATATCAGACTATCACAAAAAAATGATTATGCCCCCAAATCGCATGTATCTGGCTCATTCATTACGATGTATTGACAAGGACCAAGTTGCTAATCGCCAAAGCAGAAGAAATAAGGGCTGTCAGCATTTCTGTTGACCGTGCTAAACCAGATATATACAACAGGATGTAAGTTAATGGATTGATCAGAGCGGGAGGCAGGGATGGCGGGGCTAACCATGCAGAGGAAGGTGCATGTGCATAATCATCACTTTGCTTTAGTCTTAAGTCTACAGCGAAACAGCACTGAGACATGTGACTGTGGGAGTGCGTACATGCGGCTTTGTGCATGTGTGCCTACATGTACAAACTGCGGCTCGGCTGGCAGCGCGGGCGGCCGGCAGTAAAAGGTCAAGGCAAAGTTTAGATGCCGTGTACCAGGGGCCTTAAGATATTCATAGCCAGCATTTTAGCCCGGAACATAATGAGATGGAACTGGTAAATATTTGCTGATGGCCTGAAAAATTCCAACCATAGTGGGAACCTATTTTGAATACAAAAGATGTCAGGGGAGGATGATAAGTGAGGATGGGGGGGGGCACCTGATAGCTAATTAGTACATTTGCCCAAATAATTAGAATGAGCGCTCATGGCTGATATCACACAGGAGAGTGGTGTGTGTAGCATTCTGAATGGGCAAATCTGCATTTCATAGGCTGCTGGACGCTTATCATCCCGCCTCTGGGGGGCTTTTAATGGACATATTTACCTTTGCTGCATATTGGATATCTGTGATTAAGATTGGCAGGTTGATGCACCAATGAGTTTAACCCCGATGCGAAAACCTCCGCCTGAATCTGCTGCTGGAAAAGGCTGTTTTTATACGAGGGGGTACAAAATAACACTGAAAATGCCAGCTCTGTTTGATTCTACCCTCTGACAGAGAGAGGCCCACGTGTCTTTTAACTGCGTCTGGAGACACACACATTACGCTGTGCAAATAGTAACTCCGTCTCATTATCCTGTCCTTTAAGGAAGGGCCGAACATGGTTGTTTGCGGTGCCCCTATTATTATTACCTCTTCACTTCTAATTCAAATACGGACAGTCGGAAAAGACAGGGAGACGTGAGCATGGCGGGAAGGGAGAAGAGGATTTAAGAGAGAGGAGAAGAAGACCTGCAGAGGCACTTCATTTGCCAAGTGCAAAGAGTAAATATGCGTGAGTTTGAATACAGACCTCACAGTTTTGCAGCATGTACATCTTACAGCTTTTTAATATCGATATGCTACCTCTGGCTGAAGTTATTAAAAAGAGCGATCTAAGCTATCACAGCTATGCAGACGACACCTGCATTTATTTTAAAATCACACCAGGAGACTGCTCTCCGATCAGAAAACTGAGCCAGTGCATTGAGCACATCACTGACTGGAAGACTCAGAGCTTTCTCCAACCGAACAAACAAAAAACAGAGATCATCGTTTTTGGAGCAAAGAAGGACCGATTGAAAGTAATCGCAGAGCTTCAGTCGGCAGACTACAAAGCCACTAATAAAGCCAGACATCTGGGTAGTGATGGACTCAGACCTGAAGTTCAACAGCCACATTGCAACAGTCATTAGGTATGCTTATTATCACCTGAAGAATATATCGAGGATTAAAAAACTAATGTCACAACAGGATTTAGAAAAGCGTGTCCATGCTTTTATCTTCAGTAGACTCACTCGACGACTAGTGTCTTAACAGGGCTGACAAAAAACTCCATCAGAAAACTGCAGCTGATGAAGAACGCTGCTGCTCGTGTCCTCACTAACACTAAAAGAGTGGATCACATCAGTCCGGTTCTGAAATCTCTACATTGGGCGCATTCACACTGCAGTACTTTTCCCACAAAGGTTCATGAGAACTTAGTTCATGAGAACTCTTTAGTTCTCATGAACTAAGTACAGATCGCGTTCACACCGGAATAAGTCTCCGAGGGAGGATTAGGCAAATTAAGTCACTTCTTCTTCTTCTGCTTTGGGTTTACTGGCAGGCCGCAAACCACTTCACGGCGTATACTGCCGCCCAAAGTCCCCGGCCGGAAGTCCCCGGAGTTGGGGAAGGCTTCAGTAGAAGCTGCTGGGAGTCCCAGCAGCTTCTACTGAAGCCTTCCGAGTAAATCGCCAGAACGCCGACACCTCCTCATCTCCACCGCTCCCATTTTTTATTTTGTGTTGCCATAAGTTAGTCTCTCTGCGTTGCTGCGCTGGGCTAATGCTAATGCTAATAATGCTAATGCGAGGATAATAAAATGGCGGCTTCACAAAACTTTTTGGGAGTTTTACGGGGCGTGGTTTGCAATCCGCCCAGCCAATCAGAAATATTGCTCTTTTCTCACAAGAGAGCCGCTCGAAAGTCTTTCGAGGGGGTAAAAAGGTTCTCATGAACTAATTTTAGTACCGGCTCTTTTTGGTGTGAACGTGACAAAAGAGTTCTCATGAACTAAGTTCTCATGAACCTTTGTGGGAAAAGTACTGCAGTGTGAATGCGCCTATTGGCTTCCAGTCGGCCAAATAATTGATTTTAAAGTACTATTGCTAGTTTTTAAATCATTACATGGTTTAGGACCAAAGTATATTGTTGAACTCCTACATAATTACGAGCCATCAAGGTGCCTCAGGTCTTCTGGGACGGGTCTGCTATCGGCTCCAAGAGTAACAACAAAACATGGAGAGGCAGCGTTTAGCTGTTATGCCCGACACTCTGGAACAAACTACCCAAATCGTGCACGTCCGCAGAAACGCTTACTATTTTTAAATGGAGACCAAAAACACATCTCTTTGCAGCTGCTTTTAATTGAGATGCTCATATTCTAACTACAGTATGCCTTTTAAACATGTATTGTATTCCTGTGGTGTTTATTTTTATTATTGTATTATCTTTGCTTTGTAATGCCTGTTGTAAAATTGTATAATGTGTTTTTACTGTATTTATTCCTAAAAAGTATTTTAATTTGTTTTGTAAAGCACTTTGAATTGTCGCGTACAGAAAAGTGCTAAATAAATAAACTTGACTTACAGACACATATTAAAGACACTCTCTGTTAAAAGAACAGAGAGTCTTTCTCTGACCCCATCCATAGTGAGGTTTCAGGTCAAAGGTCAGGGTGGTAATTCATTTTCTCAGTCAAAGTAGGCAATTGGCAACATCAGGATTCTAAAGGTAATGTTTTTATTCTGATGGGTAAGCCATATAACATAAACCTCAAATAACTTTAAATAGGAAGAATTGTAACCTCATTTGGCAGTATGAGTTTTCTTCCACCTCGTTTCATTCTCTATCTGTCATGATCCTATCGTTTTTAAGTTTCCTGATATCTGTTTTATTTTGAAAGGTTTTCCCCCCTGTGTCATGTTTACTTCCTGTCTTTGATGTTTTCCCCAGCTGTTTTGATGGTCTGTCAGGGCCTGATTGGTTTCACCTGTTCCCCATCAGACCTGCAGTCACCTGACCTCCCCTGTGAGTTTCTGCCTGTATGTAAGTCTGCAGATGAAGTCCAATAGTCCATTGAGCTTAGGAACCTTCCTCACGGAGTGAAATGACCCGGAAGTCCCTCAGTGGCAGCCATGATAAGTGCCGTTCAAATTCTCTAAATGAAAGGAAAGGAGGTTTCAAACTTCCTTTATAACGTCCTTTAGCTTAGGAACCACTGGACCTCCCTCACCGAAAGGAGAGGAGAAAATGCTGCTCCACAATGCATTGCAGCCGCAGCATTTGCCGTCACACAACAGTCGGCCGTTCACGGAAACAAACGACTATGACAGAGAAATTATATCATGAAAGTTACGGTGCTTATTAAGCTTTTTAAAACGTATCTGGTATGAACGTTTTTACTGAAATGATCAAATAAAGTCAACATCTCAGTCTTTACTGAGCTGTGTGGAGTTTGTTCAACTTCTAAAAGATGTTTGAATGGTGATATACACAGTGATAGATGTTAAGGACTGACGTTTATAATAAATACATCTGTATTGATTTTAAGATCTTTAGTTCATACAATCATACGTATTGGGATCATTTGTATTCATGTGGACCAGAGGGAGAGGGTGACGACTCTGACGAGCATAAGTTTTATGAAAATTGGGCCTATTAACACATGAATACTGTGTATATTTGAACATATATATATATTTAAGAAGTACAATGTAAGACAAGCAGAAGTTTATTATACTTAAGTCATTATACTTTTTTTATTTGCTGAGTGAGGGCCGATTCAAAATTGTCCGTGGGCCGCATTTGGCCCCCGGCCCGTAATTTGGACACCCCTGATGAACTGTATGGGAATGTCATGTGTTGGTAACCATGCCGACCCAACTCCACATTCTGCTTGGTGTGGTGGAGAACTGCACCTTAACATCTGTATTCTGCTTCAATATGGATCAGAGAATAATTGTTTTCCGTGTATCTTTACTTTCAACTGAGCTCTTTGACTGAACAACAGTTACTTTATACAAAGGCCCTGGCTTAGGGGCCTCCTGACCCCTCGGGCCCCTGAGCCTCTTTAACACAGTCAGTGATCCAGAAGCCATTACCTGCCTGAGCAGCAAAAACAGTTTGATGTGACAAAGAAGTAAAGGGACTCCTGCTGCTGGGGTCTTATACCAGAGGATACTTGTGTCTACCCTTTCTTTACACAGAAAGACACACATGTTACCATGAATGCCTCATATATATATATATATATATTGAGTTTGTTGCAAAGAGCAAGAGAGATGTGAGGTGAGAAGATGGGGAAAAGAAAAGTGAGGAGCAGAAGAAGAAGGAGGGTGCATGGAGAGTGTGAGTGCTGTGTGAAAGGCTTCTAACTAGGTTACTGTAACTTAGACCTGGAAAGTTGTTCAACGTCCTCTGCGGATCTAGCTCCGTGACCGCTTCATACAAGTCATAAAGCATGTTTTTCTCATCTGGCAAGAGGAGGAGGGGGAGGAGTCAACATAACTGAAATAGAAATCTGAATTGGAAGCAGGGATACAGATCAAAATGTAATCCTTCTTATGACCCAGCTGAGCAGCGAGAGACAGAGTGAGGAGAGATTATGTGATTCCAACGCTTTACCCTATCTTCACAATTACTTTCCTACAGGTGCCGCGCGCTCCAAAATCACATTGAGCAACTTCTCTAACAGGGTCAAGGAAAGGATGATTTAAGCCTCGACTATATTTACGTGCAGGGCTACCAACAGCATGCCGCAATTTGTCTCTGTCTCGCTGTGTTTTAGCAACATCTGGCGCCCAGAGATTTAGGTTAGACAGGTAATTAGTGGCACATATTTGTCCAAAAGACAGGTGTATTTTCATTTAAGAAACACTCCATCACGTCTCCGGACGGGAGCCTGTTTGTTACAATCCAGCTGAAGGAGGCACATACGCTCTGCAGCCTGCATCTACACGCGGGGTTCACTTTTATTTTGTGGATGTTTTAGGGTTTAATAGTGGCACACACACTTAAAAGGCGTGCCACCCGTGCACTGGCAAAGCCCTGCCTTCATTACACAACCCTTGCATGATTGCAAGTTTTGGCAGCGACTATCCCACAATGTTTTCCTGCTTAAGTACGAGGCATTACTCCGTGTTAACAACCTCACACAGGATTAAATGTCTAATATCAATGTCCCGTCTAAAAACATATTTCCCTCCATCTCTTTCTGCGTCACGTTACCCCTGGTTTGTGTTTCCTCCTGCACCCACACTCATCTCCGCGTTAGCATTAGGAACAACATATAGGATTTCAGAATGTTTAAAAAGGTTGAATTTCTTAAATACTTCAAACCAAAAGGTAGAAAGTAACTTAGTACATTTAAATGCTGTATGTTATACTTCTACTCCAGGGACATAGTGTACTTCTTGCTTTCATATAAGAGTCATTTGGGAATTCAATTAAAATGTATCTCCACCTTTAACAGCTGCGACATTAAAGTAATGCACTGCATCAATTATTATAATCCAATGAATACATGTACTTTATTCTGAAATGTGTCATTCTGCATAATGAGTGTTTTCATTTTGGTTCTCTAAGTACAGCATATTTTGAAACTAGTACTTTTTCTTTCAATGCATGACGTGTGCTTGTAACAAAGTATTTTACAGTGTAGTATTATCACTTTGTCCGACCCTTTCGTATGTATCTCTGTTCTGTCCTCCAATTCTCCCCGTCTGTGTGGTTACTGCAGCTCCTCAGTCTGCTCCATCAGCAGCCCTCCGTGTTTCTCCTCCAAACTCTAACGTTGGTCCTGCCGCTCCAGATGAAGCTGTATAGTCTTTTAAAGAAGGAAATGCACTTCATCATGGTCACTGGGCTCATGGTTCTAATAAATCAAGGCGCCGTCCACCATCGCTGCTCCTCTCTGGAACCAAACTGCTGCTGGATGGATCTCCTCAGCTCCTCCTAATGGAGGTCACACTCACAGACACACTTTTGCACACGGACCAGAGAGAAATAGAGAGGAGCCTTACAAATAAGCTGTGCTGACTGAAAGGAAAACGTATTAGGTAGAAGTGTCCTGCGAGGAGAACAAGGAGTCCAACGCAACGGAAAACACTTTTACTTTCAAATCAAATGGAAGGATAAAAGTGATGAATTAACGCTAATTAATTATTGTTATTTAGGATTGCTTGTTATTAAAGGGTTATTTATACATGTTGGAGCACATTGTTATTGTCTTCTGAGTTCTTCCACATGTGTGTGGGCATGCAAATGTTCCATAAACAAAATGCCATATGCAGACTTGTATAAAACATGGGTATTGACATGTTTGCAGCGTTAGAATGTACTTGTATGCTTTACTCAAGTACTTCTATCCATGTATTTTATTAGCTTTTATTTGTAATGACTGATTTTAAATGCCATTTTCTTAATGTCTTTTTTTTTGTAAAGCACTTTTGTGTTGAAAAGTGCTTTACAAATAAACTTGCCTTGCCTTCTACTGTACATCTCACTTCACTAAATTGACTTGACGGCTTTAGTTAAAATATACAAATGAGATTGTATTCATTGTTGATGTCGTACAAACTCCTATAAACTAAGATGACGTCTTCAAATTCAGATGTTTAGATAATTTCGCTTTAAACAATCTATCGATGATGAGAATTGTTGCTGATGATTTACCTGTCAATTATACCATTTGAATAGCACCTCCAGGAGAGCACCCACTGCCATGTCTCGAGATTAAGACTTTGAGATTGTTTTCAAAATGAAAAGCATCACAATAATTAAAACAGTAACAACAGAGGTAAAGTTGTGCAAGCAAGAATTAAAAAATAGATATAGGTATAGTGCTTTAAAGTAGGAATCTCACCTCAAAAAGCTTTACAAGTGTATGCCAACGTCATATAATGAACTAAACATAAGAACAAGCAAACCTAAAGTAGGAAGAATAAACATGAAATGAATAGTTAACATTATTATTTCAGATGTATCCCCAGATTAGACTCATCTACGGAGCCGCCTTTACATTCCTGCCATCACGTTGAAATGCATGCAGTGCTTTGTATGAAGCCCGATGTAACAGGCGTATTGCCGCATGCTAGGGCAACATATTACCAATTATAACTTCCTATTTGATGAAATTAATTAGAGCTCCATCACATTCCTCACCTCCACGATGATATAGGTCATTATGATGCATTAAAGGTCATTACAGTAATGCTTGACATATCAAGTCAGCCTGCATACACCCTCATCACAGTGAACATACATGTAGCGGTTAATGCTTTCATGCCACTGTCTTCATTATACACGTCGAGACGTTTTTCTCTCAGAAGTCTCACAAAATGTGCTGGCCCGCACAAAGCAATACCCTCTGCAGCCACGATATCCATAGAAATGTATTCCTCCACATTTAATTGTAAGTGTGGAGAAAACAACGAGATCAATTGTGATTCAACTCATTCCCCTGAATGGAATTATCTGCACACAAAAATAAATTCAAAATGTCTCTGCTGTACAGGCTCAATCAAAATATTCTGATCCTAGTTACAGAAACTGAATATGTATGAACAGCTCAAATATGCTGAATTTATTTTGAATATTTAATGAGATATAAAATATAAGTCTATTTCAGCAACTAATAAAATCAGTCTTGTATGAATGGTGCCATAGATTGAAAACGAATGGTGGGAAAGAGGGCGAGACGGGGGGAGGAGGAGGAGTGGATGAGACGGGGGAGAAAAACAAAGGGTGTCAGAGCTTCATCAACATGCTATAACTGAGTGGCACGGCCATATTTCCCTGCATCAAGATCAGTCAAAATACCAATGTGCAAATGTGAGCACCTCCTCCCCTCCATCTCTCCATCTCTCCATACCCCCCCCCTCCCTCCTTCCTTCTCTCTGCCTCTATCTCTCTGTGTGTCCAATCACACGGCAGTCCTTCTCAATAAAACAAATTAACTGATTAGACATTTTAATCTCAGTTGTCTTTGACCTTGTAGAATATATTACTGATGTCTACATCGCTGAGAGCAGATAATGCGGCAGGCAGCTGCTTTTCTTAAAGACAAAACTGCCCTTTTTAAAGAGGCGCCAGACACACAAGCTAACAGGTTGGGGCAGAAATCACCCTCCTTCTCCTCAACGCCACCCTCCCTCACCCAATCCCCCCTACTTCACAACACACACACACACCACACACACACACACACACACACACACACACACACACACACACACACACACACACACACACACACTTGTGCTCCCCCCTCCTCCCTGCAGGCAGCCAGCGGGGAAGGGGTTAAGGCAGAATGCATTAACAAAAGAAAATTATAGCGTAAACAGTTCATAAAATCTCACAGCCCCTGATGTCGGGCTAGATCATTAAATTTCTGCAACAATTAGACCTTTTCTCACGGCGGCAAATTGGAGCCGTTGCCATGGCAAATCCGAGCCCTTAAGTCATATATCTTTGATTGCGGAAAGGTCAGGCGCAGACAGCCTAATAACTCAGGGAGCTGTTTGACAGATTTCATCCAAGCATGATCACATAACAGAGCCAAACTATGTCGGCAGTTGTTAAAAGCAAGGGAGGGGTCAGCGGGAAGGTTGGGGTTATGGAATGCTTCTGCTCGGCTGAGCCCAGCCTGATACTGTTCATGACTGACTTTAAATCCACTGGAATAAAAAAATAAAAGGGGAAAAAAGGCTGATTTCTTTAACTGTGGATCAGTGGGGGTTATTTTTTTTTCCACTTGACCAAACCCGGATTAGGCTCTAAAGGGGGTGATGTTAGGGATGGGTGATTTAATGCCTGCACGATGTTAGAGATTTCTCCTAAAAACAGAATAGAGTAGAATAGAATTAGGCAGAGCCAGAGAAAACAGGAAGCCGTGATGAGCGTGGAGTGACTGACAGTGTTTTGAGATACCAATGATGAACCATGATTTATTTCCTGTTCAAACACATATGTTGAGGGAATTGAGATGGATGTGAGCCCCCGGTACGGTGAGGGATCGAGCGGCGGCTGCAGTAGAAATCCCTGTCATCGACTCGTTTAACGACCCTGACACACAGAACTTTGAATAACAATCAGCTTCTCCTGACTCCGTTAAGACTACATGCCTGATACTGCTGGGTTGTTTAGACCTACCACCCCCCCCTTCTCTCTCTCTCTGCCTCCCCTCCTCTATCCTTCTGTCTCTGTAGGCAGTGCTGGCATTTCAGCTGTCTATCCCAAAAGGCCCCAGCTGAGCAGAACAAGTGCATATACCACCCCCTGCTGGAGGACTGGGATGGTGGTTCATTTGATCTGATGGTATGGTGTTCACCTCTTGTTCTGTGCTGAGGTTGGGAGAGTAACTTAAAAAAGGTTTTCCAGTACAATTACTAGTTATCTGTTAAAGGTTATTAGTAACCTAGTCTGGGCATCAAAATATAAAAGTTACCTGATTACTTTCCGTCAAAATAGTGGCTGAGTGAAGAGATAACAAAATATGAGTCAGTGTTCAATACTTTGTGTATGTTATGCATATGCAACACTTCATTGTGATGCGTTGGTGCGAAATGTTGGGACATTTATTTTACATTATTATTAGCCTTGTAAACGGTCGCAAATGTATCACGTTACCAATTTGACTCCAATGTCCTCCCATAACTCCAGTGAAGATGTTGACCCGTTATCTCATGGCAGATGCAGAAAACACAATGACTGGGGAGATATCGCCTGTGTGTTAAATGGAACATTTATTTGAATAAGATTCCATATAACCCATTAAGGGGTTTTGAGGATTACTTTAAAAATGAATTCTGTTATAATTACTAGTTACATTTAAAAAAAAATGGGAGGATGAGGGTGTTTTTTACTTAAGTGTTTTATGTTAGACTATTTAATATAGAAAAGAAGACACCAAGATATTTAGTATCACAAAATGTGTCCTCTGCTAAGAGGTTTATTGATAGGAAAGCCTGCCTTTCATTCAGCATGTTCAGGCCTACACACCAACAACGAAACACATGAGCACATACTACAGTTTAAAAAACATAAATCAAATCTGAGCCGACAGGAAATGCTCATTAAATGAAAAATACCCAACAAGTAAGTCTTGTATTTACAACTTAAGTCAAAGAATGTAAGTATGATCAGTAAAGAAATACAGCAATTCATCATATTGTGTAGATTATTATGTTAGATTTGTTGCTATCCTGTCTCAAAAGTCAACTTAATTAATTTACCAGCTGATCAAAAAAGCTTTTTAGATAGTTTATTCTGCTTAAGAGGATGAAGAATGTACTCAGCATATGATGATATATAAGGTTATATATTAACTGTTAAACATTATCCAGTGTGTCCCATTGTGGGACAAATAAAGTTTTTCTCATGTTGATTGAATAGTTGGAACTAAAGTAAGTACAAGTTATCAACAGTGTTCAGATATTTTGGTTCTTTTAAAGTCACTGTTTTTTTTAATCTTTTTCTAAAAACTCACGGAGCATTCGTCAGCTTGTTTGAGTGTGGGCCCCTGCGTAGTCCGCTTCTTAGCATCATGGTAAGTATATATGACAGCGTTCTTTTCTCAATTAAATAAATTAGGGGACCAACTCCTCTTTGAATGAGATCTAGATCCCAAGATATATTTAAAGCCCATAAACATGTATGTGTTTTTCCTGAATGGACAATAAGGGGTTTCAAATGTGTTTCATAAGATACATTAGAACACCTTTTGGCACATGAGTACAAATATATAGTAATGTCTATATCGAGGTTTAAGTATACACATCTATTATAAAATGTTTAATATGCTATTACAAAGGAATGTGCCACGGCCAAAAGCTTTCAAAAGGAAATGTCTCTGGCTTCTTAGATATTGCACCGTTTTTTGTATCCTTAATATAATTGTTCTCTCTTTCAGCCTTAAGTGTGAACAAGGTCTTGGAGCCTTTATTTATTTTTATTTTTTAAACATTATCCCCTCGAGCTTTTGAATATTACAGTTGTACTGTTCACGCATTCTAGAAAGTAAACCTCATAGCTTAAGTCTTCTTGTATAATTGTATAATTTCAGATCTAATGTCGTGTAGCGCTGTGCCAATGCAACACAAATAGAGCCCCTGACCAAACACTTACAGATTACACTGAATACCTCGTTAAAATAAAAATGGCACTGTGGTTTTACAATCTCGATCACTGTGAACTGACCCTTCCTTAGATAAGTGTTTAAATAGTTGAAGTGTAGGGATCCATGTCTGTCAGCCCCTCTCCTCTCCTTTCTGGACTGGATGAGCATGGGCCACTGGGAATTGTAGGACAAAGGAGAGGAGAGATGCTGCAGGCTAATGGGGAAGAGGGCACAGCTGTGACACAAAATCTCTCTCTGGCAATGAAGTCTGTGCAATCCTCTCCCAGACTCCCACCCTGAGAGCTCTCCATATCTTTTCTTCTCCCCTGGAATTCTGGAATACGCTCCCCCACCCACAGCACACACGGCTCTTCCACATCTCCACAGTCGGTGGATCCTCAGTCTAAAATTGAGGTGTAGAATTTGTAACTGTAGAATGAACCCGTCATATTTACATTGATATACCCTTTATATCTGATGGAGCTTGCCATGGTTCTACATCATATCTGAACCAACTCTTACCTTAGCTGAAGGCCACAGTAGTTCTCTGACATGCTGGTAACACTTGAATAGTTAAAGGTCCTCTTACTTACTGTTGTGGACTTAAAGGCTCAGGCTTGGTGTCACATAGAAGTATTGATGAGTGACAGGGTATAACCTCATTCAACATTCAGATGTACAACAAAAAGGATGCGGCTCAAGCAAAAAAGGATTTTAAAAATACTAAACAATCATAGAACTGCCGACGCTAGTAGTTTGTGCTAACATCATCTTTCATAAAGCCGGGACCCAAATCTGTATTGAAACTTTGGCAGCGCGATGTGGAATCTGATGATGACCTTTCCTTCCATTAATTCAGGCATTTGTTAAAGGTCCCTCTCAAAGGCTGGTTCAGCTGCGGTCTGGATCTAGCTAGCTGGGTCTCGATGGTAATCCAGTCGAAATCACCTGTGACACTAACTGCCAGACACCCTATCGTAACTTTAAGTTTCACCATCGAGCCGAGACCTATTCTTACTATTTGAGGTCAATGCCTTACCTTAACCATCTCGCAAATCGTATCAAAGCATTTGTAATGTTTTCCGTTAGGGCTTGCTTTGTCATTAGTACTTAAGGCAATGTTGGATGTTAGTTCAGCATCAATCCACCTCTTGGACATTCAAGACGCTACGGAGGATCTTCAGGGAGGTTTGGACTGTACTGACGGGGATGTTTTCAGGACTGCTTCGGTTTGGACTTTACGTTTCTGGATTTTAATTTCACATGATCCTCTTTTATTGTGAAAATTCAAAACCACAACAACAGAGGGACCCGTTTTCACCCGCCTTGCACACCGTTTTTTGACCAGCAACTTCTAAGATGATTTAACAGGTTGCATGCTGCTCCAACCAAGGCAGCACTTAGGCTTTTCCTCATCAAATAAATCTACAGGTTAGCAAACAATCAGCTAAGCATGGCCCCGAGAGTTGTGCTCACCTGATCACACACACACACACACACACACACACACACACACTCATTTGTGAGTACATAGTGCTTAGTACGAGGCCATGCATTTTTCCCCATTGACTCAGAACACTGTGAAAAGTTATCTTCCAGTTTACCTTTAATAACTATATTTAACATATTGTGTATGTTGTCATCGGCTCAGATGTCCAGCAAACAACAGAACCAACTCTTGCAAGCGGTCTCGGACGGGTTGTTTTTTCCGCATCAGATTACGATTACAGCATTCACAAATGCCCTGATAGTTGGCATGTGAAAGCACCCTTAAAGGAATCATAAGTAGATTAAACTCAAACAATGTATAATATTGTAATAATATGGTAATGTATAATAACAATGTTTAATATGTGAGACAGCCAGGGTTCCGATAAGACTTGCATGATAAATAAGTCATTCACTACGATGAGGTAAATTGGACTGGAGTTCCTGCTGTAACGCTTGTGCTGTTGAACATAAACCAAAGTAACCATACAGTAAGTACTAAATGATTAAGGGCACGTGGACAGGGACACCTCTTGCAACAGGCAGTACGGTTGGGCTGGAGTGGATTAGTGAGGGGGGGTCAATTAATTAATAGAAGAATTGTATAGAGAGCACATATCACTCGTACTTACTCCAAAACAGCAGGAATCCATGAGAAGCAGCTTATCACATACCCTTCACCAGGAGTGTGTGTGTGTGTGTGTGTGTGTGTGTGTGTGTGTGGTGTGTGTGTGTGTGTGTGTGTGTGTGTGTGTGTGTGTGTGTGTGTGTGTGTGTGTGTGTGTGTGTGTGTGTGTTGTGTGTGTGTGTGTGTGTGTGTGTGTGTGTGTGTGTGTGTGGTGTGTGTGTGTGTGTGTGAGTGTGAGAGAGAGAGAGTCACACAGAATATGGGGAATGAAATGTCTATGAGTGTGTGAGAGAGAAAAAGAAAGTATGATCATGTGTGTGTGTGTGACGAGGAACAGAAACTGTGTGTGTGTGTGTGTGTGAGAGAGAGAAAGAGAGAGAGAGAGAGAGAGAGAGAGAGAGGTAGTCACACGGAATATGGGGAATGAAATGTCTATGAGTGTGTGAGAGAGAAAAGGAAAGTATGATCGTGTGTGTGTGTGTGTGTGTGTGTGTGTGTGTGTGTGTGTGTGTGTGTGTGTGTGTGTGTGTGTGTGTGTGTGTGTGTGTGTGTGTGTGTGTGTGTGTGTGTGTGTGTGTGGCTGTGTCTTTATGTGTTGCTCCTCCACAGGCAGCCAGGCAACTCTCTTGGATGAATGTTGCCTGAGGTTCACCGGGCCTCCCGCTGCTCCCCGGCACTCCAGGCGTCAGTGAGCAGGGAGGTAATTCGCTGACACTGTGTCACTTGTGATAATTGGGGAACATCAGTGCGCTCACTCACCTGTCTCTGCGCAGGTGCTGGGGTGTCATCGCCCACCGGAGAGGAACAGCTCCTCCTCCTCCTCCTTTTTTTTACTTCCCGCCACCTAACCAGCTGCTGTTGATGTGATTGAGGGAGGGACAGGAAGGGAAAAGGCTCATTTAAACCTGTGTTTAGTCATTTATTATCTTTACTGTCCTCTATATGTGACCGCTTAGAAGTGAAACACAGCTACAGAGTCTACGAACTAAGCTATATCGTATCTTAGGAGGAAACATGTGGGGACTGCAAGACCTTTGGAAGAGTTGAGACAAATAACGTCGGGGCTGCGATAATAGTGGAGGAATCATTTGGGGACCACAAGACTTGTGTAGGAACCATGTGGGGACCACAAGACTTGTGTAGGAACCATGTAGGGACCACCAGACTTGTGTAGGAACCATGTGGGGACCACCAGACTTGTGTAGGAACCATGTGGGGACCACCAGACTTGTGTAGGAATCATGTGGGGACCACAAGACTTGTGTAGGAATCATGTGGGGACCACAAGACTTGTGTAGGAACCATGTGGGGACCACAAGACTTGAAGAAAGAAATGTTGTGGAGACTGCAAGAACTGTGGAGAAACTGATTTGGGAACACAAGGGTTTTGGAGGAATCACATGGGGACCGAAATGAATGTAGTCAAACCAAATTGGGATCACGAGAATTGTGCAGAAACCACATGAGCACCGAAAGATATGTTGACGAATCATGTTGGGACCGTGAGAATCGTGGAGGAACCATGTGGGCATCAAAGCTATGACATGGCTAAGAGACATTTGTAAAGAGACACACTCAAACCAGTCCAGAGTTACATGGTTAATTTCATCATTCAAGAAACATACAAAAGTTAGGACAGAAAATAAATGTCAGATTAGGGTAAACGTGAAACAAAAGGGGTGGGGGGCCACCCACAAGAAGGAGCAACAGTCAAACCACTTGGGAGTAATGGTCTGTGAGGCTAATATTTCCTCTGTCTCTACTGAACCCTGAAGGAGAGGGGGTGGGTGGATGAATGGGGGTGGTGGTAGTGGTGGGGGTGCTCACTTGTTGTCGTGTGATGTTGGAGGGAAGGAGGGAAGGAGGGAAGGAGGGGGGCAGGAGTGGGTCACCTGTAATGGCGGTGCGCTAGATTGTGGCCATTCCACACTCATTACACCATTTACAATTACTGCTACCTATCACCCCCCCCTTCCCCAAACTCCCCAAGAGGCCAGTCTCAACCATTAGCACCACGACTCAAATGAAGTGGATAATTGTGTCTCTCTGTGGCATATCATGGGACAAGAGAGTCAGACAAGAGAGTAGGAGGGAGGAAAGAGAGGGAGGAAATGAGAGAGAGAAATGTTGAGAGACAAAGAGATGTACAACATTAAAAAGGGATTTGGGTTGTAATCACAGCCGATTGTTTTGACTCATTTTGTGTTACACTGCGACTGGAACACATTGAAAATCAATGACATCATGTTGCAGTTTACAGTCAAGGGCACAATGAAAATGCTGGAGTTATGATTAACAGTATTTCCAAATATCACAACTTAAAGGTCCCCTATCATACTGTTTTTCATCAATATATTATAGGTCTCATATATATACAAAACATGTCTCTGAAGTGTTTGGCTCAAAATACCAAACAGATCATGAATTACCCATAATCCCCTCTGTTTTAGGCCTGCTTCAAAAGTGCTGATTCTCTGTGTGTTACTTTAGATGAAAATAAGGAGCCACTCCCAACGCCCCTGCAAGATATTTGGTTAACCTGTTAAGCCCGAGAGACCCCGGTACTGGGGCACTCTCGCAACATCTTGCAGGAAACAGTGTCCGAGGTCATGTTCATTTAATAAACTATGCATGTTTTATATCCATGTAATGGAAAGAAACGCATCTAACTGATCATTTTAATTTAATTTTTTTTTAAAACCCCACAATGCTAATGCTGAGCCTCTGAATTAGCAACGAGCGAAAAATGCTAAGAGATTACTGCACCGAAATGCACTCACAAAACCTTATCATTTATCTTTTCTGCACATCCAACACCTTGTTTCACATCATGAGATGACACAGAATTGATGGGTACCCTTCATTATCACTCAATTATACGAACTCGCGACTTTATTAACAAAAACAGACATCAAAACATGTGGCGCTAGGTAGCTAAAAACGCTAACATGGCTTACCTTTGTCGTTGTCTGGTCAAAAGTGGTCTTCAATGGCATTCAAATGATACAAACGCTGCTGAAGTTAATTCATAGGTTAATCCAATGTGTCTGTGTCCCTTTGAAATGATTTCTGATAATCCATAAGCAATAAACCTGCTTTTCCATTTCCAGATGTCAGAGCGAGAGATAGGTTCACTCTGATGCAAAACTGTGTCCACGAATCCCCGACCTTTTTGTTTTACCATGTGTGTGAGTGGGAAGATTCCCCTTCGATTCTATTGGCTCTAACGGTCAGAAAGAGATGTCAATCACCAAAATCGACCAATGGGTTCCAGAGAAACGGTAATACCCCACATTTCCACCCAAATCACCTCAGATGTGGAGTTTATTCTGCTAAACTTCTCTATAAAGGTCAAATGTCACTTGTTTTGCATCAATCTTGATACAGGGTACTTATTATATGTTGTACTTTGGATTCCTAAAGGTTTTAGTCTACCTTACCATCATCCAAGGGTAGTTTTCACTATAAGTAAAAGATACTTTTTGGACGGACACTATAATTTATAGTTTTTTACTATGTTCAATCTGAATTTTCTTTAAAATAAAAGACATCTATATTGATTCTGAATCTTCTACATCCAAGTCACAGGTTTATCATTACTTTGAGAAAAAGATTATTAATGTTACCCTTTTAGAAGTGTAGTTATGGTCATTTGTTCTTGAAATGTCATTTTCGAGCCTGAGACCTGAAAAACAGGCTCGGGGCTAAACAGGTTAAAAGGAACACACTGGTGCTGAATGAGGAGATTCAGGTGATAAGGTGGTCGGGTGTTACCTTGGTTGGTTATTGGCTAATGGTTACACAAGCCAAAACATTGTTATGACATCATAAAGTGGCCAAAATCTGATCAGCTCATTTTCAGACAGGTTTATATATAAATGGATCAGGACAACATGTGAGCAAATCTTTTTTCCTGAAACTTTCAGAATCTCTTTACACAGAGGGGACACATGGTTATCTATAAAAGACATGAAAAAGTAGATTTTGCATAATTGGTCCCCTTTAATGTTCGAGGTGAGAAATAATAAGGTAAGATTTGTATATTGATTGTCAGAAAGATTACCCGTTAATGCATTTGCTTCTTTAGTTGAATACATGCATTAACATTTTTTCCTTTAGACTTGGTCAGGAAACAAATCTGATAACTTTAAGATGAATTTCATTACAATAAGTGTGCTATGATTAGAGCAAATAGGACTGTCACAATATCAGGTCTCACGAGACAATTATCAAATTCTAATAACGATAATGTAAGTAATACAAGTATGCATTTCCTCTTTTTTGTCAAATGACTTCCACTTAAATATGAGTATAGGAAGGTCAAGAGAGACTGTAACCAGAACTATGTGTATGAAATAATTAATAAAGGCACTGGATTATTTACACAATATTTAGTGTGTTTTTAATATGTTTGAAATATCACTGTAATTGTCAATATTACTACAACCCTTATTCAAAAGCATCTGTCTTTAATGCAAATCCCATTTGCTCTTACTCTACGTAGAACACTTGTCTGATAGGGATATGCAAAGAACCAAATACACATAAGATATTTACAATTTATCATTTCAAAGCGTTGACTTATACTCAATTCAAATGATTAGAGACTGCTGCATAAAAAGGCTACCAGATTTGTTCATATGCTGATATTCATTGCAAAAGCACAATAGACGTGAATGCCCAGGATATGATGGGCTTGCAGAGCGTCCCTGAAGGGCCCAAGAGGAACGGTGGGATGCTTGCCATGGACCTGATCTGTGTCTCCGGGGATCTCAAGGGACTTCAGGGTCTAAGTGTTAAGGACTGATGTGGATCACAAGAGCAGCTTCCAGATCCTGGTGGGCTAATGACAGCCTACCACTGTGCATCCTCATTCAGAATGAAATACTTCTTATATGTTGCACATAGGGTGGGAAACTCATGAATAGGAAATTGAACAAAAATAGAGATTCATCTCATGGCGTCTCTTGAATGCTAAATATAAGATGAAGGCCAAATGCTTTCTGAGCAAGCCCAGACAGACTTGTCAAACTTTGTGCCATTACTATCCTTTGTCTTAACGCAGTTGTCATGTACAGCCTGTACCCGTATGAAATATTAATTTTGCATAATAACTTTCAAAGGGGAATAAAGCACAGTTAATTATTAATTGCATGTGTATTCAAGGCATCTCTCTTTTTTCAGACGCACCAACAAATTGCGACAGTTGCCACTCGAAGGAAAGAGAATCCCCTTAATGCCATGCTGAAGCAGAGATGACAATCACTAAACACTGATGCAAGTTCCACGAAACATCTAACCTACATTTCACAGGTATCAGTGGGAGATTCACCAGCACTCGGCACTTTCCCGTCTTCTCTCAGCTGAGAAGACTCATGTCCCACTGGCTCTTCACATTTAGAGCATGTGTTAAACTGATACACATGGAACAGCAGTTATGACTTAGGCCAGTGTTTTTCAAAGTGGGGGCCCCGACCCCCCGGGGGGCCGCCAGGGGGGGTCACGCAAAGTTTGAGGGAAAGGGGAATTAAAGTTACATTATTATTATTTTTATTAATAACTGCATATCTATCTATCTATGTGTCCTTTGATGCCAATCTTTTAATATGTTTTACTTATTCATATATATGTTTTTTAAATTACACGACTGCCCTTCAAGCCAATCAGAATCGAGCTGCCACTACTGAGAGTGAAACTGAGTATCTGCTCAGCTTTTGGAGCAAGTGAGAGCTATACTTCGCTCTGCAGCTGGATGAGAGCACGGATGTAGCAAATATTGATGTTTATATATATGAATATAAATATTTTTACTGTTAATATTACTGTTGAATATTATATATAACACTATTAAGGCATAAGGAGCTTTCAAAAATGCTAAAAATATATGTTAATTGTTCATATTACTGTTCAAAATTCTATAATATTATAAAGACAGAAATAACTTTCAAAATGCTTTAAAAATATGTTTACTGTTGATATTACTGTTTAATATTGTGTTAAGAATGTTTATAACAGAAGACACAATGAATGTAGTGAATGACAAACAAAACTTAAATACAAAAATGTTTAGAAGAATAACTGATTATTAATTATTAATACAAATATATATTAAGAAAATGTATTAAGCTGTATGATTAATTTGTCATATTTTCCATCATAATGTCATTATGAAAAAATCATTTAGAAAAAAAACTGTAACAGGGGGTCCCCGCCAGACGATAATGCTATATGGGGTCCTTGGCATGGCAAAGTTTGGGAACCCCTGACTTAGGCAACCTGATCTCACCAGAATGCGTGAGTTAGGCACACGGAAATGGTCCAAAGAACATAGCACATGTTTTTTTTAACTTAAAGATTATTTTGAGGCAAAGGAAAATAATGAAAACACAACATTAGGTGTATTAAAGGTATTAAATAAAGCAACATGTGTAAAAAGTGTGGAGCAATTTGATTTCGTGGAATGATAAAGTAAATCAAGCATGTGACTTTTAAGAGGAAATATTGAGCTAATTTTCAGGTTCTTATTTGTATTTTGTGCTTTTACTATTTGTAGCCTTTGCAGACCATTTATATGCACAAACAGCCGATATAACACACCACAGGTAATGGGAAAAAAGCATAATAGGACCTCTATCAAATCCACTGAAGCTTGCAATTGAAGAGTCAAAAGATAGTATCAGATTAGTCGCCTCATCGTTCAATACAGATATAATATACCATTTCCTGCATTTCCATAATTCTTAATAGGTCCAACTGGTGCAATGTTTTTGTTGTCATCTTTGTATGCCTCTTTTTATGCAATATTTTCCGACTAGACAAATGGTTACTGCTAACCTCGCTGAACACAATCATAAACATCACACAACTGCTGTGATTCAATAAGTCAATCACATTTTCTTTTGCAGATGTTGTAATTATTCTTTAAAGATTGTGAAATAATTTGACAGAAACCTGACTTTTATTCAATCATACTAAAATGTCTATGGCTTTTACTGTAAGTTAGCGAGCAGCTGGCTATTAGCAACCTCCAGTAAACACAGAGCAACATACAGTAAGCCTTCATTTAAAATGGTGCAACATAACCAATGGAGGTTGACTATCCTTTGACCTCTATGTTGGTCTCCACCAGCTCTTGATACAAACCTGGCACTTTGGCAGTTGTGTTATGTTCATTGCTTACTTATTATGTATGCTGTTTGGGGCTGTGTGAAATGGATATATTGAAACCTTTTCAAAGAAACCCAAATATTTAACTGAAAGATGCTAAAAAGTTTGGATTAACTGCAGTCACATTGTCTGTAGGTTTTTCACTTATCATTTGATCTTTTTCGGATATGAAAATACTAATTACAGTCATTTTAACCCATTAGAACAAATAGCCCATTCCAGATTTTATTGGACCATCCTTTTCTTGTTTTCCCCCTTACTGTACAAAAAACAAGGTTTTATGGATTCTAGATATGTTCTACGGTGTGTGTGCAGACAGCAAGGCCAAGGTCAGTTAATTTGAAGTGGCTACGTCATAAACCCATCAGGCGTCAGTATGGGAGGAAATCAAGCAAGCCGCTCTGATGAGGGGAAATGCTATCTGCTAGACAATGGATATCTCATTTACTGCATTTCTGTCCCATTTCAACACACTTTGCCCAGAGCCCGTTAATATGCACGTTATCCGACTGCGCTGAGGGGGCGTATGGAGCCAGCGAGAGGGGGGGTCGGAGGTTTAAAGGGAGTGCGGCTGAGGCGAGACGGACCATTTCAGTGTCAATTTACAGCAATTCCCGCCGTCAAAAATGAGAGGGAAAAAAGTGAGAGTACTTCCCATTTTCTTCCAAGATCTTTTAGTTTAATTCAATTGGACCTTTCAATACCTTATTTATGACACACAGGAAGCATTCACCCTATTGCATTATTGGGAGTGGGGGAGAGATAAAGACGCTGATTCTTTAAAGCTCCTCGGCACAAAGGGAGATAAAAGCAGATAAAAAGAGGAGTGTTTTTCATTGTGTTCGGTTCTGTGAGGGAGGAGAGGATTAGGTCGCTTTATAATGCTGCCTGTCTGTGAGGAGACAAAACACTAGCTAATACATTTAACTAAACTCAGACCAGGGCTATATTTGACTTCGACACATACTTTCCAATTGACGACATCAAAACTTACAGCTTGAACTTAACAGGCCATTCCATCAAAGGATATACGGAACAATCTAAATGTGAAAGCTCTTGCTCAATGTATCCTTTACTCGCTGATGAGTGTGAATCCCACACAAACCGTAGATGGGAATCATAGAAAAGCAGCGCGCCGCACATGAATAATAGGTCAGATGTGATCGAACAGCTCCATCTACAGCGATGGCACGCCAGCATATCTCGTCTTTTCCAGGAAACTCAATCAATAAGCAGTCACTAATGTGTTTGACTGAGTGAGATGCCTGAATCCATATTTAAATCATTGTGGCACACATCATCTCCCTCAAGTTATATGTGATTAGGCACGACTGCATTCACATTGGAACATATTTGCTGTTAATTATTGACTTTTTCCTCACAGATGCAAAGTGATTGCTAGTGTCTTTAACCCCTCGTCTTCCAGGATCGCAACCCCTGAGCTCTCTTTCCACAGCGAAGCATGGAGGGAGGTGTGCCAGATAAAGCATAATGAAATGACACATTCCCTTACTGAGTAGCACCGCCGCGATGGCTCCAGGCGCTACCTTTGTCTCCATCACAGCGATGACGAAAATCAAGCATTGTAACGCAACACCCCTGATTTCATGCAATGTGGTGGATTATGGATATGAATTGAACGCTCAGCTCTTTTTTTTGTGTTCCAATTTCCAAATTAGGATTTTCTGCCTTCATAATGACACAAAGCATTCTCTTAGTCAAATCAATGGCAGCTATTTATATGAGCGGTAATCCTTCACCCAGCACTGAACTGCCAGAAAAGAGGGATGGCTTTTAAAGTAACGCTGCAAAACAAAGGAGACACTAAATGAATGCAAATTGGCTTCTCTGTGTTTCTGAATGTCCACCTCGGAGAACACGGTTCAGCCGGCCAGGAAGAGGAAACAAAACAGCTGTCTTAAGACAGCTCATTTGGTAAATAACCTATAACGCCATGTTCACTACCGGTTAAGCTTAGAATAAAATGTTCAAATAAGCAGCCCTCCGCTCTGCTAGCAGCAGCAGCAGCAGCTCATTCCTCTCTGTCTTGCATTTCAACAGAACAGGGCATGAATGCTTGACAAGTGGGCTATCATCCAAGAGATCATTAAGCACAAGGGTTGAAGTGCCATCTTCAGTGCCATGGCAACAGGGTTGAGAGATGAGATAAAAACAATGCGAGGCAGGAGGCAGGAGGCGGGGCGGGCGCTCAACGATCGCCACTGATCGATGGATCTCTCTCTTTCTCTCCCTTTAGAGGCCAGGAACAGGAAGGGGAGGCTGGAACAGGAGGACAGTGAGAGAGAGGGGAGGGGGGGAAAGGCCAAGCAGCTTTAGGGTTTCATAGGTGCACTAACAGTGGGAACTGTCTCTCTTCAAAGCGCCGATCGTTTTCTTCACAAGGGTCTAATTGAACATGTCAAACAGTGCATTTGCATGGGAATGATTATCTTTTACTTTGTGAGCCAGGGGCTTTCGCATCTGTACCAGCGAACAGCTACTCAGCACTCACACAGAGTGAAGGATGCCGTGTGAAATCAAGGCACAGAATCATACCAACATGGCCGATTATTTTACTATTTCTAAAAATGGTTAGCAACCTCACAAATCTGGGTGCAATCCAAACACATCGCCGTACCGTAGCTTTGTGAAAGCATAAGCACTTTTGGGTGAGTACGCATACAGTATCTGTTTCTCTTCCTACATAACAGTCATTTGGAGTATGATAGAGGTGAGCCGAGAGGAGCAAGTGTATCTTTTGCAGCTGTCAGCACTGTTTGTGGTTTTGTGCCGAAGCTCCACGGGGCTTCCACTAAATGCCATCAGGTTACGACTGTGGTTGTTTGCTTTTTTAATTATAGCGGGAATGCTTTTTGAAGCGTGCGATAAGCACTCCACGACACCCCCTTACTCTGGGGTTGCATGCACGCACGCGGCAGCTCCACCATGCACCTACACACACACAACCCTGGTTTGGGTAGTTGTATGTCTCGCAACATGTGCTAATCAATCTGTTGAGAGCAATCTGTCAGGAAATCTTTAGCTTTAAACAACCCGGTGTGAATAGGGATGAGGCCCTTTCCATGGGGCAGGGAACTGCAGGGACTTAGCAATAGCTGTCTTTACGCATCCCGGAGTGTCAATAAGGATTAGGAGCGAGCTTTTATCTCTTCAAACACACCGACCAGTCGCTCATTTAAATGGATGAACAATTCAGGTCTGCTCAATAAATAAAAAAATAATATACTTCCATAAATACATTCAAATCCCAACTCCATTCAAATTCCACCACCATATGCTTAATTTAAGATCTAATCTCCCGTTTTCTATTTCCACCAATTCACGGAAGGCAAATCTTTGTACACATAGTTGTTTAAGACCTCAAAGGATAAACACAGACTACCTATTGTTGATGGCAATGCACCTTTATCCTCAACTTAAGACCCACAGTTCCTTTGAGAGTGCTGCCGGCAGATGCAGTATGCAAAGCAGGTGCACTGAGAGAAACATGCCCGACAAAAGAGACATTATTGCATTTCACAACCTCCCAAAAAGACGAGCAGAATATTAAAGGTGACACAACTGTATTTACACATCATTTCAAAAGACCTAAAATAACCTCATTTATATCTTGCTCTATCAAATAAAAGGAGGCAATCAAATCTGCCAAGAGAAGAACAAATAAAAGCAAATTTTGACATTTTGCTTTTTGACGCCTTCCATTTATAGGTCAGAGGAAACACCAGCCGACCTCTCATTGTTTTTAAATGCCATTTTGTAAGTCTGGGAAGCGGGAATTAATTAATGCGTGGGTAGCTGCCACTGTCAAGAGGCGGCACATTAAAATCAATGATTAATAAATTCAAAACACACAACAAACTCAGCTGGGAGATGAATATAGTATTGTGTGCTCCATAGGAAGCAGCCCCAGTGCGGGTCCTCCTACTGACGAGGCGTCCACTCAGATGGCTAATGGAAAGTAGCCGGTGCCAGCTGTGTGCCTGTGAATAAAATCACTTTAATTAAAGGAATTACAATGGAAAAGGAACCGGGGATGTTTGGAGTAGTATCGACAGGAAACGGCCTCTCATGTGTGACACACACACATATACACATGATGAAATCCCATAAAGACTTAAAAGAACAGAGTGCCTTTGTGCTGGTATTATTAAATAGGCCTAATCCACACATGCTCTATTGTGCTGTGCGGCTCTAAGATTTACTCCAAATATGTCTAAATTGTAGTGAAAGATACAGATACTTTGGTAATGTCTGGCAGCGTGACACCCACCGAGGAACAAACGTGTCTTGAGCAAATAACAAATCCCTAAATACGATTAAATAAGGTGATTGTTTGTCTAAGCAGAGACAACAAAATGATTGACTATATCCTGCTGGTTTGTCTGTCGGGAAATGATAATAACAATGGTTTTATTTAACCTCTTATTAAGCATGACCTAACATTGGAGGGCTATTTGTAAGTACTTTGTCTTCCACAGAACCTCTTCCAGAACTACATTTAATTCACGAATGGCTCTTGAACATTAGCTAAAAAGCAAAAACATTTGTCGCGCTCGGCGCCAGAAATGGCTTACAGTTTGCAATGGAGGGGCTGGTAAGTGGCTGAGATAGCAAAATATGAGTCAGTGTTTATATTTTCAATCCATTTTCCAATGTAGAATGATTTAATGTAAGTTATGTGTATGCAACACATTATTATTTGGCTTGTTAACACGTTAAGGCACACGATTAATCAAGAAACCTAAACGCCATTACCAAGTTTGACCCCAACTTCCTCCCGTAGTATCAGTGCGGGATTTTAGCTTTGCGATTACTTGGCAAAGGCAGCTAGTGTTTACACTCACTTTGTAGCAGATGTTCCCTTATGTGGTTGTCTGCTAATATTCAGAAAGCATCAAAACTAAGCTGAGTTGTTACAATAAAGTAAAAAACCTCAGATTTGTTGCCTTGCATTACTTTATTATAACATCTAAACCTCTCCCTGTAAACTACAAGTAAATACAACTTGAGATTAATAATTCATTTATTATAATAATTATTTAACGATCAACACCACTAATTTGTATTTCCCTTTCCCAACATCAGATGACCCTGAACAATACACGATGCATCATTTGAGAATACTAGAACACCTTGGATTGCCTATTGTTGTTTGTTGAAAGATTACAGATGTGCCACATTCTACTTTTAGATAACCAGGAGAAGCTGCACTCTGTCATGATTTGTGACAATCATTGTTTAAAAAGAAAATCTCATAATTTAGCATGGAGCTTGAATACCATGTCAAAGAGAAGGAAAATGGTTTTCGATAGGTAAAATACTTGTGGATTACAGACTTCTTATTTATTATCTCAATCATATATGTGCAAAATGTCTTAACCAACATGAATTGATGCATACATTTTGTTTTTTGGTTGTTTGTTTTGGTGATGTGTGGTTTGATTATATTTATAGATGTGATACTGAGTGCATACATTTATTCAATTCCCACTGTGGGAGATCTCCTGGGACATCAAATATAGGCTGCTTGTGATTTCATGAGGTCCGAAGATTGTGCCGAAATGCTGGTGTGTAGCGTACTATATATACATATGAATATGCCCGAATAATCCTAAGAGTGATTGACTCATTTAAATGGCCAGACATGAATAGAAAACAATGTATTCATTCAATGATAAAAACAACAATATATCATTCATAATGTATGAAAATGCAAAAGTGGACCAACACTTTTTTTTATATCAGATATATTTTAAGAACTTTGTCACAGGCCATAACAGTGAAGCCCGATCGTTTTAAAGCTAATGTAATTATGCTTTGTTCCTCTAATAATACACTATTAATCACAAAAGACTGGAAATGTATAATAGTTTCAATATCAATATATAACAACAAGTCCTCCAACTCATACGACCAAATAGGTCGATTGTTCAAGCGCTTATTACGACCTATAATCACGTTTTAAAGTTTTCGACCTCTAGTGCTCCCGTTGAATGCAAACGCTACGGAGGGTCGTATATTCACAAATAACCCTCTCTGGAAAATCCTAAATTGTAGGATAGTTTGGCCATTAAACTGCTTTTTGATTAGATTTCTAGCGAGAAGTGTATATTGTACTTTCAGAATCCACATCCAGTGGATGTGTAGGATCTATTGTTTGATAGATATTACGAAGATGATTTGAGGTCTCGTCAGGAAAACCTGTAACGGCAGCGTCCATGTAAAGTTAGCGTCAACCACCACGGGGTGAAAACAGTATTTCCGGTCTCGAAGTTTTCACAATAAAACCGTATTCCCCCAATGTCAAATGATTTTAAATCTATATCTGCAGTACTCATCCACTAAAAACATCAGTTTATTCTTGTTAATTACACAACATTAATTGGTTTAAATTGTGTATAATGCTTTTGTGTTTTTCCCATAGGTTTTTCCCTTTCGATTCTGAGAGACACATTTCTTTTTTCAGAGGTTTTGATAAAACATCGAACTTGAAGCTCTGTGATTGGATGTTTTAGCCGTAATGCACGTTGGGATATGGTGTTTATGCGATATGAAATCCGAAAACATTAAAAAATAAATAATAATACTTTATTCCGAGTGTACTTGCTTTTCTCTTTGAAAGTCATCACATAACGGCATTGCAACGGTTCGGCTGCATTACATATTAAATATCTGCCGTAGTTCTTTATTCATAGAGCCCTGATTAGAAGACCTTTGGACAAACTGGAAGAAATGCTGCCGAAACTGAATACGTGACGTGGATCATAAATATATCAATTAAACAAAATCTTCAATTTATTTTCACACAATACGTCTCCTTGCAGTATCAACACTAATTCGGTTGACTTTTATATTTGATCCAATCAGTATATTGGTATACGTACACCATAACGGTGCACAGCTGATAGAAAGGGACACCTGGTGGTTAATGCACGTTATTGAAATGTATTATTTTTATTATTAGATATTAATAGGACACACAGACAGACAAACTAATAAGGCTTTATTTAAACATTAAAGAATACTTTAGATTAAGGTCTAATTTTGAGTAAGAAAAAAGCTTTGGGGGTATACATATTAAGCCTGACAAAGTACTAATATATTGCTTTCCTGCTATGTTAACTACTGTATGTTTAAGCACTTATTGTAACTGATATTATACATATGTATTATACTCTTATAAGATGTATGTAGATAGTATAAGAAATGTGCAGAATACGACGGTTTAATGTTGGAGGTATACACACATATTGATAGATGTCTTGTAATGCATTGTTGAAGAACCTGCTACCCAGGTTTTTCATCTCCGACCTTGTCAGGTATTGAATATTCAATAAATAAAGAACACAGAATTATTAAATATAAAACACAGAATTTGTGTGATTATACTAAATGATTTCCAAATAAACACCACTGCATATTTACAACTGTTACACATGCTGATGTAACGCACATTTTTCCAACTTGGGATCAATAAAGTATATCTTATCTTAAGATGATCGATGGCTACTGCCATATTTGCAAAATTGTGTGCATGTTTCAGGCTTATCAATTAACAACAGGAGGGGTCACAGACATAAGTTCATAAGATCAGCTGTCAAATAAAGCTCTTCTGACCTTAGCTTTCATGTGGGTATAATGCTGCCCATTATGGGCACAAGCACTTTTCACCCATGTATTAATTATATGTTTTAAATGTGAGTGTTTCCTATCCCCTAAACCTCCAGGGATGTACACAGTTTAATACTGACAACTAGTGATGTTAAGTATTGCGCCGAGGCTTTGTAGCGTGTGTCGAGTAACCCCCGAAGCTTTTTGTGAAGCATGTATCGAGGCTTGTATCGTTTTGGGCCAGTGACGTCATCGATGACAAACTAAGCCTCGCTGCCTGTCGATACCACGTGACTGCTTCACGAAGCGATTCAGATCGGTTGAACCGTTGAACCACAACGCTCATATTACCCATAGCCTACCCCAGCCATACCCTGGCGCTGCCACTGGTGGGATGTATGGGGCGGGCCATTCTGCACATGCGTTATCTGCGTTAAATATCTTAACGCAATTAATTCAAAAAATTAATTACCGCCGTTAACGCGATAATTTTAACAGCATTAATTTAAATGCATTTCCATTTCAGAGGTCTCCTATTACACACCTTTTCAGGTTTTATTTGAGTATTTTTGGATTCTACTATAATACGTTTACATGCTGTAATGTTAAAAAAAGAAAAAACATTATTCCTCTACTATCTGCCTAAACATAGCTTTTTACAGCCTATTTTCTGAATTTGCTGAACTCCCACCCCCAGCCTTTCCCGCTAGCTGTTGAAGCCCAACTCATATTTACACGAGGACACATATTTATGTGTAACAGACAAGAACACGTTCATTTCGCATAATAGGTGACCTTTAAGTGTAACCCTATCAAATCTTTATATCTTCATTCAGAAGTTCAGGAGGTTTACTCTCTCACCCCTCTACATTTCCAATAAGTGGCAGAATATTTAGGCCAAGTCCATATAACAGTCTTGGGATCTAAAATGTATAATTGTAATCAATCCTCAAATTCCTCAACATTTAAAGTTTCCACAAATGTTGTGTTTTTTTGGATTCATCAAATAATATACCCACATCACTTTTTAGAGCTGCAACTGTGTGATTTCCCCGTAAGACAACCTTTTTTATAACAGTTGGATGCCTTCACCAAACATTTTCAAGAATATTCCCAACTTCACTTGAGACGCCAAAATCAGCTTCAAACCAAGACATAGTGATACGTTTCTTCATCACTTGATCTTTGCTGCTAGGTTTCTCAGACTAAACACATAATAGTACAACAGAAGTTTAGGGAGCCATTAGCCTCCCTGTTGTACTGTTGACCCTCCCTAAATTCATACGGGCACTAATTTACTGACAGATTCCATCAAACATCTTAGAGGAGACCTCTAGTGGAAGAGTGCACGTTTTTGGATAGCTAATGGTATGTTGAAATCATTCATTTCTCTTAGACTCACGGCTTGCACCACTTATAGAAAATGCCTTTCTTCCTGTGTTTCCCCTCAGAGCTCCTGTGGGGGAATATGTGGTTCCGCAAGTGGTGATGCATTTAATTAAAGTAGCCACAAGAGGGAGGCAGATACACATATAAACCAGCATGACAGAAAGACAGGCAGGTACATGAAGAGTCCCTGAGCATTTCAACAGACATATCTCTCTCAGTCTAAGGATACTTTGGGGTTTCTGGAGGCACCTGAACAATCACCAGCGCTTCAGAAACACAAATTGATCGACTGGAAATCATGCAGGGTTTTATACAGTATATTCTGCTGCTCTGTTTGTGATAAACGTATCCCTTTTGAGCTTTTGAAAAACAGCCCTTGTTATAGTCAATATTGCACTGCACTGTTGTGAATTAGCGCAAGTCCATAAAATATTTAAGAGTAAGAGAAGAGAAACTAAGTCAGCTGGTGACATCAAAGTGCTTGCTAATATACACTGGAGCGGCTTGTTTACATGGGATGGTAGCAAGGCCCTGAGGGAGGTCTGGCCTGGTTCTAACTCTGCTCAGCTAGAGCAAACAACACCATTGGCAGCGTCAACACGAAGAGGAGAAACTAACCACTGGATACAAACAAAACTAGATCTCTGCTGGTGGTGAACCAGATCCTCAGTGTGGTCGCTGGTTTAGTGTCTGTGTGGCTACTCACTGTCACCAGTGCACGATTGTTGAGCCGGTTCTAGTATTGCAATTAATAACGATCAGAAGGATTACTAAAAGTGGTACAGCAATGCCAGTATTTTTGTCAGAGTACATCATGATTTACGATTTTAAATTGAACTTAAAACCGTAATTATTTTACTAACTGAAATGTAAATTGTAAAGTGTATATTGTATTCCATGTTAACATTTTGAGAGTTTGATAGGCTGTCCAACCCGGTATCACGGCAAGACGTGAACATGTGACAATTTACCATGCTGGGAGACGTGAAGATGTCACGATTTCGTCCCTTCAAACATGACAGTTACACGGTATTGTTAACCCATGTTAACCAGTGGAGAAATACCCGGAAATGCCAAGCAAATGCTACCCCGACGGTCGGTTGTTATTGTCAATATTAATATAATAATGATTTATTTTTTAATAGTCACACTCCGTGAAACAGATTTTCTACATTAATGTATTAAAGCAATGTTAATCCATGCGTGTGGATGTGAAATTAACGGACGTGACGTTGTGCGATTGCGTTGCAAGGCAACAGCTTTGGTTCATGTTAATTTACAAACTCTTCAACTAGAACCGTAGTTATATTTAAAAACATGTTAGAAGGCCTCACGAAATACTTTAAAGGGGACCTATCATGCAAAATGCACTATTGTACGTCTTGTATACATCACTATGTGTCCCCGGTGTGTTAGGGAACTCACCAAGTGTCAGAAAATACAACCCTCTCTCTTTTCCTCTATACCCAAATCTTTAAAAAAGGGGCTGTAACGAATCTGATACAGACTGATACAGATTTGAATTATTTTCTACGTCACAAAAGGGGTGCTCCGCTTAGTGGTCAATTCTACACCTATCAGGGGAATTAGAGGTTGGGCCACGGCCGGCCATTGCCGCTCGAAAGCGCTGGAGACGCTGTAGTACATATGTCAGGCCTGTAAGTGGCGCTGTAGTCTGCCACAAAAACAGCGAAGAAGACTTCCCGCCCCTTCTGTTTATTCTCCGCTGTGGCTCTTTTTCTCCCTCCCCGAGGCAAGCGTTTGCGCCTCCTGCTTTAAAACAAATGAATAATGACTCTATATAATCATATTTAAGGGATAATGTGCAGCGACGTGGTCATTATGGGGAAAAGAACACCAACAGGCTGATCAGGAGCCCAAAGCGGAGGGCTCCTGATCACCTTCATGCCGATCTAGATCCCTCCGCTTCACGTCGCGCTCCTGATCAGCCTGTTGGTTTTCTTTTCCCCATAATGACGGCGTCGCTGCACATTATCCTGCTTATTACATGGCGACATTCTCAACAAAGTAACGATATGACTCCCAATATTAATTGAAATGCTTTTATGGATTTATAAAATGATTTTATTGATTTCAAAAATAATTGTATGTATTGATTTAAATTGACATGCATCCGCTAAGAAAAATAGTCCGTTGTTACTGTTTGAACTAACATAGCAACGGCTTGAAAACAAAAATGCCAGTCTATTTTATTCTGATTTGCATTACAACAAAGTGTCAAGTCTCCTGGGAGACTAACAAAAATTGCCAAGGCTGACTATATTTCAAGTCATGCCGGGGGGGTATTGGGTTAAGTTTTCAACCAGCAATAATCACGTCTCAATAGAATTTCATGGACTATGAAATTGCCGCTGCGCAACAATATCTAAGGGAAAAAAAAACAGATTAAACTCAACTTTCTCCAACAATAACAACACACATGGTGCATGTCTCAAACCTTTAAAACCTATGATCACACAAGTTTATATTTAGCTATTGGAACAAAGTGTCAACTGTCACGGAAAACTAACAGAAAGTGTTCCATTAAAACACAGTGTCAACTTTCCTGGAAAACTAACAAAAATTGCCAGGCTGACTATATTTCAAGTCATCCCAGCAGGTAGTGATGTTACGTATTGCGCCGAGGCTTCGGAGCGTGTGTCGAGTAATCCCCGGAAGCTTTTTGTGAAGCATGTATCGAGGCTTGTATCGTTTTGGGCCAGTGACGTCACCGATGACAAACGAAGCCTCGCTGCCTGTTAATAGCACGTGACTGCTTCAGAAAGCGATTCAGATCGGTTGAACCGTTGAACCACAACGCTCATATTACCCATGGATGTATAATAAGAACAATATTACCCCTCCTGTACCCGGGCCGACGGGGACACGATGGAATTAAGAGAGCTCAGACCCTCACTTATAGAGGTCGGAACATGTCATAAGTATAAATAAATAAAAGCATAAATAAAAGTAGGAATAAAAAAATCAATAATTGAATAAATACAGGAATAAGTTGAATATAGTGTTTTTAGTCATAATCAGTGTGTGTGATGTGGCTCAGCTGGAAAGCAGTTGACTCACACCCACAGGTAGTGATGGCGAGATGAAGCCTTATGAAGCTTTGAAGCTTTCCAGCCAATTGGTTCGCAAAAGGGTTCATCTCATGAGGCTTGATGGGCTTCATCTGAACACAAACCCCCCTGCTGGTCAAAGTGTGTAAAACAGGCAGATTGGACTTCTCAACAGTGTGCTCTCTCTCATACCGAGTTCCCATTGAGTAAAGCCTTAGAATAACTCTAAACAACGAATAGAAAATCATATTTTCATGTTAACAATATTGTATTTATTCCCGTTTAATGATTGTGATTGAAAAGCCTAAGGAGGCTGGTAAACATTGCAAAGAGGGATTTGTATTCCTTAATAATATTCATAAACGTAACCATGTTGTAGCCTGAGAAATGCTAAACCATATCAAAGAATACATTTATTAACTACATTATCTCATTTAGCTGTAGCTTTTATAAACAACAAAAAAGACGTATTAACGAGTCGTTGAACCAGGGACCCTGCGGTCATGAGTCAACTGCTTTCCAGCTGAGCCACAGCACACAAACTAAAGCTCCCTGAAAAAACTGGAAGATATGTATTCCTGTATTTATTGATGTTTTTATTCCTACATTTATTTATGCTTGTATCTATTTATTATGACATGTTCCGACCTCTATATGAGTGAGGGTCTGAGCTCTTTTAATTACATCGTGTCACCAGCGGGCCCGGGTACAGGAGGGGTAATGTGGTTCTTATTATACATCCATGGGTAATATGAGCGCTGTGGTTCAATGGTTCAACCGATCTGAAACGCTTCCTGAAGCAGTCACGTGGTATCGACAGGCAGCGAGGCTTCGTTTGTCATCGATGACGTCACTGGCCCAAAACGATACAAGCCTCGATACATGCTTCACAAAAAGCTTCGGGGATTACTCGACACACGCTCCGAAGCCTCGGCGCAACACTTAACATCACTACCCACAGGGTCCCTGATTCAACGACTCAGACTGGTCAATACGTCTTTTTTTTGTTTATAAAAGCTACAGCTAAATGTGATAATGTAGTTAATAGATGTATTCTTTGATATGGTTTAGCTTTTCTCAGGCTACAACATGGTTACGTTTATGAATATTATTAAGGAATACAAATCCCTCTTTGCAATGTTTACCAGCCTCCTTAGGCTTTTCAATCACAATCATTAAACTGGAATAAATACAATATTGTTAACATGAAAATTATGATTTAATGTTCGTTGTTTAGAGTTATTCTAAGGCTTTACTCAATGGGAACTCGGTATGAGATAGAGATAGAGCACTGTTGAGATGTCCAATCTGCCTGTTTTACACACTTTGACCAACAGGGGGTTTGTGTTCAAATGAAGCCCATGATGAAGCCTCATGAGATGAACCCTTTTGCGAACCAATTGGCTGGAAAGCTTCATAAGGCTTCATCTCACCATCACTACCAATAACCCGCCGGGATGATTTGAAATATAGTCAGCCTTGGCCATTTTTGTTAGTCTCCCGGGAGACTTGACACTTTGTTCTAATGGCAAATCAGAATAAAATAGACTAGCATTTATGTTAGTTGTCCAGGAAAGTTGAAACATTGTTCTAATGGCCTATTAGAATGAGTTAGACTAGCATTTTTGGTTTTTTACCCACAACAGTTGACACTTTTTTCCAATAGCAAAATATGAACTTGTGTGATTCCAAGTTTGTTGTGAAACCAATTTTTATCCTCCAGTTTATAGATATTGTGCTCCTTCAAAATTAATGTAAAGGTTTGAGACATGCACCATGTGTGTTGTTATTGTTGGAGAAAGTTGAGTTTAATCTGGTTTTGTCCTTCGATATTCTTGCGCAGCGGCAATTTCATAGTCCATGAAGTTTTACTGAGACGTGATTGTTGCTGGTTGAAAACTTAACCCAATACCCCGCCGGGATGACTTGAAATATAGTCAGTCTTTGCAATTTTTGTTAGTTTCCCAGGAGACTTGACACTGTGTTTTAATGGAAAATCAAAATAAAATAGAATAGAATTCATGTTAGTTTTCCATGACAGTTGACACTTTGTTCCAATAGCTAGTGATGGCAAAATGAAGCTTTGAATGAAGCTTCGAACCACTTGGACAATTGTGTCGGAAATAGGTTCATTTCTCGAAGCTTCAATTACAGCGACCTCTCCTGGCGAAGTGCAAGGCTGCAGTGGGTTTAACATATCTTTGCCTTGAAAAATATTCGATGCACACACACACTAAGACTGAATATCATGTTCTATTTGCAATTAAAGATTGATAATTGTGTGTATTGGGTTATTGAGAAGAGACTAGAGAGTGCTGGACCTTTTTTTGGGCTGAAAGGGCCTTTTATCAGTTATTAAAGTATTAAAGTTGAAAAGCAATGATTAAAAGTTTAACTATTCCGGGCTTTGAACCAGCTGCGCGGAAGACATCGCCACACCCTGGCCGGCGGCTCTATCCACTGGGCTATCTATTCCTTAGACCATTGAAGTGTTTTTAATTTTATATTACTCATTTTCTTTTTGTTCACAGCTTCTCCACATTTCGAAGTGTTTCACGAGCCATAACGACCTATCTTTCTTCCTGGCTTGCTCTATAATGATCCAATTCAAATGCAATGCCAACAACAACTCAACAGCAACAACAACCCACACATTGCGCATTGTTTAGAGCGGTTATAAAGTGTTGAAGCGCTCACATTTGAAACGGTTTCAACCTGTCACCTGTCAGAATCGAGACGAGGCAGTGCATTGAATCGCGTGAATGGACCGTGAACCAGTCAAGTGATTCATTCAGGAAATGAAGCAGTTGCTGGTTCGGACGTCACATGTCACGTGACTTGAAGCAGTTGCTGGTTCGGACGTCACATGTCACGTGACTTGAAGCAGTTGCTGCTTCGGACGTCACATGTCACGTGACTTGAAGCAGTTGCTGCTTCGGACGTCACATGTCACGTGACTTGAAGCAGTTACTGCTTCGGACGTCACATGTCACGTGATTTGAAGCAAGCTTCGAAGCACTGCTTCTATGGAATAGGAAGTCCAGGGTTGAAGCTCCATTCGAAGCTTCAGTGTCAAACTGCCATCACTACCAATAGCTAAATATAAACTTGTGTGATTATAGGTTTTGAAGGTTTGAGAAATGCACCATGTGTGTTGTTAATTTTGGAGAAAGTTGAGTTTAATCTGTTTTTTTTCCCTTAGATATTGTTGCGCAGCGGCAATTTCATAGTCCATGAAGTTCTAATGAGACGTGATTGTTGCTTGAAAACTTAACCCAATACCCCGCCGGGATGACTTGAAATATAGTCAGCCTTTGGAATTTTTGTTAGTCTCCCAGGAGACTTGACACCATGTTGAATGAATCCACGAGGATATCCATCCAGGACCGATGATCCAGGACCACAGCCACGACTCGCGATCCAGGGCTAGCGATCCAGGACACAGGACTGCAGGATCATCCATGACTCCGGATCCCGGCGTATATAGACACCAAAAAGAAAGACATTTGGGGAAGCTGGGTTAATCGGAACATGAGAGTACACAGGTATAGACAGAGAGAAGGAAGAAGTAAAATGTCCCCCGACAAACTAAGCCTATATCAGCAAAACTAGGGGCTGAATCTAATCAGCCCTAAATATAAGCTTTATCAAAAAGGAAGGTCTTAAGCGCACTCTTAAAAACGGATAGGGTGTCTGCCGCCCGAACACAAACTGGAAGCTGATTCCACAAATGTGGAGCTTGATAAGAAAAGGCTCTGGCTCCCATTGTACTTTTAGAGATTCTAGGAACAACCAACAACCCTGCATTCTTGGAACGCAATGCCCTAGTAGGACAGTATGGTATAATGAGTTATTTAAGGTAAGATGGAGCCTGCCCATTAAGGGCTTTGTAGGCGAGAAGAAGAATTTTAAATTCTATCCTGTGCATTAATGTCTAATGGCATGCGGGATAGACCATCCGCATCTGCGTTACTCTTTCCCGGCCTATACTTAAAGGAAAAGTCAAACTCGGACATCTCGCCCACCAACCTATGACCTGTAGCATTAAGCTTAGCTGTTGAGAGGATATAGGTTAAGGGATTGTTATCTGTATATACTACAAAGTGTGGAGCACGATAAAGATAATCCCGAAACCGTTCACATATTGCCCATTTTAGTGCTAAAAACTCTAATTTCCCCGAGTGCATGTGATAGTTATATTCCGGTGGTGTTAGAGTCCTGGAACCATAGCCTATAACTACCATCTTACCATTCTGTATCTGATATAGTACTGCTCCCAATCCCTCCTGGGATGCGTCTGTGTGGAGAACGAATGGTTGGGTCATCTACCCCAGAAGGGGAGGCTCTACCAGCGTGTCTATGAGAGAGTTCAATGTCCTTTGGTGGTTATCTGTCCATCGTATAGGAGTGTTAGGTGGGAGGTTCCCTTTCTTCCTGGTAGTGGCCCTGACCTTCTCTCTGTTCATTTGATCAGGTGTCGTTGAGAGCAGCTGGTAGAGAGGCTGGGCTATTCTGGAGAAGTTTGGGATGTATGTTCGGTAGTATGAGAGGAATCCCATTACTCTTCTCAACTCTCTTACTGTTGTTGGCGCTTTCTCCTTTAAGGCTTGGACTGGAGCCACCTCCATAGTGTAGCCCTGTCCAGACACCATCCGTCCCAGAAATCTCACCATCCTCTTCAATACCTCACACTTGCGGGGGTTTAACCCTGTGCCCCTGATATCTCTGTAACACAGTTCTCAGGTGCTCAATGTGGTCCTCAAAATTGGGGCTATGGACCAGATTGTCGTCCAGATACGGTTGACACATTTCATCTCTCAAGCCACGCAAACAATCTTCCATGTTCCTCTGGAATTCCGCGGGCGCCGCACTCAACCCGAACGGGATTCGGACCCACTGGTACAGACCCCAGGGGGTTATGAAAGCTGTCAGGGGCTGGCTCTCCTTGTCCAGGGACCCCTGGTGATAGGCCTTCCCCTAGTCCAGTACAGAAAACCGGGATCTGCAAACATAAAACCATATTTTCATGTTAACAATATTGTTTTTATTCCAGTTGAATGATTGTGATTGAAAAGCCTAAGGAGGCTGGTAAACATTGCAAAGAGGGATTTCTGTTCCTTAATAATATTCATAAACGTAACCATGTTGTAGCCGGAGAAAGGCTAAACCATATCAAAGAATACATTTATGAACTACATTATCTCATTTAGCTGTAGCTTTTATAAAAAACAAAAAAGAGGTATTGACGAGTCGTTGAACCAGGGACCCTGCGGTCATGAGTCAACTGCTTTCCAGCTGAGCCACAGCACACAAATGAATCTTCCTGAAAACACTGTAACCTATTTATTCCTGTATTTATTCATTCTTTTTTTTTATTCCTACATTTATTTATGCCATTTATACTTATGACAAGTTCCGACCTCTATATAAGTGAGGTTTTGAGCTCTTTTAATTCTATCGTGTCACCGGGCCCGGGTACAGGAGGGGTAATATCATTCTTATTATACATCCATGAGTATTATGAGCGTTGTGGTTCAACGGTTCAACCGATCTGAATCGCTTCGTGAAGCAGTCATGTGGTATCGACAGGTAGCGAGGCTTCGTTTGTCATCGATGACGTCACTGGCCCAAAACGATACAAGCCTCGATACATGCTTCTCAAAAAGCTTCGGGCATTACTCGACACATGCTCCGAAGCCTCGCCGCAATACGTAACATCAAATCAGAATAAAATAGAATAGCATTTCTATACATTTTCCATGACAGTTGACACTTTGTTCCAATAGAAAAATATGAACTTGTGTGATTATAGGTTTGTTTTGAAACCAAGCTTTATCCTCCAGTTTATATGATATTGTGCGACTTCAAAATTAAAGGGATAGTGGAAATCCGCAAATTTTTGGTTTAACTTATGTATTTTTATTAAAAATAAGCATAATAAACCATTTTTTTTTATTTCATGCGCCTTGTTTCATTTTATTTTCAATTTTACTGCTCCCGACCACGCCCTCTCAATGAAACGAAATACTTCGGGGAATCTTCGGGTGATGACGAAAACAAAGGAAGACGGGCACAAACATTGGACGAGGCACGAGTATTTTATTATGTTTTCTGGCTGATTTAATGCATCATTAGCCTGTACTATTGTGTACAACGCCATTTATTGCCTGTCGATGAGGCGACCGGAGGGCTCGTCATCCGATAATCCGGTACACAGTGTTGCATGTGTACACTACAGTCATCATATAGACATGATAGACTAACAGTACTGTGAGTACAGCCTACACCTGACAGGCAGCCTGGCTAGCCTAGGATTAGGACCATACTACGTCAAAAGACCGATTGGCTCTAGCTGTATATCATGCTAGTATACAATTCATTTAAATGTATTCATGTAATTAATGCCCATAAGGCTGTTACATATACAATAATAAATGTGACAAGATAATTTGTGTGAACCTGACCCTGGTATGTTATGAAATGTACCCTACATGCAGTCATCCTCGGGCATAGCCATAGGCCAACAGTGCATGTGTGACCCACACAATGTGTGATCACAATGTTATGTTTATATGTAATATCATTTTATATTACCTGTTTAACAATGGACAGCAGGGGGCAGTAGATGGCAGAGTAACACTGCCATAAAGGGGTTTGTTATTATTTACGCGTCTACCGTAAAATGTCTGACGTGAGCTTGCCATTCTGGCAAGACCCGCCAAACGAGCAGTAAAAGAAATTCTCTGCTCATAATTTCTCCTGTTTTACAGGTCAGTAATGTGTACAGATTGTCACAAATGTTATAAATCACAATGTCTTGAGTTTGAAGTGGTGTTTAGATGTTGTTTATTATGTTTAATGCTGTGTAGAAGACCATCTCGTGGTGGCTGTGTGTGTATGTGTAATGGTGGTTGCTATTTAGATGTAGTAGACTCGCGTAGAAAACCACCTCGTGGTGGCTGTGTGTGTAATGGCGGTCGCTAGTGATGCAAGTGAATTGTTTATAGCTAAGAAGTGTTTGAGGTGTGTTTTGTATGGTCTATGGGTCCTATGGTCAGTCATAATTTAATAATTATAAATGCGTGTTGCTTGATGCTAATGCTAGCATATATTAGACCAATGATAATACTTTGCCTGAAAAGGTAATTAACAGTGTTTGAATACAGCACCAATATCTGTTTTGAAGCAGTACATTCTTATTTGGAGTCATGATGTTAATGACACTTGGTTATACACAAATGTGTTTATTTTGAATACTACAAGTATATTTTGAAGATATAAACATGTGTTTATATTGAGAGCAGTAAAGGGCCAGGACAATTGTGTTTTGTGCCAATTGTTAATAAATTCTGGCAAGACCCGCCAAACGAGCAGTAAAAGATATTCTCTGCTCATAATTTCTCCTGTTTTACAGGAAATACTATCTGTCATCGCGCCCTGCATAGCGGGGCCTGTTACAGAGTCTTGGGGGCTCGTCCGGGATCAGCATCGTTTGAGACGACCACATGCTGATCCAGTGATATTGGACCTAAAGGACCGGACTGACGACGTGTTGCCGGAGTGAAGGTGCTTCCAGTTAGCGACTCAAGAGGTAGAGAGACCAAGTTTAAGGGGATCTACGCCTAGGAGTGCAGAACTGTTTGCCACAGTTGCCCACAACACACAGGATGGCGGACAACGAGAGGAAGAGACTAAGCTGGTCCATCAAGAAAAGACTTTATCAGCTAACAGCAGATGAAGCGTATGAAGTTGCCACACACCTCGATCCAGTGGAAGAACTTGACTCATCAGAGCTAAACAGGGACGACGAGGAGGGCTGTGTTGAGTATATTGCTGCGAATATGAACAGTATCACTCTACTAAACCTAGAAGATGAGGGAATGTCAATGTTGTTGTGTCTACAAGATACTGTTGATTTGATTATTGCAAACCGTAGCAGTGGTACCGTGTGTTCCAAAGAGGGTGAAATTGATACATCTGTTAAATCACCTCTGATGTTATCTGCTACTGTTAACGCTAACCAACAACTTGAGCCATTAGACAATCCAACTGAGACTGGCATTCATGACGCAGACATACAGAAACTGTTAAGGGGCCGAGAGGAGGTGCAAAACAAACTTCAACACCGTGTCACCACACCTAGTTCAGACACACCGCAACCTCACTCTAGCCAACCCAGTAAGCAGCATACACCTAACTCACCACATACATCTACAGAAGGACTCTCTAATCCCACCCGAGAGAGCATGATTTCCCTTAAAGATCTTTCATTTCTGCATAGAAGGGAGTTTAAGATTCATGGAGGGCAGATAACTGACACTTCATCAGACATTAGCTTTAACAGCTTATGTAAACAGATTGAGGAAGGCTGCAGAGAGCAACACACTGATGACGAGATCATTAGAGGGGTGTCACGCATAATAAAAGGTGGAAACTTTAAAGACATGCTGACAAACAAGGAAGATCTTACAGTCACCAAGCGGAAGAGTTTCCTGCAGTCCCACCTTGGCGAGAAGAGCAGCACAGAGCTCTTCCAGGAATTGATGTGTGCTAGACAGCATGAAAATGAAGCTCCACAGCAATTCCTATACCGCATGATAGGACTGAAACAAAAAATAATGTTCACCTCCAGGCAGGAAAATGCACTTATTAAGTATGATGCGTCTACACTGCAGGGTGTGTTTTTGAATGCAGTCTATCAAGGCATGGGAGAGAGACATGAGGATGTCAGACGGGAGCTGAAACCTCTGCTTGCTGACCCCACTGTGTCTGATGAAGCTCTGTTAAGGCAGGTTATCAAGACTACGATGGAAGAAAGTGAAAGAAAGCGCAGACTGGGACGCAGTTCCAACCGCAAGTTAACTCAAGCACACAGCATACTCGCTAAACCTGAAGAGATACTCAGCAGTGTGGGAGAGACTAAAAGTAAGGATAATGTCATCCAGAGATTGAGTGCTCAGGTTGAGGCTTTAACACAGGCAATGGAAACACTGAAACAGCTATCAACAACAACCCAGGTGCCTGAGGGGCTACATCAAACCACTCACCAGTGTTGCTCTGACAAAACCAGACCAGAGAAGAAGACCAGGAGACCGTATGAGTGCCCACAATGCATAGCTCAGGCTCAACCAAACTGTAGCCACTGCTTTTTCTGTGGGGAGGAGGGTCATCGTGCTATAGGCTGCTTGAAAAGACAGAAGCAGGCGGGAAACGGGCACCGGTCAGGGCAACGGGACGACCACTGACCGACCCAAAGGAAAAGTCCCACCCCCAGGAGGTTGCAGCAGCAAGACAAAGCACTGGTCATACACCTATCAACACGCAGAAAAATAACGAACAACACCCAATCAAAAAGATAGCTCCGCTAATTGGTCGAAAGTCACTATTGAGATGTAGCATGAACAGTTATGCCATATCCGCTCTTTTAGACTCTGGGGCCAATGTGAGCATAATAGACAATGCTTGGAAAGACAGATACTTACCTGGACAAGATATTAGACCCCTCAGTGAACTCATGGAGGATGATCTCTATGTGACGGCTGTCACAGGAGATGCAGTACCTTATGAAGGATGGATTGAAGTGGTAGTAAACCTGCAGGGAAACGATGATCCAGACTTATCTATTCGAGTGCCTTTCCTAGTGAGTCGAATAAAAATAGACAGACCGATAGTTGGTTTTAATGTCATCCAGGAACTCTTTCGGAGTCATGAAAGTAGACCCAAAGTGATATCTATCCTTGTCAACTTGCTTACGGGTGCTTTGGAGATGGACAGTGCAATGGCAGAAGCTATGGTGAGTTTCATAAAGACTGAGCAAAAACAGAAACAACAGAATGCTGCAGTAAAGATAGGCAGGAAAGAAGTCACTATTTATCCGGGCCAGGTAGCTTATATTAAGTGCAGGGTACCAGTAGATATTAGTGAATCTGACTCACTTGTGCTTTTCGAACCCAATCTAGAAGCTACACCCCTGGCACAGCTGAGTGTTGGAGAAGGACTAATGGCGATCCAACAGACAGAGAGACCTTTCGTAAAGTTGCCTGTGTCAAACCATTCTAGAAGTGCTGTGACTCTGCCCAGCGGTACTGTTCTAGGCAACATCGAAACCATTGAAACCAAAGCAGCAAGGACAATCAAGCCCAGGCAAATATAGCCAGTTCTTCCACATCTCCACACTCTAACAGTGACAAACCCACTTCTGCACTGTGGCACCCACCTGTGGATGTCAGCCACCTGAGTGATGAGCAACAGATGAAGGTGGAACAGATGTTACACGAGGAATCGGCAGCCTTTGCTAAAGATGATGGGGACATAGGTTGCATTCCCAATCTGCAAATGTCCATCAACTTAAAGGACAACATCCCAGTTCAGCGCACATACAGTGCAGTGCCCAAGCCCCTTTATAAAGAGGTTAAAGAGTACATCCAAGACCTGCTTGTAAAAGGGTGGATAGTTAAGTCCAAATCTCCGTACTCGGCACCTGTTGTCTGCGTCCGGAAAAAGGATGGGTCCCTAAGGTTATGCATCGATTATAGAATGTTAAACCAGAAAACAGTACCAGACCGTCACCCATTGCCTCGTATTCAGGAACTCATCGACACCCTAAAAGGCCAAAGCTGGTTCAGCATTTTAGACCAAGGCAAGGCCTACCACCAAGGCTACATTGCTGAAGGATCCAGACACATGACGGCTTTCATCACCCCTTGGGGGCTGTATGAGTGGGTGAGGATACCTTTTGGACTCTCCAACGCCCCTGCTGCTTTTCAGCGCAGCATGGAGGAAATGTTGGACTCTCTGCGTGACAACTGCTGTATCCCTTACCTCGATGACATCGTCTGCTACTCCGACTCCTTCACTAGCCATGTTGAGGGAGTACGTCAAGTCCTGAGAGCCTTGCAGTCCCATGGTGTCAAGCTTCGACCAACAAAGTGTGAGCTGTTCCAGAAAGAGGTCAGGTATGTTGGGAGGCTGGTCTCTGCAGACGGTGTCAGGATTGACCCAAAAGACATTGATGCCATTATGTCTCCGAAAGAGAAGAGGCCAAGCACAGTTGGAGAAGTGCGGAAGTTACTAGGTTTCCTAAGCTACTATAGAGCCTATATTCAAAACTTCTCAAGCATTGCAAAACCAGTTTATGATCTGTTAAAAATTAAAGGAAACTCTACCGTGACACAGGGGAAACATAAGGTGGGAAAAGGAGCTCAGATGCCCTCAAGGACACCTGTCCTGTGGACTGATGATCACCAAAGGATTCTTGAACAGCTAATTGACACGCTTTCACACCCACCTGTGTTGGCCTATCCGGATTTCGAACTGCCATTTGTGCTCCACACTGACGCCTCTCAGCAGGGACTCGGCGCTGTGTTGTATCAACGACAGGATGGAAAATTGAGAGTCATCGCCTATGGTTCAAGAACTCTGTCTCCCGCTGAGAAGAATTACAACATGCACTCAGGGAAACTGGAGTTTCTTGCTCTTAAGTGGGCGATATGTGTGACATTTAGGGATTACCTGTTCTATGCACCTCATTTCACAGTATACACAGACAATAATCCCCTCACATACATGATGAGTACTGCCAAGCTGAATGCTGTGTGCCACCGATGGGTAGGTGAGCTAGCAGACTTTAGGTTTGATGTCAAATACAGGCCAGGAAGAGTGAACATAGACGCAGACACGCTCTCTCGTCTCCCTCTTGACATTGACATCTACGTTAGAGAGTGTACTGAGGAACTCACAAGAGAAACCATCCAAACCACATGGGATGGTTGTGAGTCTGCAAAGAGGCAGGATGTTGCTTATGTTGCTGCATTGGACCTGGCTTCATGCTCAGAGTCACCTGTGAATGTGTCACCCCTTACCATTGACCACAGTGAGCTAGTCAATGCTCAAAGGGAGGACCATGCAATCGGTGAGCTTATCAAACTTAAAGAGGCCAAGGCAGTATTGACCAATGAGGACAAGAAGAGAGCCAGTGGTACACTCAGAAAGCTCATGCACGAGTGGGGAAAACTGCACATGGAAAATCAACTGTTGTACCGGACGGCCAGTCAGCGGCAGCAGCTCGTCTTACCATCACGATACCACCCCCTGGTACTAAAGCATCTCCATGACGACATGGGACATGTTGGGGCTGAGAGGGTCATCCACCTGGCTCGAGACCGTTTCTACTGGCCTTTCATGAAAAAGGACATTGAAACCTATGTAACCAGAAAGTGTCCCTGTATCAAACAAAAGAAACCTGTGACACACGTCAGAGCACCAATGGGCAGCATCACTTCATCTGCACCACTTGAGCTTGTGTCTATAGACTATATGCACCTGGAAACTAGCAAAGGGGGCTACGAGTACATTTTAGTAGTTATTGACCATTTTACCAGATTTGCTCAAGTCTACGGAACAAAAAATAAATCTGGCAGAACAGCTGCTGAAAAAATCTATAATGACTTTATTCCAAGATTCGGCTACCCGGCCAGGCTCCACCACGACCAAGGCAGAGAGTTCGAAAATGACCTGTTCAAGACCCTGAGGCATCTGGCTGGAGTTGCTCATTCAAGGACAACCCCATACCACCCCCAAGGAAACCCAGCTGAGAGGTTCAATAGAACACTGCTCCAAATGTTGAGGACCCTGGGAGAAAAAGAAAAGAGCAACTGGAAAGACCACTTATCCCTGGTTGTACATGCATACAACTGCACCAGGCATGAGGCAACAGGCTTCTCACCCCACTACCTCATGTTTGGACGGCACCCGTGTCTCCCAGTAGATTTAATGTTTGGCCTGTCAGCCAAAGGTCAGACTGAAACAACACAGGGCTATGCTAAGAAATGGTCTCTGAGAATGAAAGAGGCTTACCGGATTGCATCTGAAAACAGTCAACACTCCAGTGCAAGAAACAAGAAGTACTATGACTGTCACATCAAGGGAGTTGTGCTCCAACCTGGTGATAGAGTCCTAGTCCGCAACATGAGTGAGAGAGGTGGACCTGGAAAATTGAGGTCCTACTGGGAACAAACCGTGTATGTCGTCAAAGAACAAGTTGGTGAAATACCTGTGTACAAAGTGTGCCCTGAGACAGGTGGTGATAAGATCCGTACCCTCCATCGAAATCTCCTACACGTTGTCAATGACCTACCTGTAAACTTGCCTGAACTAACAGGAAATCCGCTACCACCTAACTCTGGATCTCAGCGAAACACAGATGGTCAGAAAAGGGTACCTGAACCACATAGATACAGAGTGCCATCGAGATATCATACACCAGAACAACATGGAGTTGTTACACCTGAGAGAGACACCAGACAAGAACAACCAGAAGAACGGGTTGATGAGGAAGACCTGCCTGTGGATTCTGAAGCACCGGAAGAGCATGAGCATGAGCATGCGCATGAGCATGCGCATGAGCATGAGCATGAGCATGAGCATGAGCATGAGCATATGACTCCCTTGGGCAGCCATCCTCCAGATCATGTGGGTCTACAGACCCAGCAAGACTCTATACTGTACAAGCCATGCCATTCTGGCAAATGCAGCCTGTTCCTATGCCACATTACACTACACACCAGACACTGCCTTACACTACACACCAGACACTGCCTTACACTACACACCAGACACTGCCTTACACTGTAATTCTACCATACATACATGCATATTGAGAAGGAAAGATTGTTACACCCACTCTCTTCCATATTGTACAGTATTCACCTGTACATTTAAAGAAGTGCCCTTATGAGAGTGTGTATAAGTGTTTTAAGTTCAAAGAGAAGGGGCACAAGTTAAGAGGTTGATGGTTAATGTCGGGAGCCATTTTTCTTTGTCGGGGAGTGTGTGACCCACACAGTGTGTGATCACAATGTTATGTTTATATGTAATATCATTTTATATTACCTGTTTAACAATGGACAGCAGGGGGCAGTAGATAGCAGAGTAACACTGCCATAAAGGGGTTTGTTATTATTTACGCGTCTACCGTAAAATGTCTGACGTGATGACGGAGCTGACGTTAGCTTGCCATTCTGGCAAGACCCGCCAAACGAGCAGTAAAAGAAATTCTCTGCTCATAATTTCTCCTGTTTTACAGGTCAGTAATGTGTACAGATTGTCACAAATGTTATAAATCACAATGTCTTGAGTTTGAAGTGGTGTTTAGATGTTGTTTATTATGTTTAATGCCCGGTAGAAGACCACCTCGTGGTGGCTGTGTGTGTATGTGTAATGGTGGTCGCTATTTAGATGTAGTAGACTCGCGTAGAAGACCACCCCGTGGTGGCTGTGTGTGTAATGGCGGTCGCTAGTGATGCAAGTGAATTGTTTATAGCCAAGAAGTGTTTGAGGTGTGTTTTGTATGGTCTATAGGTCCTATGGTCAGTCATAATTTAATTATTATAAATGCCTGTTGCTTGATGCTAATGCTAGCATATATTAGACCAATGCTAATACTTTGCCTGAAAAGGTAATTAACAGTGTTTGAATACAGCACCAATATCTGTTTTGAAGCAGTACATTCTTATTTGGAGTCATGATGTTAATGACACTTGGTTATACACAAATGTGTTTATTTTGAATACTACAAGTATATTTTGAAGATATAAACATGTGTTTATATTGAGAGCAGTAAAGGGCCAGGACAATTGTGTTTTGTGCCAATTGTTAATAAATTCTGGCAAGACCCGCCAAACGAGCAGTAAAAGATATTCTCTGCTCATAATTTCTCCTGTTTTACAGGAAATACTATCTGTCATCGCGCCCTGCATAGCGGGGCCTGTTACACATGCATGCCAACTTTTGCAATATATAAGCCTAGCGTGAGCTATGCTTAGGGACCTACCAGTCAAGATTATTTGTGCGTAGGGGTGCATCATCTGGCGCCTGGTCCTGGTCATCCTCGCCATTGCCCATGGCGTGAACTAACTCCATCACCTTGGGCTCGAACAAATAAGGAAGTAATGGTCCATCGTCTGGCTCAATATTCCCACCATCGTCGTTTACTGAACCGGATTCCGATTCAGTTCCTAAAACTACATTTTTGCAGGAAAGCCGAGAGGATGTTTCTGACTCGCTATCATTACTGGATACCTCGTACAATCCTTCTTCTTTGTCTGGTATATTTGCCCTTCCACGTTCATTCTGCATAGACGCCGTGGTTTGTTATTGTTTCGTCTTCCTGAGTTTTCCTCACTTCCGGTTTGGCTGACTCGATCATTTCGTTTCTAAAAAAGTTCGGGGAAGCTGCAATAAAGTGCTTCTAACATGCGTAAGGCGATTATTATATTTTTTTAATCAGGTGTGATTGTTTTGGTACGTAATTATGCTTGTATATAAGTTAAAACGAAACTATTTGGGGTTTAATTTCCACTATCCCTTTAATGTACCGTAAAGGTTTGAGAAATGCACCATGTGTGTTGTTATTGTTGGAGAAAGCTGAGTTTAATCTGGTTTTTTCCTTCGATATTCTTGCGTCTCCCAGGAGACTTGACACTTTGTTGTAATGGCAAATCAGAATAAAAATAGAATAGCATTTCTATAAACTTTCCATGACAGTTGACACTTTGTTCCAATAGCAAAATATGAACTTGTCTGATTCCAAGTTGGTTTATAGATATTGTGCGACTTCAAAATTATGTAAAGGTTTGAGACATGCACCATGTGTGTTGTTATTGTTGGAGAAAGTTGAGTTTAATCTGGTTTTTTCCTTCGATATTCTTGCGCAGCGGCAATTTCATAGTCCATGAAGTTTTACTGAGACGTGATTATTGCTGGTTGAAAACTTAACCCAATACCCCGCCGGGATGACTTGAAATATAGTCAGCCTGGCAATTTTTGTTAGTCTCCCAGGAGACTTGACACTTTGTTCTAATGGCAATTCAGAATAAAATAGACTAGCATTTCTATAAACTTTCCATGACAGTTGACACTTTGTTCCAATAGCAAAATATGAACTTGTGTGATTCCAAGTTTGTTTGTGAAACCAAGCTTTATCCTCCAGTTTATATGATATTGTGCGACTTCAAAATTAATGTAACGGTTTGAGACATGCACCATGTGTGTTGTTATTGTTGGAGAAAGTTGAGTTTAATCTGGTTTTTTCCTTCGATATTCTTGCGCAGCGGCAATTTCATAGTCCATGAAGTTCTACTGAGACGTGATTATTGCTGGTTGAAAACTTAACCCAATACCCCGCCGGGATGATTTGAAATATAGTCAGCCCTTGGCAATTTTTGTTAGTCTCCCAGGAGACTTGACACTTTGTTCTAATGGCAATTCAGAATAAAATAGACTAGCATTTCTATAAACTTTCCATGACAGTTGACACTTTGTTCCAATAGCAAAATATGAACTTGTGTGATTATAGTTTGTTTGAAACCAAGCTTTATCCTCCAGTTTATATGATATTGTGCGACTTCAAAATTAATGTAAAGGTTTGAGACATGCACCATGTGTGTTGTTATTGTTGGAGAAAGTTGAGTTTAATCTGGTTTTTTCCTTTGATATTCTTGCGCAGCGGCAATTTCATAGTCCATGAAGTGCTACTGAGAAGTGATTATTGCACACTTGGAACATGATGTGGAGGTAGAAAAGTTGAGACAAAATGCCCGGAAGCAGAGATGGTTTAAAGACAAAAACTAGACTTGGAGTGCTACAGATTGGAGCTGATGAGTGAAGTAAGCTTCCATCTGAGACCAGGGAGCTGCAAAGACTGCAAATCAAGCATTTGATATTGCTGTTAATTTGAGGATAGTTCCGCGGTTCAACGAAAAGTACCCAGACATTTTATTTGTGTTATTTGAGCGTCTAGCAGAGGCACGAGACTGTTCTGATGTTGAGCGTACCCTTCTGCTTCAGTGTGTCTTCACTGGAAAGGCCCAGGAGGCTTTTGCTGCCATGACAGCTGAAGACGGTAGCAATTACCAGTTGGTGAAAGCTGCTGTACTTCAGGCATTTGAGTTAGTACCTGAAGCATATCGACAGCGCTTTAGGTTACTCAGAAAAGACAAGCAGTCACATATGGAGTTTGCTCGTGATTTAACCACTAGTTTCAACCGTTGGTGTGTTTCCTCACAGGTAAACACTCTGGAAGAGCCGTGGTCATGGAGATGTGGGATACAAAGAGAGTAGTGCGGGGGCTCACTTCAGTAAAGGTGTTTCAGAAGGAAAAGATAAGTTTCCAGTTAGGATTGACCGTGGGAATCGGGGTAAGTTTGACCCCAATCGTATCTGTAATTACTGTTTTAATAAAGGACACTGGAGAAACGATTGTCCCTAGTGGAAAACAAAGTCCAGGCCTGGGCCTGTGTCGGCAAAAGCATCTGGGGCTGTAGCATCATTACGTGTAGTGGAAAGGGAAAATGTCATTGCGGCGGTGCGGAAACACACTCAGTCCTCCTTATCTGAATCGGTAATTCAGGCTCCTGTCAGTGAACATGAAGAGATAGACCCTGGTTATAAAGCTTTTGTGTCTGATGGTTTTCTTTCACTGGTCGGGAGTAAAGAGATGGTACCGGTAAAGATATTAAGGGACTCAGGGGCGTTGGACTCGTTTATTGTTGGTTCTGTGTTACCTTTCTCTCCTAAAGACAGACACCGGTTCCAGTGTTGAGGTCCGGGGGATGGGATTAACCATCTAGCTTGATTTTTCATCAGACCATCTGGAATACATCTTTGCTTGCCCGGGAAAAAAGATATTTGAGGTCATCTTTACAACAAGCCAAAACTGCCTGGAGAGATTCGAAAAGAGGAAAACGTCATCATCAGGCTTTGATAAGATCAGCATGACACCACTTGCCGAAAGGGACCTGAAAACTGTTTATGTGATGATATTTTCAGAAAAAGTCAGGAACCAGGATTTCTGGACTTGGATGACAAGATACTGTGAAGTACAAAATGCAATAGAGGTGATGGACATTGATGGAATAAAAACCGGTCTAGACGTTTCCAGGTCCGTCTCCAACGACAGGATGGGGTGCTGAGACACATTCCCAACACCATACAGTTGGGAGCCTTCAGGGGTTCTGTCTTCTACCATGGGCAGCCACAAAGAATGCAGGAAGTGTGACAGTCTACACCACCTTGCAGCAGACTGTAGCTGGAATATCTGCAGGATCTGCAGGATCTGCAGGATCTGCAAAGCAACAGACCACTCATCAGCAAATTGCCCAACCCCTGTCAAGTGCAACCTCTGCTCCTCCGAAAACCACCGCTTCAAAGACTGCCCACATGCTTGCTCCAACCGGGTGAAATTTTCACTTTTGGAAACCCCTGAAGCCAGAGAGGAGGAACACGCAAATGAGGAACCAGAAATCAGTCAGGCTTCCCGCTCAGAAACCAACCAAGAACCAACAAATAATGTCTCTCAGCAGCCAATACAAGAGCCCAGTCAGGACCAAGAGAAGGAGACATCAGGAGGTGAATCGCTCATCGACTGGAGTGCCGACACAGTGGAGGACATCATAGGCACAACCTACATCCCCCTCCCTATGGCCGACACTACAGTCCAGAAGGCAGATCCACTGCCCAACCACGACCCAGGTACCAGAAACCCTGGGACCCTTCAAGACGTTGAGAATACACTAGATTCCATAATGGCAAAGCTCACCGCTCCCCAACCCCAGGGGAAGCAAGTACTCCGGGAGGACCCCCCTGAAAAAGCACAGACAAGTGTCCCTTTAGTCCTACCGATCGCCATCAACCAGATAAAAGACGCAGGGGATTCATCACAGTCAGGTGAACCCTCCCCCTCCTACGGGACTCCTTTTCCCCAACCTCAAATCCTTTACTTGAGCCTGAGGATGTAGTTGCCGTCCCTTCGAGTACATCTATAAAGGATATCTATCTGAAAAAAGAAAGGGCTATGAAATCCAAGAAAAAGAGATCAAAGAAGACGCCCCAATGGTGACACTTTGAAAACCATGCCGAACTTTCTGTATAAAATTAACCGCCTTTAAGAAATGCCAAATGTCCACACAGTCAGTGGTAAAGGTTTAGCCTCACAATGGTCCATGACTACATTCTCAGGGACAGAGTGAAGTTTAAGGTGGCCGAAATTAAAATCAGGTGGAAAATTGATGAACTGATGGATGCACTTTAAATGATTTGTTGTTGGGAAAACTGAAGATTTTAATGCACTTTAAAATGAATTGTTGTTGGGACAAGAACTAAAGATATTGATGCACTTTAACTGAATTGTTGTTGGGAAAGAAAAAGATAAATACCTGCAGATATTGATGCACTTTTAACTGAACTGTTGTTGGAAAAGACAACATATTTGAATGCATTTTAAAATGAATTGTTGTTGGAAAAAAGAAGAAAACATATATTTTGTTGTATTAGGAGTATACTTGTGTTTTTTTTTAAACAGGAAAATGTACCTGCAAGTTTGTCCTTTGTAATGTATGTGCCTTAATACCAATAAAGCGTCTAAAAATTGAAAATGTAATTGGTTGTGTTTTTGTGCCTCAGGTTGGAGGATCCAAGTGGGTCCTCCATTTTAAGGGAGGGGGTGTGACAACCCCTTCTGCCTGGCTGTGCTCTCTGCCTTGCTGTCCTCTGGCAGGTACTGGGAGTGTTGTCCTGTTTGTGCCCGCCCATCTAGAGGCGGAGCCACAAGAAGGTATAAAGGTTGCCCAGCTGCAAGGATCACTCTGTGTTTCAGATCCTGGCATGCTGCAGCAACCTCAGCCTACGCCTGTGTTAGGTTTGATGCAACCTCCAACATGCTACAACACCCTTCCACACACCCACACACTGCTTACACTACTGACAGTCTGATTATTACATACACTATTCGTCAGAGGTGTTTTTCTATAACCTGTTAAATAAACAGATATTTGGCGTTTAACTCTGTGTGGCCTCCCTATTTGTTCCAGCCTTAGGTCAGATTGTAGTGATGGCGATATGAAGCCTTATGAAGCTTTGAAGCTTTCCAGCCAATTGGTTCGCAAAAGGGTTCATCTCATGAGGCTTCATCATAGTCTTCATTTGAACACAGCCCCCCCTGTTGGTCAAAGTGTGTAAAACAGGCAGATTGGACAGTGTGCTCTCTCTCATACGAGTTCCCATTGAGTAAAGCCTTAGAATAACTCTAAACAACGAACATTAAATCATATTTTCATGTTAACAATATTGTATTTATTCCTGTTTAATGATTGTGATTGAAAAGCCTAAGGAGGCTGGTAAACATTGCAAAGAGAGATTTGTATTCCTTAATAATATTCATAAACGTAACCATGTTGTAGCCTGAGAAAAGCTAAACCATATCAAAGAATACATTTATTAACTACATTATCTAGTTTGCTGTAGCTTTTAAAAGCAACAAAATATACATATTGTTCAGTTGTTGAACCAGGGACCCTGCGGTCATGAGTCAACTGCTTTCCAGCTGAGCCACAGCACACACGCTGAATCTCCTTGAAAACACTGTAAGATATCTATTCCTGTATTTATTGATGTTTTTATTCCTACATTTATTTATGCTTGTATCTATTTATTATGACATGTTCCGACCTCTATAAGTGAGGGTCTAAGCTCTATTGATTCCATCGTGTCACCGGGCCCGGGTACAGGAGTGGTAATATGGTTCTTAGTATACATCCATGGGTATTATGAGCGTTGTGGTTCAACGGTTCAACCGATCTGAATCGCTTCATGAAGCAGTAACGTGGTATCGACAGGCAGCGAGGCTTCGTTTGTCATCACAGGCTTCACAAAAAGCTTCGGGGATTACTCGACACACGCTCCGAAGCCTTGGCGCAATACGTAACTTCACTAGTTGAAACATTGTTCTCATGGCCTATTAGAATGAGTTAGACTAGCATTTTTGGTTATTTACCCACGACAGTTGACACTTTATTCAATTAGCAAAATAAGAACTTGTCAGTTTCAAGTTTGTTGTGACACCAAGCTTTATCCTCCAGTTTATATGATATTGTGCGACTTCAAAATGAATGTAAAGGTTTGAGACATGCACCATGTGTGTTGTTATTGTTGGAGAAAGTTGAGTTTAATCTGGTTTTTTCCTTCGATATTCTTGCGCAGCGGCAATTTCATAGTCCATGAAGTTCTACTGAGACGTGATTATTGCTGGTTGAAAACTTAACCCAATACCCCGCCGGGATGACTTGAAATATAGTCAGCCTTGGCAATTTTTGTTAGTCTCTCAGGAGACTTGACCCTTTGTTGTAATGGAAATTCAGAATAAAAATAGACAAGCATTTCTGTTAGTTGTCCAGGAAAGTTGTAACATTGTTCTCATGGCCTATTAGAATGAGTTAGACTAGCATTTTCGGTTATTTACCCACAACAGTTGACACTTTATACCAATAGCAAAATATGAACTTGTTTGATTCCAAGTTGGTTGTGAAACTAAGCTTTATCCTCCAGTTTATATAATATTGTGCGACTTCAAAATTAGTGTAACGGTTTGAGACATGCACCATGTGTGTTGTTATTGTTGGAGAAAGTTGAGTTTAATCTGGTTTTTTCCTTCGATATTCTTGCGCAGTGGCAATTTCATATTCCATGAAGTTCTACTGAGACGTGATTATTGCTGGTTGAAAACTTAACCCAATACCCCGCCGGGATGACTTGAAATATAGTCAGCCTTGGCAATTTGTGTTAGTCTCCCAGGAGACTTGACACTTTGTTGTAATGGCAAATCAGAATAAAATAGAATAGCATTTCTATAAACTTTCCATGACAGTTGACACTTTGTTCCAATAGCAAAATATGAACTTGTCTGATTCCAAGTTTGTTGTGACACCAAGCTTTATGCTCCAGTTTATATGATATTGTGCGACTTCAAAATTAATGTAAAGGTTTGTGACATGCACCATGTGTGTTGTTATTGTTGGAGAAAGTTGAGTTTTTTCTTGTTTTGTTCCTTTGATATTCTTGCGCAGTGTCAATTTCATAGTCCATGAAGTTCTACTGAGACTTGATTATTGCTGGTTGAAAACTTAACCCAATACCCCGCCGGAATGACTTGAAATACAGTCAGCCTTGGCAATTTTTGTTAGTCTCCCAGGAGACTTGACACTTTGTTCAAAATTCCAATTCAGATTACAATAGACTAGCATTTCTATAAACTTTCCATGACAGTTGACACTTTGTTCCAATAGCAAAATATGAACTTGTGTGATTATAGGTTTGTTTTGAAACTAAGCTTTATCCTCCAGTTTATATAATATTGTGGGACTTCAAAATGAATGTAAAGGTTTGAGACATGCACCATGTGTGTTGTTATTGTTGGAGAAAGTTGAGTTTAATCTGGTTTTTCCATCGATATTCTTGCGCAGTGGACATTTCATATTCCATGAAGTTCTCCTGAGGCGTGATTATTACTGGTTGAACATTTAACCAAATACCCCGCCGGGATGACTTGAAATATAGTAAGCCTTGACAATTTTTGTTAGTCTCCCAGGAGACTTGACACTTTTTTGTAATGGGAAATTCAGAATAAAATGGAATAGCATTTCTATACACTTTCCATGACAGTTGACACTTTGTTCCAATAGCAAAATAAGAACTTGTCTGATTCCAAGTTTGTTGTGACACCAAGCTTTATCCTCCAGTTTATATGATATTGTGCGACTTCAAAATTAATGTAAAGGTTTGAGACATGCACCATGTGTGTTGTTATTGTTGGAGAAAGTTGAGTTTAATCTGGTTTTTTCCTTCGATATTCTTGCGCAGCGGCAATTTCATAGTCCATGAAGTTCTACTGAGACGTGATTATTGCTGGTTGAAAACTTAACCCAATACCCCGCTGGGTTTACTTGAAATACAGTCAGCCTTGGCAATTTTTGTTAGTCTCCCAGGAGACTTGACACTTTGTTGTAAGAATAAAATAGAATAGCATTTCTATTGAAATGACTTGAAATACAGTCAGCCTTGGCAATTTGTGTTAGTCTCTCAGGAGACTTGACACTTTGTTGTAAGAATAAAATAGAATAGCATTTCTATTGAAATGACTTGAAATACAGTCAGCCTTGGCAATTTGTGTTAGTCTCCCAGGAGACTTGACACTTTGTTGTAATGGCAAATCAGAATAAAATAGAATAGCATTTCTATAAACTTTCCATGACAGTTGACACTTTGTTCCAATAGCAAAATATGAACTTGTCTGATTCCAAGTTTGTTGTGAAACCAAGCTTTATCCTCCAGTTTATATGATATTGTGCGACTTCAAAATTAATGTAACGGTTTGAGACATGCACCATGTGTGTTGTTATTGTTGGAAAAAGTTGAGTTTAATCTGGTTTTTTCCTTTGATACTCTTGCGCAGCGACAATTTCATAGTCCATGAAGTTCTACTGAGACGTGATTATTGCTGGTTGAAAACTTAACCCAATACCCCGCCGGGATGACTTGAAATATAGTCAGCCCAGGCAATTTTTGTTAGTCTCCCAGGAGACTTGACACTTTGTTCTAAATTCCAATTCAGAATATAATAGACTAGCATTTCTATACACTTTTCATGACAGTTGACACTTTGTTCCAATTGCAAAATATGAACTTGTGTGATTATAGGATTGTTTTGAAACTAAGCTTTATCCTCCAGTTTATATAATATTGTGCGACTTCAAAATGAATGTAAAGGTTTGAGACATGCACCATGTGTGTTGTTATTGTTGGAGAAAGTTGAGTTTAATCTGGTTTTTTCTTGATATTTTTGCGCAGCGGAAATTTCATATTCCATGAAGTTCTACTGAGACGTGATTATTGCTGGTTGAAAACTTAACCCAATACCCCGCCGGGATGACTTGAAATATAGTCAGCCTTGTCAATTTTTGTTAGTCTCCCAGAGGAGACATGACACTTTGTTCTAATGGCAAATCATAATAAAATAGACTAGCGTTTTAGTTAGTTTTCCACGATACATGCTTCACAAAAAGCTTGAGTTGACACTGTTTTAATGGAAAATCAGAATAAAATAGAATATCATTTATGTTAGTTTTCCATGACAGTTGACACTTTGTTCTACTAGTTAAATATGAACTTGTGTGATTATAGGTTTTTGAAGGTTTGAGAAATGCACCATGTGTGTTGTTATTTTTGCAGAAAGTTGAGTTTAATCTGGTTTTTTCCTTCGACACTCTTGCGCAGCGGCAATTTCATAGTCCATGAAGTTCTACTGAGACGTGATTATTGCTGGTTGAAAACTTAACCCAATACCCCGCCGGGATGACTTGAAATACAGTCAGCCTTGGCAATTTTTGTTGGTCTCCCAGGAGACTTGACACTTTGTTGTAAGAATAAAATAGAATAGCATTTCTATTGAATTGACTTGAAATACAGTCAGCCTTGGCAATTTGTGTTAGTCTCCCAGGAGACTTGACACTTTGTTGTAATGGGAAATTCAGAATAAAATAGAATAGCATTTCTATAAACTTTCCATGACAGTTGACACTTTGTTCCAATAGCAAAATATGAACTTGTCTGATTTGTTGTGAAACCAAGCTTTATCCTCCAGTTTATATGATATTGTGCGACTTCAAAATTACTGTAACGGTTTGAGACATGCACCATGTGTGTTGTTATTGTTGGAGAAAGTTGAGTTTAATCTGTTTTTTTCCTTCGATATTCTTGCGCAGCGGCAATTTCATAGTCCATGAAGTTCTACTGAGACGTGATTATTGCTGGTTGAAAACTTAACCCAATACCCCGCCGGGATGACTTGAAATATAGTCAGCCTTGGCAATTTTTGTTAGTCTCCCAGGAGACTTGACACTTTGTTCTAAATGCAATTCTGAATAAAATAGACTAGCATTTCTATAAACTTTCCATGACAGTTGACACTTTGTTCCAATAGCAAAATATGAACTTGTGTGATTCCAAGTTTGTTGTGAAACCAAGCTTTATCCTCCAGTTTATATGATATTGTGCGACTTCAAAATGAATGTAAAGGTTTGAGACATGCACCATGTGTGTTGTTATTGTTGGAGAAAGTTGAGTTTAATCTGGTTTTTTCCTTCGATATTCTTGGGCAGTGGCAATTTCATAGTCCATGAAGTTTTACTGAGACGTGATTATTGCTGGTTGAAAACTTAACCCAATACCCCGCCGGGATGACTTGAAATATAGTCAGCCTTGGCAATTTTTGTTAGTCTCCCAGGAGACTTGACACTTTGTTCTAATGGCAAATCAGAATAAAATAGACTAGCATTTCTGTTAGTTGTCCAGGAAAGTTGAAACTAATGATGCCGAGATGAAGCGTTATGAAGCTTTTAAGCTTTCCAGCCAATTGGTTCGCAAAAGGGTTCATCTCATGAGGCTTCATCATGGGCTTCATTTGAACCATAGACTGTATATATGAATGGACGTAGGGTCCGTGACGTCAACCATAGGATTCTGCAGAGTTGCCGTGAAGCCCTTAGTAGGCGGAGTCGGCCACTAACGGCTCAACAGTGACGTCACTGTTCAACTCCCGCCTTCTCCAGCCTGCTCCAAATAAGGGAAAATAGGCGGAGCCGAGGCGGGACCTGTTGCCACCGAGCTGGAAGTTCCAGAGCTAGCTGAAGCTACCAAGCTAAGCTAACATGCTCCCCATCTGCACACTGCCGTCGCATTTTACGTTTCTAAGGTAAGCGGCCTTGAAACTATTCAGCAAAACTATAAATAATAATCTAAGTTATTGAGTTTTTAGCATAATACTTCCGAATCTTAAAACCCCTTAACGTTTATATGCAATTGTGCTAAATTCAACACTGGAATCAAGCAAATATTAATGTTTGCATGACATTAGTTATTTATATTTTGATATCACTTAACTATACGTTTAATACATTTAAGTCAAGCTAAGGTACATGTGATGGTAGCTAGTTAGTGCTCTTACCTGTGAGGCCTCCTCCAAACAGCATAATAACCAGACTGTATCATTAAAACTAAGTACCAGTTCTAGATCCTTGACTTTAGACAAACAATTCAAAAGACAAAATGTATTTAAAGACCAATCTTTATTTGAAGGTGCCTCTTAACCTGATATATTAGTTATACAGTAATAGTATTGACAATCTAAAAAAACGGAGCAACTCAACAGTAAACTTTATGTTTCTTATTGTCTAAAGCATTTATTATTTTCATTTTCCCCCTCGCATATTCAGTGTGGACGGATTGAGACAGCATGATGTCCAGAGAGCAGCAGAGACTTCAGGGAGAAACCTCCGTTGACGTCCTGTCTGTTGGTTTGGAGAGGACTGAGGACTGTGGGGCTTTCCTCTGCGAGGAGGACCAGGGCTGATGGAGGAGCCCATGCTGGGCAAAGCTGATACCAACTGCACAGGCCTAGTCTGTCACGTTATTTGACTAAATGTGTTTACTTATACATTTAATAGGTTTACACCTTCTGTCCATATGTGCTTTTTATTTAAAACATTTGATTAACTTTTGGTTCACATTTCAATAAATTGTATTTGTATTTGTATCCTTTTGTCCATTATTCTTACTGAAAATGTTAGATTACACATTCACATCTGACTGAAGATTGGCCCCATTCATTTGTGACTTTGCAAACTCTGCGGTACAAGGCACAAGTGATGTGAAGCTCATAAAGTGAGGCGAATAGAAATAATCAGCTGATGGAGTGTAGATGTGGAAATAGCTGCATTCGATGAATGTCCTGTACTGGTCTTAAAATCTCATAATATCAGCTTTTAATGTTCCTCTTGGATGTTCTTCTTGACCCTCAGAGAAGGAGAACATGTCGTGTCTTTCAGGCATGTCCTTTCCTAACAAAAATGACAGGAAACATAAAACATATTATTGCAGAACAAGTGTGTTATTTATGAAAGCGGTGTGTTTGTGTGTTTAGGGGCTGTAGATATCATTATTTTGTAATTGTAATGTTTGTTTTGTTTTTTAACAGTGAGCAATCAGATTATGAATGAACAGTATGAAGTTCATCAACATTGAAATATATGTTATGATCAAAATAATATTTAACTGTTACAAAACGTAGTGCAACTGTAGAAGCTTGCTCTGTTGTCTCACTGAAAGAATAACTTATTGAGAGACAATATTGAGAGATAAATAGTAGCAGTACTCACTGTGTTAAATATCTTTGCCTTCAATACATTAAATTAGAAAACTGACAAAGTCATATTGCTAAATATCGAAATGTAACTTTTTGCATGGAATAAACCCTCAACTTAACTGATGTGTAGGTGATCTGGTATTTAGTATTGTTTATTGGAATGTATATCAGTGTATTCAAGTCAATACTTAATTCATTTAAACCAATACCTTTCTTGATTCTTTGTACAGTATGAAAATAAGAGTATTTGTACCTGAGCTGAAGTTCACTGCTGAGTCCAGTTCTTCGACATTAGCTTGTCTACATACTCTAGCATAGCCAATTTAAATTAACCTTAGATGCATCCAGTTCAACCTACATAATAAAATATCTCTAAGTTACAAGGATGTAACCTTATTTTATCAACCTCAAACAGAAGCCGTTTGTTCAACAGTATTATCCCACTTAACAGTTGTCTATTTCGTTTTAACCTTTATATATACAGTCTATGATTTTAATTTGGAGGCTACGATTAGCATCGTTAGCACCGACGTAGCTGATTAAAATCATTAACACATAAATAAAGCACTCGAATTTTACTTACCGCATTCATGCACCGTCTGTTTTAACCGCAGAGCGAGTCACAATTGTCCGATATATAAGCATGAAGAACAAACAACCACGGCCGGCTACAAGTTGTGTTTCCTGGATGGGCTGAGCAGGCAGAGTCCCTGTAGCTAGCTTCATGGAGCAGCTAGCGGAGAGACAAGTAGCTAGCAGCGGCAGGCACTTGACAGAGCCGTCACTCAATGTGACCACGCCCTAATTTATGCCCAAACTTTAAGACCTAATATAAATAAAAGGGTCACGTTAGAAAACAATTCACTCACAGGTCCATAATCATGAAGGTGGAATCTAACTATATCGATAATAAAAATGTATGGAGCCAGGGAGAGAAACATGTTTTTTTCTGCTGTAAAGTTGGGCATTTTAACATGGGGGTCTATGGAAATTGCTCCTTTCTGCAGCCATCGCCTATCAGCCAATATATGAACTGCAGTGTGTGGCACTTCCGTATTGGCTTCCCGGCTCTTCCCCAGAGTTTGCCGCTTGATTTGAACACAAACCCCCTGTTGGTCAAAGTGTGTAAAACAGGCAGATTGGGCATCTCAACAGTGTGCTCTCTCTCATACCGAGTTCCCATTGAGTAAAGCCTTAGAATATCTCTAAACAACGAACATTAAATCATATTTTCATGTTAACAATATTGTATTTAATCCAGTTTAATGATTGTGATTGAAAAGCCTAAGGAAGCTGCTAAACATTGCAAAGAGGGATTTGTATTCCTTAATAATATTCGTAAACTTAACCATGTTGTAGCCGGAGAAAGGCTAAACCATATCAAAGAATACATTTATTAACTAACTACATTATCTCATGTAGCTGTAGCTTTTATAAACAACAACAAATACGTATTGTTCAGTCGTTGAACCAGGGACCCTGTGGTCATGAGTCAACTGCTTTCCAGCTGAGCCACAGCACACACACTAAAGCTCCCTGAAAACACTGCAACATATGTATTCCTGTATTTATTGATGTTTTTATTCTTACATTTATTTATGCTTGTATCTATTTATAGCCTACTTATGACATGTTCCGACCTCTATATAAGTGAGGGTCTGAGCTCTCTTGATTCCATCGTGTCACCGGGCCCGGGTACAGGAGGGGTAATATGGTTCATAGTATACATGATCCATGGGTATTATGAGCGTTGTGGTTCAACAGTTCAACCGATCTGAATCGCTTCGTGAAGCAGTCACGTGGTATCGACAGGCAGCGAGGCTTCGTTTGTCATCGGTGACGTCACTGGCCCAAAACGATACAAGCCTCGGTACATGCTTCACAAAAAGCTTCGGGGATTACTCGACACACGCTCCGAAGCATCGGCGCAATACATAACACCACTAATAAGACACATATTATAAGAGAAACATTCGTTAGCCTACAAGCTAGTAAGCTGGCTTTTTTAGGTTTTCCCTGGCAAGTTAAAATATAGCTTAATGGGACTCTGATACGTTGTCTCATTGAAAGTTAACCAACATTCATGAACAATTACTGTGGGCTGGCAGCTTGTTTTGTTTTGTTTTGTTTTGTTTATTTACTTATTTGGTTATAAGGGCAACAGTGGTCTTTTGGGACCTGAAGAAAATGTTTATAGTCAGCTTGTTGTGGTAGTTTTGATTGACAATATAAAGAATGAATAATATAGAAATAGATAAAAAAATGTAGGCACACATGTAGTTTTGACCATTAACTGTGTGGTATTGTTATGTCAATGCCTATTCGCTCTTTGTATGGACCTCTATCAGGGAATACATTCATTCTGTATCATTGTATTGAGCCAGGTAGCATCCCCAGAGGAGGAGAGTGTCAGCGTGAGTGAGGAGAGCAAAGAGCAGGAGGACATAGATTACTTTGCCCGCCCCGAGCCATCTATGTTACAGATGTTTTTAGAACAGCACCCACAACAACATACCAGAAATCCAGTTCAGTCAGACAACTCACGTGTTCCTTTAACATGTTTATTAGAAGCAGCATATAGTTGAGTTTGGCGACTAGGCTCGGGCATCATCACTCCATAGATATAAATAGCACGATGAGTGATGATTAAATAACTAACCCCCGAGCCTACAGGTGGAAGCTGGGGTGGTTGTGGGGCAGGCAAGCAGCAGCAACATGAAACACAGCAGCACGAACATGAACGCAGCAATAGCAAATGAACGCAGCAAGCAGCAGCGACGTAGCTGCATCAATAGCAGCAGCAAGCAATGCATGGTGAGCGATCTGGCAGATTAAATAGAGCGGCATATTAAGGAGACTCTGTTTGGTTGGTTGTAGAGCGGCAAGGGGGCGTTATGTATGAATGCAGCATAAGTGCTCGAGTTGACTGCCTGAACTAGCTCGCAGGCTTCGCCTCATTTCAGTCAGACAACTCACGTGTTCCGTTAACATGTTTATTAGAAGCAGCATATAGTTGAGTTTGGCGACTAGGCTCGGGCATCATCACTCCATAGATATAAATAGCACGATGAGTGATGATTAAATAACTAACCCCCAAAACTGCGTGGAGATTAGATACTATCCCCCAAAACTGCATAGCCCGAGCCTGACGCTGGTGATGTGAGACTGATAAGTAGAGGGCCTGGCGAGCTGCCATGTGGCCATTCCCCCTAAGCACAGCGGCTTTAAGGGGAATATACTACTAAGTGAGACTGCTATGTGTAGGCCTGAGGAATAGCCCAGAGCCGATTCTTCCCTGAGCACAGCGGCTTTGAGAGGAATATACTACCTATATATGCTACCTAATGAAACTGCTATGTGAAGGCCCGGGAACAGCCCGAAAAGCCATCCCCCTTAAGCACCGCGGCTTTAAGGGGAATATACTACCTAGTGACTGCTATGTGAAGGCCCGGGAACAGCCCGAAAAGCCATCCCCCTTAAGCACCGCGGCTTTAAGGGGAATATACTACCTAGTGACTGCTATGTGAAGGCCCGGGAACAGCCCGAAAAGCCATCCCCCTTAAGCACCGCGGCTTTGAGGGGAATATACTACCTATATATGCTACCTAATGAAACTGCTATGTGAAGGCCCGGGAACAGCCCGAAAAGCCATCCCCCTTAAGCACCGCGGCTTTGAGGGGAATATACTACCTAGCGAGACTGCTATGTGTAGGCCTGGAAGTGACCAGTGCCGACCCCCCCCTCAGCACCGCGGCTTTGAGGGGAATATACTACCTATCAAGACTGCCATGTCTAGGTCTTTGAGGCAGCGACAATGAGCTTTCCCCCCCAAGCATGCAGCTATGAGGGGAATATACTATAATGAAATAAATATAATCTAACCCAGCAACCACCTGGTATGCAATAACAGGATTCTACAGATATACATCTTTGAACGTTACTCATCATCGAGTAGTGCAAGAGCTCATGGTTGTTTGTGCTGCAAGGATCTCATTCATGTGAGGCATGATATAGAGCTGGTGGGCAGAAGATGACCGACGGCCCAGGATACTCAGGGTTGAGGTAGGCGGATATAGAGCTGCGGTTGTGGCTGTGCAGATTCTTCAACAGTGGGAATAGCGATCTGGGGCAGGTCGCAGCTTAGGCAGATATCACGCAGCTTGGAGGAGAACCCTCGTCGTAGGGTTTGCAGCCATCGAATACACATGGGTGCCAACGCATGTGTCAGAGGGCAATGATGCGAGAAGTTCAGCATGGAAGATAAAGGACAAAGAAAACAGTGTTAGTTTTAGCAATGATTATTCGGGGTTCCTTGACTCCCCAATCAGAACTGTCAGACATTGAATGTTTCAAAACAGTGTGTATATTTGATCTCCAAAGTTAATTCAGTAAGGGAGAGATTATGCTGAGGGTGCAAAGTTAAGAGGCAGTCTTTATCATTGCGTGGAGGACGTGCCTTCTTAAGGCCCTTGAGGAGCAAATTAATGAACTCTAGCGTGGCTTAATACTTAGCACTTGAAGATTGCAGAATTCTAATGAAAATACCATTAATGCATGAACAACTATTATCTATTGCATAAGTACACAGAGGAGGTTGGGACAGAAGAAGATAAAGTACCAAGCTGAATTGTATGCTTTGAATCATGCTCTTGGTTGGAGGCAGAATATGGGAAATCCTTGAGGGCTTGACGTGTAGATCCAGAGTCGTTTGGTTGAACGAGGGCATGGCAAGCTGGTGGGGCAAACCACTCATTGTGAAATCCCCCGAACCAGCAGAAGGCGCAGCATCTGTAAGTAACTAGAGAGGATCTGAGGACACCGCAAGGTCATTATAAAAGAATGAACATGACCTTCTACTCATCGCAGAGGGGCTAAGACCAAAGATCTGAGCAATAGCCATCTCTAAGATTGCATTCATGCTGAATAGTCCGCGTCTTTACACCAGACGCAAGTGTATTACATTGTTTCATTTGCAGAAGGTTGGGTTTGCGTTCACCCAGGCAACCTCAAACAGACTATGAACTGTAAACTAAAGTCATTGTACGGAGATGCTTTTTCAACAATTGGCGGGACATTAAGCGGATAAAATGCAGATCCCAGCAATTCCTACAGTAGCCTGCATCATGGAGCATTGGCAGGTTATTTTCATACTGCTGTTAATCTGGAGAGCACATCAACAGACTCTGCGGCCGGCGCATAGGATTATAAATCAGACAACGTGCATTCAAAACATTATAACACATAATGAGACGTTATGCAGTGAGGAGGTTTCACCGATGACAGGTAGCTCTGATGAAATTGTACCACTGCCTTTTCTCTGTACACAGGGGACCAGTGAGGTAAGCAGTCGCCAGAATGAATGCATGACCCTATAGGTTACTGTATGTTCGCAGCATAGATAGCAAAACAAGCGATGATGCGCAAATAGTTGTTTCCCATGTTTTGATGCGGACACCAGCAATGAACCTCTCCAGAGTTTACTAGCGAGCGACCCGAGACCACCTCTTTTAGGCGGAGCAGAGGTATCGGACTGCTTCCACACCAATCCAACGAACCGCATCAAGGGGTTAACGCTACAGGGACCGATTCAATAGTACTAACCAAGCAGGTGTGAACGTGACCTAAGACTACGGTGCCTTAAGGTCATCACGTCATTGGAGGCAGTCGCAATTTCTACAGGTTCGCACTACCTGTTAGCATCTGGCATATGTTAGCATCTAGCTCTCCTGCTTACAAACTTTGAGCCATCCCTGCTTATACAAGTAGTAGTTTTAGTTGTCTGCGATCTGCCGAGGCCGGCTGTACTGAGCTTTTTTACCTCCGGAGACGGAGCGAAGAGACGGAGCGGCTCCACCTGTTGCTGCCTGCGATCTACGGAGGCCTGCTCCCACCTGTAGAATACGGCTGTACTGGAGAGGTTTTTACCTCGGAGTCGTCGCGGAGAGACGGAGTGGATCCACGCTTCGGGCTTGGCCTGCTTCCACCGGGCGTGTGCTGCTGTACGCAGGAGGATTTTACCACCGCTGGGGCCTGCTTTCCACCTGTCCTGGTTCTGCTGTTGCAGAGCCTGCTTTCACCCCGGGGATACCACGGAGGGACCGGAGCGCTTCCACGCTGCTCTTTTCGCCTGTCCTTTGCTGCTGTGCTGATTTTGCTCCAGGAACATCGCGGATACTGTGTGCATCTGGGGAAATGGCCCATATCGGGATTCTGCTGTGCCTGTTAACTGTCTTGGACTATGAGAAGATCTCTAGTCATTCTGAGAAGTCTACTGGATTCAGGTCTGTTCTGCCACCCGCAGTGGGCACCCCCTGCAAAGGTTAACCAGGCAACCAAATGCACATTTGATTGTAAAACCTTAAAATATATATGCCACAGAAGGCATATGGGATGTCTGCTTTCCCTTTCATGTCATCTACAGAGCAAAGAAACGGGAACAATTGTAGTAGTTAATAAAGTCTTAACAGAATAATTGTGAGGAACGGCTCAATAAAGAAACGTTGCTAGAATAATTCCTCCTAGCACTAGGCTAGGGGCCTGTCGTGTTTTTAAACGTTTAAATAGCAGCACGTGTAATACTCCTGGCTCCTTCAGTGCAAACTTCAGTCTTGAGTGCAGGTTTCAACAGACATGGGTCCCTGGGAGCCAGCATAACTTGCTAAGAAACCTTGATTTAAGCCTGTGATAAGGTCATTTGACGAACATCTGTGATTAGGAAGAGCTTGGAAACGATTTGCAGCATGAAGCCTCCTGAGGCACATCCAGCGAGGGGCAGATATTGCAGGTAGAGCTTAATTCCTGTGAGGAAAAACTCTTCTTTGGTAGTGATTAAATGTATATGGCCGCTTGGCAGAGAATGATTCATGGTATTCATAGAAAAGACACTGTAGGAGCACGTTTTTGAAGTCTAAAATGATGGTCAAAAATGTATCGAGCTTCCCTTCATATTCACGTGATGGAAATTATTAATTTATTTCCGTTTTTAATTTCATTGATTTATAGTAGGCCTAGTATAAGTACTTATATATAATCAACTTCTGTATAATTGCCTCAAATATGACTTACTGCAGGCCAAATATTTCCATAATAAAACATTGCTTATGCAGAATAGTATTATATACCTGTCAGGAAGCAAGAACTCGTGGCTGGATCTGGGACTCCAATTCCCAGAATCCTCGGGAGTGTGACGTCAGTGGCACAACGTGGTTGAACGCGGAAGTAGAAACATTTGTTTACATTGCAGGTAGAGGAAATCGAGTTTGTTCACGGGAATATATCGTGCAATTAAAGGCTTCAAGCGCTGATTTTACTTCGAGATGGTAGGACAGGATGGCAGGTACTTTGGGAATGCCGGAGTCAGCTTGCTCCTGCCTTTTTTGTTGTTTAAATACCCACCGACCGAGAGACAGTGCGACTCTTAGCTGACACACAAGAGAGGGGTTGTTACCGGAGCTGGCGTAGAACTCGGGACTTTCTCTGGCCCAAAGGATATTAAAAGCTACTCCAGATGAGGACGGAAGGGACACCTGAATGCGTGTCGTGCGGGACCTGTGGCTCGTTCCAGCGGCGTCTGAACCATGCTCTGAGCTAGCCTGTGTTTCGGGAATGAGGCATTTCTTACGGCTTCTTGCGTATGACGATTCCGTTCCAGAGTCGGAGATTGCAATAGACATTTGCAAGGACAGCAACGGCAGGCAAGCAGCAGCAACATGAAACACAGCAGCACGAACATGAACGCAGCAATAGCAAATGAACGCAGCAAGCAGCAGCGACGTAGCTGCATCAATAGCAGCAGCAAGCAATGCATGGTGAGCGATCTGGCAGGTTAAATAGAGCGGCATATTAAGGAGACTCTGTTTGGTTGGTTGTAGAGCGGCAAGGGGGCGTTATGTATGAATGCAGCATAAGTGCTCAAGTTGACTGCCTGAACTAGCTCGCAGGCTTCGCCTCATTTGTGCAGAAGGTATTCACCTGTAAAGATCACACCAGCAGAAAGTGGCTTACATATTGCAAGGGATGTCATATGTTGTTTTGTTTTGTATGTCTGGCATTTGGGAAGAGTACTGACACTGGCACATTTATAACTGGAATGTCAGATTGGAGGCACGCACACCAGCGTACAGAGGAGCTCGAAAAGAGCATTAAACATTCAACCTGTGCTGAAGCTTTTTTCTTCCGGTGCTCTAAAGCAGACATCGAAAGCATGTTTGCTGGCAGTCAGATGTCTGCTCATAGGGAACAAGTCCGAAAGAGACGTCAGGTTTTGGAGCGTGTGGTGGATTTGGTGAAAGTGCGGGCAGGTGGAGAATGGGGGAGCATATATGCTAGCTGACAACACCGTGGACCGCGGTAACTTTTTGGAGCTCATCCCTTTATTAGGAAAGTATGATGTCTGCTTAAAAGAGCATCTGGATGATTGCGTAGAGAAGAGCAAGACATTGCACCAATCCAGTGGAACAAAAGGTAGAGGGTCTCTCATCACCCTACTCTCCAAAACTACTGTTAACTCCAAAATAGAAACTGTTGTCTAATCAAAGAAAGTATCTCCAGTGATGTCCAGAAGGCCGGAATGTTTTCTGTTCAGCTGGACACAACACAAGACATAACTTCTCAGGATCAGTGTTCAGTAATCTTAAAATATGTCAATGAGACTGTGCAAGAGAGGCTTGTGGCTTTAGTGAAGTGCCATGCATCCACCGGACAATACTTTGTGAACTTGCTCTCAGAGGTCTTAGAGCATCTGAAACTGGACAAGGGCATGTGTATAGGTAATGCAACAGATGGAGCATCCAATATGCAAGGCCGGTACAAAGGATTTTCTGCACTGATTACCTCCCAGTCACCCACTCATGTCCATGTGTGGTGCTATGCTCATGTTCTTAATCTTGTCCTGGCTGAAACCTCCCAAACTGTCATCGAATATGGAGCACTTTTCAACCTAATCAATGACATAGCAGAGTTTATCAGGGAGTCATATCAGAGGGTCAATCTGTGGGAGAAACAAGCCCAAGAAAAGATGCCGTCGACTCATCCTGTAGACTCTGGTCCTATCTCTATTGTGTTGTCATAGAAAGGGGAGGCAGGGCACTATAGCTAAATTCACTAGAAGTCATAATTTAAGGGGTTATTTTTAAAACGTTTCTTCTGGGGGGGGGCATACCCCCCGAGACATTACATTACATTACATTGCATTTAGCTGAGGCTTTTATCCAAAGCGACTTACAATAAGTGCGTTCCACCAGGAAGACACAACCTTGAAGAAAACAGAATCATATAAGTACATCAGGTTTCATAGACCCAAACATTTCAAGTGCTACTCAACTGGCTTTAGATAAGCCAGTCCTTTATTAGTATATAAGTGCTTAGTTAGTAATTATATCGCTCGAAGTGGAGTCGAAAGAGATGAGTTTTCAGTCTGGAAGATGTGTAGGCTTTCTGCTGTCCTGATTTCAATGGGGAGCTCATTCCACCATTTTGGAGCCAGGATAGCAAACCCACGTGTTTTTGCTGATGGGAACTTGGGTTGGCCTACCTGCCTGTCAGCCTTCCATCTGTGCACAAACTTATCTCGTGCCCTCATTGGTCATGTGCGCGTTCGTGTGTGTTGGAGGAGGGGGTCTGTAAGGAAGTCTGAAGTTGGTGCATCATGGCATGTAGCTCATTAAAAAATAAGTACAGCTATTATCTCCCTCTTGTATAACTGATCGGCCCCACCTGCAGCAGGTACACCAGGGTTGCCAACTCTCACGCATCTGGCGTGTGACACACGCTTTCACTCTCAATTTTCACGCTCTCACGCTGCCCAAACTATTATCACGCCAAAAACAAGATGAACTGGTGATCGTTTTTGATTGGTTATTTACAATGTTGAGTTGACAGTTGCTCAAGCTGTCGATCCGCTCCACCACCATCAGACCCCCCTATTAGTGCTCGGTCACTGTTCGCTTTGTGAGAGGGTTTGAAGGTCTAATTTCTAATGATTGATAGTTATACATACTTGTGGTATGTATTAGTTTAGTTTGCCCCTGGTACGTAAAAAGGATAATAATAGCGTTTTTTAAATTATACTGAGTTATTCTTCTTGTCAGGAACCGCTACTATTCGTTTGTTTTATGGATTTGGGCCGGTCTTGGTCTAAATGCCAGGGCCGATTTGCTGTCCCAGTCCAGCCCTGGTGTCGTGTAAAGTAAAAATGCTCCGTTAACTACAGAAAAGTAAGAACACCTGTCGTCGGTGAAGCCTCCTCCTTACTGCAGAACGTCTCATTATGTTATAATGTTTTTTAACGGACGTTGTCTGATTATATAATCATATGTGCGGGCCGCTAGTGTCTGTTGATCTACTGATTAACAGCAGCATGAGAATAACCTGCCTAAAGTGCCTATGCTCCATGGCGGAGGCTCCGGTAGAAATTGCCGGGATTTGCGTTTTTACCCCCTTAATGTCTCACCAATTGTTGAACAGCATTTCCGTGCACATGACTTGTGTTTAAAGTTTATAGTCCTTTTGAGTTTTGCCTGTGTGAACGCAAACCGAGCTAAAGCCCCGAATGTCCAGGCCAGGCGACGCCACTGGTTCATATATTGGCCGATAGGCGATGGCTGCAGAAAGGAGACATTTCCATAGACCCCCATGTTAAAATGCCCAATTTTACACCAGAAAAAAACATGTTTCTACCCCTGGCTCCATACATTTTATTATCGATATAGTTAGATTCCACCTTCATGATTATGGATCTGTGAGTGAATTGTTTTCTAACACGACCCTTTTATTTATATTAGGTCTTAAATTGTTTGCATAAATTAGGGCGTGGTCATATTGAGTGACGGCTCTGTGAAGTGACTTCTGCTGCTAGCTTCTTGTCTCTCTGCTACCTGCTCCGTGAAGCTAGCTACAGGGACTCTGCCTGGTCAGTTCATCCAGGGAACACAACTTGAAGCCGGCCGTGGTTGTTTGTTCTTCATGCTTATATATCGGACTATTGTGACTCGCTCTGCGGTTGAAACAGACGGTGCATGAATGCGGTTTTGCGGTAAGTGAAATTCGAGTGCTTTATTTATGTGTTAATGATTTTAATCAGCCACGTAATGAATGTTAAGGCTGGGGTTAGCGAGTGGTAGCTACATCGGTGCTAACGATGCTAATCGTAGCCTCCAAGTTAATCAATCAATCAATCAATGTTTATTTATATAGCCCAATATCACAAATGTTACATTTGTCTCAGTGGTCTTCACAGTGTGTACAGAATATCAGTATGACAATATGACACCCTCTGTACTTAGACCCTCACATCGTACAAGGAAAAACTTCCGAAGAAAACCCAGTTTAAAGGGAAAAATGGGAGAAACCTCAGGGAGAGCAACAGAGGAGGGATCCCTCTCCCAGGACGGACAGACGTGCAATAGATGCCGTGTGTAAATTGAAAAGATAATACATTTGCAACATAGGTAGTCCAGATGTTTGGAAATGCATGTGTGTATGTGTGTAAGTTAAAATCATAGACTGTATATAAAGGTTAGAACGAAATAGACAAGTGTTAAGCGTTAAGTGGAATAATACTGTTGAACAAACGGCTTCTGTTTGAGGTTGATAAAATAAGGTCATCCTTGTAACTTAGAGAGATATTTTATTATGTAGGTAGAACTGTATGCATCGCTAAGGTTAATTTAAATTGGCTATGCTCAAGTACATAGACAAGCTAATGTCGAAGGAGTGTATGTGAAATCAACCTCACAATAAGATGTGTGTATATTACAATTATTAATGTCATATTTCAAGATGATTAGATGTTACAATATGGTTGGTTGAGCTGGAGTTCATTATCGAGCTTACACGTTAACGTCACAGTCATCTGAAGAAGGAACCCAAACCTTGTTGTTTTTATTAATTGCATTACCAAATGGGTATCAAATAAACAGTAATCATTGTAACACAACTTCCAAAGTTACAGTAAAATAAAAAGGACCCTGACTCGGATAATACACAATCCAACATGTTCAACAGAAGAGAATCAGTTATATTGTTTGTACACATGGTACTTTACATATATATCTGTTTGTTTAAGGTGTCCAGGTGATGCAGACAGGCTGGACCAGAGAGTGAGAGGCAGAACTGGACTCCTCACAGCAGTGAACTTCAGCACAGGTACAAAGACTCTTTTTTTCATACTGTACAAAGAATCAAGAAAGATATTGGTTTAAATGAATGAAGTATTTGTGATGGAAACTTATATGCAGAAATACAGAGCCAAGGCTCAGGAAAGGATGGAAGCAGGAGCAGCTTTAATCAAACACTGATATTTATTGAGAGTAGAATAACGGCCGGAGAGATCACAAAGTATATCACACTTTCATGTGGGCCACCGCGCAAACTCTGAAGACAAAGAGTCAAAACATGATCTGTATATCTAAAAGGGAGGGACCTAAAAGCCTAAAGGCCTGTGCAGTTGGTATCAGCTTTGCCCAGCATGGGCTCCTCCATCAGGCCTGGTCTTCATCGCTGAGGAAAGACCCTCAGTCCTCTCCAAACCAACAGACAGGATGTCCATCACACGGAGGTTTCTCCCTGAAGTCTCTGCAGCTCTCTGGACACCAGTCTCAATCCGTCCACACTGAATATGAGAGAGGGGAAAATGAAAATAAGAAATGCTTTAGACAATAAGAAATATAAAGTTGACTGTTGAGTTGTTCAGTTGTTTTAGATTGTCAATACTATTACTGTATAACTAATATATCAGGTTAAGAGGCACATTCAAATAAAGATTGGTCTTTAAATACATGTTGTCCTTTGAATTGTTTGTCTAAAGTCAAGGATCTAGAACTGGTACTTAGTTTTAATGATACAGTCTGGTTATTATGCTGTTTGGAGGAGGCCTCACAGGTAAGAGCACTAACTAGCTACCATCACATGTACCTTAGCTTGACTTAAAGGGGACCTATCATGCAAAATGCACCTTTGTACGTCTTTTATACATGAATATGTGTCCCCGGTGTTCCAGGGAACTCACCAAGTGTCAGAAAACACAACCCTCTCTGTTTTCCTCCTTAGCCAAATCTCTAAAAAAAAGGGGCTGCAACGGATCTGAAAAAAACGCATCCAGATTTCAACACTTTTCTACGTCACAAAGAGGTGCTCCGCTTATTGGTCAACTCTCCAACTATCAGGGGAATGAGCCACGGCCACGTGCATTGCCAAACTTCTCATTCGCATATAGGCTATCGGCAGGCTAAATCAACCCCAGTCACATCTGTGTTTTTGCCTGCTCTTGCCAGGATGTCTAAGCCAGTTAAACGTTGTGCTGTTGACAAATTAATGCTAAACCCGGGATCAATACCAACCATCCGGGACCAGGCCAGTGAGGACACATCCAATTTTGAAGCTGTAAGTTTTTATTTAGCGGTGTTTTTCCTGATAAAGCGATCTCTAGCTCGTAGCATGTAGCTTCGCCGTATCAATGTCGCCTCAAACCCAAATAGTAATCGGTTAGGTGTTTATATGTTTTTGTAACATTTTATTTTGTATGCTCCACAGTCTTTGCTTTGTCTTTTATTTTAATTATCAGGCATTTGCTAACATGTTCAGACATACTGCCGTAATGGCGATCTGTGTGAAGGCTGTAAAGCCACGCCCTCGCCGATAACACTAAGATAAGTATTTATTCTCCTATTTATTAGTATTTTGTATCCTCTACAATCATATTGAGTAAGTTATAATAACAAACGTAATCTTCTGTAGGCAAGTGCCGTTTTTTCCAGCGTTATATGTAAACGCTTTTGTGATTGTAGTCTGTAAGAACAATCAGATATCATCGATCTGTAAGCTACGCTACGCTAATGAGACATGCCATTTTTTGCAGCGTTATATGTAAAAGCTTTTGTGTGTTTACTTGTTTGCGCACATGAATATAAATGGCGGTGTGTTAGGATACAACACTGTGTGTATGTATGCGAGGGGGGGACACACCACGAGTAAAACGGAGCTAAAGCCCCGTTGGTCTGTTGTTGTTGACGAGGCCTTACCTCTAGCAACAGGCTAATTAGTGGCTAGCACTCATTACAGTCAGTCTACTGAGCTCAGCCCCTCTCCAACATATCATCTGAATTGAGTCAGAAACACAGCATGCACGTTACGGTTCAAAACTAACTCAGATTGGAAAAGGCTAAGCAAAGAGTTTTGCTAAATAGAGAGTTTTAAGCCCCATCTTTTGGGATTTCAGACTATATTTATCCAAATAGTATTTTCTCATCCTGAATAGTAAATTGAGATGATTTTGTTCTAACTATGTTTTCTTCTTTACAGGCCAGCACCTCACATACTTACTAATTAGTGACAATTTGTACATCCTTTGCTATTATTTACTTTTTTTTTCTCATGGTGGAAATTAAAGACTGTACCTGGCAGCCCTGCACTACAATGAAAACGCTGAGCGTGCACAAGCCACTACATCCACTGGAAACCCTCTGTATAAACTGCAGTTCCCAAAGGCCAGGAAGGGAGAATGCAGAGCAAAACCAGTAAAGACTGACCCCACATTCCGTAAGTGTTTAAAATATTTATTATACAACTATTTACAAATGTAAAATAAAAAAATTAGAAAGAACTTTCAGTTTTTTACATGCATATACTAATCTAGACCACATTTTTTGTTGTGCTTTTTTTTAACATTGCACAGGCTACGTGGCCAACTTGATGGACCTCATCTTCGACCAAGTCTTTGTGGACCCTGCACCATTATGAGCGACCTGACAGGGAGGAGGTCATCGCCGGGTATGCTACACGGTTCAATTTGGCTGCTGTCTGAACCCAACATAGACATTTCGCGGATCAGGAAACTCCCTGCGTATCCTGAGGACAACGCAGGCCGGAATCACCACTCTGATCCTGCGTCCAAGGAAGCCCCAACACCAGCTCACAAAGCTTCTGTAGGCTAGATACCTGTGACACCTGAAATCATTAAAAAAAAATGTAGTGTCATTTATACAAAATACAAGTACATTTAGTTTTTTTTATGGGTTCAAAGAACCGTTGATTTTGACATTAAAGTTCCGAGTTGATATCAAATGTGTCGTGATTATTCATATTTGGATGGGTAAAGAATATTCTGATTTCAAAAGCATATGGTTGTGTGTGGATTTTTGTTGTCGTACACATGGGTGTGTACACATGGGTGCCATTGCTGTGTAGTATATAATATAATATAATAGTACATGTACAATGAAAGATTGCATAAAGCCATATACACCAGTATTTATTTCCATGAACAATATTAGCATTCGTTTTACAATTTCAGTCAAAACAAACCACTCACTGCTCTATTTGCCTCAACTGTAGTCCACCATGTTCAGCTCTGTAAATATTCAATGCATTCTGCAGGGAGAACACATTTAGGCACACAGGCTCTAATCCAGGATGGTCCACCATACAGGTTACAGAGTCCTCAAATTCCTGCATCCGTCTTGACACCTAGTGTGATAAACATATATTGAATGACATGTGAAAAATGTATTCTCTAAACAGACAACTTAGTGAAGCTATCAAAAATGTTACCTGTGGTATCTCCATGCAGCACTCATTCTCCGTTCAGAGGGCATCGTGGAGCAATTTGCACAAAGAAGTCAATAACTGAGCTTTTAAAAACACATGAAAATGCACACATTGCTGACAACTGAGGTGTTGTTGGAGTTATACTTTTTATCACCCTAAGTTATTGAACTTTCCAACGGTTGTTGCACGATGTTGGAAGAAAAGGACTGTAAACTATTAAACGCAATGAGGCCATTGTATATATGCTGAAAATATGAATGTCTCCCTTTATAAATATATATATCGCTGTTTTTCCGTTACAAGCTCTAAATTATAAACTGTATACATTGCATTCTTGCTAATTAGCCAAAATATGAACGGAATAAGTAGCAAGCATCGTAACAGAGTAAAATAAATAGGGACAACAGCTTGTCAACTAACCATTCAGAAACGTCCTGCTGCAACCGAGATGTTTGCACCTCCACCAAAACCTCCGCTGCTTCAGGGTCAGTTTCTGGATCAAATTGATAATATGCTTGAACACATGCATTGCTCTGAGATGACATGTTTATTACACACTCGTAATCACAGCAAGCATGGTAAGGTGACTCTCGCCGGCTCTGCAGGGGGGCGTGGTCAGCTGCTGCTCAGAATTTTCAAAGACAGGCTTGGAATAGAGCGAAAATGAGCGAAACGAGGCATGGCTAAAAAATTATCTGTTTGGTATTTGGAAAAATAAAATGTATAAATATACCTTATATAGGTATGGTCATACACTATATAATTTAAATATAGCATGATAGGTCTCCTTTAAATGTATTAAACGTATAGATAAGTGATATCAAAATATAAATAACTAATGTCATGCAAACATATTAATATTTGCTTGATTCCAGTGTTGAATTTAGCACAATTGCATACAAACATTAAGGGATTTTAAGATTCTGAAGTAGTATGCTAAAAACTCAATAACTTAGATTATTATTTATAGTTTTGCTGAGTAGTTTCATGTCCGCTTACCTTAGAAACGTAAAATGCCATGGCAGTGTGCAGATGGGGAGCATGTTAGCTTAGCTTGGTAGCTTCAGCTAGCTCTGGAACTTTCAGCTCGGTGGCAGGAGGTCCCGCCTCGTCTCCGCCTCTTTGCCCTTATTTGGAGAACACTCTGCAAAACACAGATGAGTGTAGAGATGAGAACTGTTAAGTTTTGCATCAATGTAATTCTGAGCAATTGGGCATTTTATGTAAACATTAAAAAAATTGCCAATCAATTAAATCAAAATACAATATCATTGCATGTGGCATCTTGTGTTCACTAAACTGCACATAAATACAAGTTACCTGTTCCATTTCGATCTTCACTCTGGCTTTGATGTCTGGGATATTCTCTGTGCTCATGTAAACCCAATCCCAAACCCGCTATTTGAGCGCTAGATAGCCCACTCCCCCCTCCACACTCGTTGCTTTGGAACAGCCCTCAATATGGCGGATATGAACGCGCAAATGGAGAGGTAGGGTGTAGGGGGCGGTTTGGGAATGGGCCGTAGTCTGACTTGAATCTTGGATCAACAAACGAAGTGATGTCCAGAAGCTAATGTATGTAGAATTATTAGAGAATAGTTAACTACATTACATAAGCTTCACCAGAGAGGGCATCTGTGAACTCCTGGAGAGGACGCAGGGCGTTGTTGATGGATTCAAGGACTTCTATGTCCTGCCAACTGGGGAAAAGGTCTTCAGAGAGAACCTGAGACAAGGCTCTGCTCTACTTTCTCTGCTCCAACACCCTCCTGATCATTTTCTGGCTTGAGCCCGATCTTGTTGGACACTCTGTGATCAATGAGTGCTCCGGCAGATGCAACTCTCGCTGGGCCTCACTCAGTGCGGGCTTCTTTTTCCAACTGTGCGAGAAATGGCAAACCAAAGACTTACAAAGTCCTGTTGCCCGATTTATACGGTCTTTCACGGTCTTTTCTTTCAGGCATTTTCTGAAAAATAAAATCATGAATTAATTAATAAATGAATGGTTTGGATAATTTTCAGTCATACTCATACAAATGTGTGTGAAAATACAGTAAGAAAAAAATCTAACATCAAAAACCATTTCACACAATAAAACTCAAACAATTTTAAGACCGAAAAAAGGAATATGCTGAAGCCAAGCCTTATGTTTGCCTATCCTTTACAATACAATCTAAAACAAAACCCAGAAAATCTCAAAGAAAGAAAAAAAAAGCTGCATTATTTTACTCTTTAAGACTTTTCTAAATTTGAACAGAGAACTACACAATGTCATCATCATCATCATCTTTATTTAAAGAGACTCTTGGTCCATTATTACAAAACATACAATACTCAAATATAAATTAAAAAAGGCAGTTATACCAATGTTTCCACAGAGGTGACTGGTATCGTACAGCACTGAGACACGGATTTAAAAGCAGCATAATGAGTTATGAGAAACATTCAATCGATAGATGAATTTGTACATTAGATTACTCAAAAGGGACGGGTGGCGCAGTGGTCTGTGCGTTTGATCATCAGATCATCAGATCAAGGGGGCGTTGGGGAACTCCCGTTCGAAACCTGCTCCCGCCCCACTGTGTCAGGCCGTTGTGTCTTTGGGCAAGGCACTTCACCCAAATTTGGTCCTGTGGGTATTGTCCACAGTAGTTGACCATTATCTGTATGTGTAATGTATATTTGTAAAGCGCTTTGAGAGTCATTGATAAAGCGCTATAATAATAATCTTATTATTTATTAAAAGAGCATGGAACGTGTTGACTCGTGCATTACAGAACATTTCGCTTGCACTGCACCACCTTGGTTTTCTAAGCAGTATATGCAAACAGTCATTATATGCAACCTGGAGCTTCCGGAGGCTCGCCTTCTTATACTTGACCCACAAGGGGGTAGTATAGAGAGGAGTGCAATAAGCTCTCAAGAGGTTCACCTTAACCTCATCTGAACACCAAGAGAATTTTCTAGCCAACATGTTGGCTTGTATATAAGACACGCCACTGTCTACACATGTCATCATCAACAGCCATTTCATCTGTGATGATGTGTCCCAGATACTTAGTGTTACAGCAAACAGACAGCACCTGTCCTGACAGGTAGAATGTTGGAAAACAAAGGTTCTTATCCCCTTTTGCTCTGCAGATCATTACAGCGCTCTTCTTAGCATTGTATTTAACGTCAAATTTGACTCCGTAATCAGAACAAACATTTAGCAACTGTTGAAAACCAGCACTGCTAGGAGAAAATATAGCCAGATCATCGGCATACATAAGATGGTTTACAATCACATTATCAATCACACACCCTGTTTTACAGACACTTAAATCATCTGATAGATCATTCATATAGATATTAAAAAGGCATGGTGAGAAGAGCCCCCCCTGGCGGACTCCATTACCAACACCAAATGGCGCAGAGACTGCATTCCCCCATTTGATCCGCATGCTCTGGTTGGCATACCAATAAGCCAGGATCCTAATTACACCGTTAGGCACACCTCTTTGTCTCAATTTTAAAAACAGTTTATGATGGTTAACTCGGTCAAAAGCCTTAGAGGCATCAATGAAAGCAATCAGAACAGTGGAACTCTGTCTTCTATATGTTTCTACCATTTCCTTCAAAGCATAGATGCATAGCTCAGTACCATGCGAGCCCTGGATCTTGAGTCGTGGCTGTGGTCCTGGATCATCGGTCCTGGATGGATATCCTCGTGGATTCATCTTCCTATTATACACACATGCATTTCCAAACATTTGGACTACCTATGCTGTAAAATGTATTCTCTCTTCGATTTACACATGGCATCCATTACACGTCTGTCCGTCCTGGAAGAGGGATCCCTCCTCTGTTGCTCTCCCTGAGGTTTCTCCCATGTTCCCTTTTAAACTGTGGGTTTTCTCTGGAAGTTTTTCCTTGTACGATGTGAAGGTCTAAGGACAGAGGGTGTGTTATGGAAATCTAGGACCCAACACAGCCGGAGAGTACAAGTCAGAGTGATCAAAACAAATAAATGGTGAATCGAGCATCGAGCTGTCTTTTGGGTTATTTATTTGAAGCTTCAAATACATAGGATACAATAATACAATAGTCACAGGTCTGACAGAGTATAGGATAGTCTGCCAGAGTGTGCGTAGTACAATGGAAAAGCAAAGGTTATATAGCAAATGAGTGGGAACGTAAGAAATCTGGATTCACACAGTCACATATTGACTTTATTTATGTATATTGTTGTGGGAATGGAAAGATAAATGAAAGAAGGCGGATATATCCATTTAACATACAGTATCTATGTTTATTATAAAATTGTTATGCGTGTCAAAATGAAAGACAACCCACACACCTATCAATCATCAAACCGTGGGGTCTTAATTCATTACGTGTTGATTTCTATCAATGGGGGAGTACTTCAGGAAAGTCGACAGAGGGGGGGAGGGGCGGCGGCTAGTGGAGTGCTTCTTGACCACAGAGTGTGAACGTTGTGATCAGCTGTTTTAGCGCAGTTCTCCAGTAAAGGGGGGATTCTCCCTCCGCAGCCGGTTGGCGTAGTTTTGGCACAATTCCGTTGTACAGACCGACGTTAACAGCAGCCCTGTCTGTGCACACGGAGACCGACTCTGTCGTCTGGTGATCTAACCGCCTTCTGGAAAAGCTTCACAAGTAGTCGGTACGCAAATGTGCTTTGTGACACAAGTGCCGGTACGCATTTCAGATTATGCACATAACCTGCGTACCAGTTATGTGCACCCCTGTACTACAGCAAAAGTATTCTCCGTCGGGACTTCCTGCAACAACACCACGCCGTTATCTTGATTCTGATTGACCAGAAGACATTATCAAAGATGTTCTATTGAGAAGACGATCACTCTGTGACAAAAGTTTTCAAAACTGTGGCTACTGAAATCAATCTTACTAACTGGTGTCTGTGCAATTTACTCCGCGCGAGTTGGCAGACTTTATTTTGCTTACTTTAACATCATTTTTCATGGTGGGGCTAAGCCATTTCTTGGTATGGGTGTAGCCTACCCCAGCCATACCCTGGCGCTGCCACTGGTGGCACGTATGGGGCGGGCCATTCTGCCATGCGTTAAATGCGTTAAATATTTTAACGTGTATATATATAACTATATATATATATATATATATATATATATACAGCCCTAATAGTTAGATCTATATATATATTAGGGCTGTCAAGTTAACGCGTTAATAACACGTTAACGGAAAAAAAAATTAACGCCACTAATTATTTTAACGCGATTAACGCGTGTGTATTTTTTTTCCTCGCCCCCCCCGTAGTTTCAGAGCGCATCGAGTTTAAAATACTATCTACAAGCTGATGCTTCTGACAGCCCCGCTCCTGCCGCCCGCTTGTGGCAGACCACACTTCCACGCTCACCGGCAGGCACCGACAGTATTCATATCACCCACAACATAAACACTGGTGGAATGATTATCAACAATAAAAGAATGTATAAAAGCAAGTCTGTTCAGGTATTCATCTTCATTATGCTGTGACTCATATGGTGTATATACATTGAGAATGCTAAACTCCTTGTTATTCATTTTGATCTGTACAGCAATACACCAGTCAACTTCAAGCCTGATGACATTAATGACAGCGTCCAGCTTTTTGTGCCACAGGATAGCCACGCCCCCTGCTATCCTTCCTCTCACTATTCCCAGAGATAGGTCCGTAGTGGACTCATCAGCCCCGTCAAAATTGTCATTAAGAGAGTTCAACTTTCCCAAGTCTTGCTTTGGTAAGAAAGTTTCTTGCAAGCATAAAATGTCACATTTTTGTAGCAAGTTGTCCACCACTACACGTCGGATCCTATCAGCAGCGCTGTTGCCCAGGCGCAGCCCACGACAGTTAAATGATCCAACCCGCATAACGTTCAGCTAAGCAGCTCAGCCGTAGCCCCATTCAGTACCCTCGCACCAACAAAATCACCTATCACCTCCGCTTTACGTGGTTCATAGTATCGCCTCACAATTGAGCCTTCAGTTCTGGGTTAAACATCTCCGCAACTTCATTGCACTCAGCACACACTTTAAACGAGCTATATCTGTTGCTCGCAGTGTCAATACGGTGACAGTTAACATCACGGCCGAGTTGTTCAGTTAGATATTCGTACAGTGTCTAGCATCAAGGTCTGGCGAGAATTTGGTAGCAAAAACACTCACCAACTTCGTACGGATCACTTTTATATTCCCTTGTGCAGCAGTGCCAACAATAGGCTTAGGCATCCTCCGTTCAGGTTTCCCAACAAGCTGTTTAGATAAGGCAGACTGGCCCTCGGCCCTATTCCTCCGACCTCGGCCCTGTTTCACAACTTGACTCCACACCTGCGAATTTACCGCAGTTCCTCCAGGGCTCACACAGGCACTCACGGTCCCTGACGCAGCAACCGGGTCAACACAGTTGGGATGTACATCAGTAGAAGAGCCGGGGGGGCTCGCATCCTTCACCAACACCGCACCATCCTGGCCATCACCCTGAGCGCTCCCACAGGCAGTTTCAGCGTCACTTGGTACAGCCAGTCCTCCACCATGACTCAGCTCCAACTGGCGTTCTACGGCAGCAACTCTACTGTCCATGGTCGCAGCCACAGCACGCAGGTCCTCACCGATATCTGCCTGAACGTCCACTACGTGTCTTAATGCGCAAACCTCGCTGTGCAGTCGCTCCATCTTGCTCAGCAGGTTGGACACATCCAGGTTGTTAAACGTAACAGGCGGCAGCTCATCCAGGTAGTGGGAGACAAAACGGGGGATTCCCCAGTGAGATGATAGTGAACTGTTCATGAACTTGTCATGAAAAGTTCATGAAATATTAGTGAACCATATTCATGAACAGCTCATGCACAGCTCATAACAAAGTTGATGAACTGTTCATGAAAGTGACATGAACATGAAATGGCACTAGGGGCAGTTCATGAACTACATGAACTCCTGTGCTGGAATGGTTCATGAACAATTCGTGGAATATGGTTTTAGGCAGGTTCATGAACAATTCATGAAATGGAGTTTTCAGTGAGTGTGTAGGGATATTCAGTTTTCAACCAAGAACATTTCAAGAACTGTTCATGAACATATCAAGAACTGTTCATAACAACTTCATGCACCGTTCATGAACAGTTCATACCCAGTCACTGAATATAATTCAATGGCTGGCTATGAACTGTTCATGAACTGTTCATGAACCATTGACTGTGGGTCAATTGGCAACCATAGAAAACAACAATTATGTCAATCACAATGGAACTTTACTCAAATTAACAAACAAACAAACAAACAAACATGTATACAGGTGGAGCACTACAATTAATCCTATCACTATTTGAAGCACAGTTCTTGATATTCAGCTGCACAAAAAATGTTGTTACGGGTCCCAAAAGCTTGGGTACCACAGCAACAATAAATGATTTCTGTAGAAAACAGAAAAGTGCAGCAGCAATAATTATACACAGGATCGGGTTGATCGTCTGGATTGTTTCTTATTCAAAATTCAAAGTACACAGTTACATTAAAATAGCTGAACTTTACAAACATCACATTTCTCCATTTAAGTTATCTGTCTGTCAGTCAATTACTGTATCTCAAGGAGAAATTCAACATAGTCAATATAAATTATTACATTACATTGCATTTAGCTGATGCTTTTATCCAAAGCGACTTACAATAAGTGCGTTCGACCAACAAAATACAAACTTGAAGAAAACAGAATCATATAAGTACATCAGGTTTCATAGAGCAAAAACATTTCAAGTGCTACTCAACTGGCTTTAGGTAAGCCAGTCCATAAGTGCTTTGTTAATAGTTCTATCGCTCGAAGTGGAGTCGAAAGAGATGAGTTTTCAGTCTGCGCCGGAAGGTGTGTAAGCTTTCTGCTGTCCTGATGTCAATGGGGAGCTCATTCCACCATTTTGGAGCCAGGATAGCAAACCCACGTGTTTTTGCTGATGGGAACTTGGATCCCCTTCGCAGCGAGGGTGCAGCGAGCCGTTTGGCTGATGCAGAGCGTAGTGCACGTGCTGGGGTGTACGGTTTAACCATGTCCTGGATGTAGGAAGGGGCAGATCCATTCGCAGCATAGTACGCAAGTACCATTGTCTTGAAGTGGATTCTAGCAGTTACCGGAAGCCAGTGGAGGGAGCGGAGGAGCGGCGTGGTGTGAGAGAATTTAGGAAGGTTGAAGACCAGACGAGCCGCTGCATTCTGGATGAGCTGCAGAGGTTGGATGGCACATGCAGGTAGACCAGCCAGGAGGGAGTTGCAGTAGTTTAGGCGTGTGTGTGTGTGTGTGTGTGTGTGTGTGTGTGTGTGTGTGTGTTGGATCGTTGGAGCTATGTGCAACTCAAGGCATATGCTCGAACGGGAGCTGACTGGACGCTGCAATCATGTTGCACTATCCTGAGTGTGCTGACTTCTCCTACAATGTCCCACTGTCTGCTGCCTGCATAAAGTCAAGTGATCGGCGCAGTTGTGGCGAAATGTCGCTCCTCTGTTTTCATTTAAACAGCTCCTTATATCCGTTAGCGCAGCTAGCTAGCACCAGATGCTAACAACAACAACAATGCACGTAAGGTCTCTCTCTCGCTCGCTCGGGCCACACATATACACACCCTCCCGGTCCTCCCGATGGCCAATCGGTGCCTGCCGGTGAGCGTGGAAGTGTGGTCTGCCACAAGCGGGCGGCAGCAGGAGCGGGGCTGTCAGCATCAGCTTGTAGATGGTATTTTAAACTCGATGCGCTCTGAAACTACGGGGGGGCGAGGAAAAAAAATACACATGCGTTAATCGCGTTAAAATAATTAGTGGCGTTAATTTTTGTTTGCGTTAACGTGTTATTAACTATTAACTTGACAGCCCTAATAGTTATATATATATAACTATTAGGGCTGTATATATATATATATATATATATAGTTATATATATACACGTTAAAATATTTAACGCATTTAACGCATGGCAGAATGGCCCCCCCATACGTGCCACCAGTGGCAGCGCCAGGGTATGGCTGGGGTAGGCTACACCCATACCAAGAAATGGCTTAGCCCCACCATGAAAAATGATGTTAAAGTAAGCAAAATAAAGTCTGCCAACTCGCGCGGAGTAAATTGCACAGACAGCAGTTAGTAAGATTGATTTCAGTAGCCACAGTTTTGAAAACTTTTGTCACAGAGTGATCGTCTTCTCAATAGAACATCTTTGATAATGTCTTCTGGTCAATCAGAATCAAGATAACGGCGTGGTGTTGTTGCAGGAAGTCCCGACGGAGAATACTTTTGCTGTAGTACAGGGGTGCACATAACTGGTACGCAGGTTATGTGCATAATCTGAAATGCGTACCGTCACTTGTGTCACAAAGCACATTTGCGTACCGACTACTTGTGAAGCTTTTCCAGAAGGCGGTTAGATCACCAGACGACAGAGTCGGTCTCCGTGTGCACAGACAGGGCTGCTGTTAACGTCGGTCTGTACAACGGAATTGTGCCAAAACTACGCCAACCGGCTGCGGAGGGAGAATCCCCCCTTTACTGGAGAACTGCGCTAAAACAGCTGATCACAACGTTCACACTCTGTGGTCAAGAAGCACTCCACTAGCCGCCGCCCCTCCCCCCCTCTGTCGACTTTCCTGAAGTACTCCCCCATTGATAGAAATCAACACGTAATGAATTAAGACCCCACGGTTTGATGATTGATAGGTGTGTGGGTTGTCTTTCATTTTGACACGCATAACAATTTTATAATAAACATAGATACTGTATGTTAAATGGATATATCCGCCTTCTTTCATTTATCTTTCCATTCCCACAACAATATACATAAATAAATGGCATATTTTGGACATAGTTCGAATGGTGATTAATCATGATTAATTAATTTTTAAGCTGTGATTAATCTGATTAAAAAATGTAATCGTTTGACAGCCCTAATATATATATATATATATATATATATTTTGTATTCCAGTCTCCCTTCAGATATGTTAAGTGGCATGTCATTCAACACAATGCTGCTCACCTCCTTCAGTTGGGAGAAAAGCTGGTTCAGGTTCAGCCTTATGGGGGGACAGGGCTGCTGAGCCTAAAGATGGATCTGTTGGGACAGATCCAGGGACAACTGATTTACACTGAACACAAATATAAATGCAACACTTTTGTTTTTGCTCCCATTTTTCATGAGATGAACTCAAAGATCTAAAACATTTTCTATATACACAAAATAACCATTTATCTCAAATATTGTTCACAAATCTGAAAAAATCTGTGATAGTGAGCACTTCTCCTTTGACGAGATAATCCATCCCACCTCACAGGTGTGGCATATCAAGATGCTGATTAGACAGCATGATTATTGCACAGGTGTGCCTTAGGCTGGCCACAATAAAAGGCCACTCTGAAACGTGCAGTTTTGCTTTATTGGGGGGGTCTGGGGGGGTCCGAAAACAGTCAGTATCTGGTGTGACCACCATTTGCCTCATGCAGTGCAACACATCTCCTTCTAAAAGTTGATCAGGTTGTTGATTGTGGCCTGTGGAATGTTGGTCCACTCCTCAGGATCTCGTCACGGTATCTCTGTGCATTCACAATCCATCAATAAAATGCACCTGTGTTTGTCGTCCATCCTGCCCATACCATAACCCCACCACCACCATGGGCCACTCGATTCACAACATTGACATCAGAAAACCGCTCACCCACACAACGCCACACACGCTGTCTGCCATCTGCCCTGAACAGTGAAAACCAGGATTCATCCGTGAAGAGAACATCTCTCAAACGTGCCAGACGCCATCGAATGTGAGCATTTGCCCACTCAAGTCGGTTACGACGATGAACCGGAGTCAGGTCGAGACCCTGATAAGGACGACGAGCATGCAGATGAGCTTCCCTGAGACGGTTTCTGACAGTTTGTGCAGAAATTCTTTGGTTATGCAAACCGATTGTTGCAGCAGCTGTCCGAGTGGCTGGTCTCAGACGATCTTGGAGGTGAACATGTTGGATGTGGAGGTCCTGGGCTGGTGTGGTTACACATGGTCTGCGGTTGTGAGGCCGGTTGGATGTACTGTACTGTACTTTGGAGACGGCTTATGGTAGAGAAATGAACATTCAATTCACGGGCAACAGCTCTGGTGGACATTCCTGCTGTCAGCATGCCAATTGCACGCTCCCTCAAAAATTGCGACATCTGTGGCATTGTGCTGTTTGATAAAACTGCACATTTTAGAGTGGCCTTTTATTGTGGCCAGCCTAAGGCACACATGTGCAATAATCATGCTGTCTAATCAGCATCTTGATATGCCACACCTGTGAGGTGGGATGGATTATCTTGGCAAAGGAGAAGTGCTCACTATCACAGATTTTTTTCAGATTTGTGAACAATATTTGAGAGAAATGGTTATTTTGTGAATATAGAAAATATTTTAAATCTTTGAGTTCATCTCATGAAAAATGGCAGCAAAAACAAAAGTGTTGCATTTATATTTTTGTTCAGTGTAGTATGAATAGGCGCTAAAAATGTGCCTGCATTTATTAAAAGTAGGTAGGTAAGAATGGAGAAACCAGCACGAGTGCGCTAGAATTTGAAAGTACACAACCGAAAAAAATCTGTCCCTTCCTTCAGAGTTCCTTAGAGAGCCCCTCCTCCAACACACACAAACGCGCACATGACCAATGAGGGCACGAGATCAGTTTGTGCACAGATGGAAGGCTGACAGACAGGTAGGCCATCCAGTTATTTTAGCCGGGCCGGCTCAGATGATTGGTCGTGCTTTTTACAGCGCCACAGCTTCCACAGATGACATTTTTGTATGTAGTTATTGTCAAAGCATTTCATAGATGCATTGCTATCGGGATGTTAAGAGCATTCCATGGAATATAACAAAAAGTGTTTCTGAAGTTAATTACCTACCATACCTTTAAATATCAGCTAAAAGAGCAGTGAAATGAAAGACCTCTGCATTTTCTGTAAAGATATTAACAGTACTTAATGTCAGCTTAGTAAACAAAAAAACATTAGCTAACAGACTCATTTCCACCACTCATGGACCACACCCACCTTTTCTTGTGAAAAACTGGGTGACATGCTGTCGCACTTTAGTCCCTCTCTCTTGTCTTTCTCTCCTTTCTCTTCTTTTCTTAGAGCCTGACTTTGTTGGTCGTTGAAACATGGTACAACAACACACGTATGTAGGCTAAGTACTAGCCTCCCTCCTCACTCACTGCCTACCTGCCTGTCAGCCTTCCAATCTGTGCACAAAGTTATCTCGTGCCCTCATTGGTCATGTGCGTGTTTGTGTATTTAAAGTGGGTTTCTTTAATTATGTCTTGTGAATTTTGACTCATGTTAGAAATTAAAATCAATGTTTTATGGCACAATGTACCTTCAACATACCGTCAGTTTAAATGCTATTTTATTCTGGAAAAAAACGAAAGTTCTCAATACCAAGCTTTTATTCTGAAAATCCTTCATGACGACATCCGGGACTACCGTCCATTAGTATCATTAAAGTGCCTATTGACGCCGTTAAAATGTATTACATATAAAGTTATGAAAGAGATAAGGAGGAGAAAAGGCATGTGGAAGTAAGCAATGAATGTAAAATGTCGAAATCCTCTGTTTAACGCGATATCGGACACAGGAGAACGAGGGGGGGAGTCCCCTACGTCACTACAGCTCCCAGAGAGGAGGAGCAAACAGCCAGCAAGCGGGAAGGACGAATGCTTGTGAGCTCTCTTCTGCACGGCCATCCCAGGGAGAGGAAGGCTGCAACATTTCTCTCCTGACTGAATAATATCCTGTTTGTAACATTCCCGCGCCATATTTTTAATTAAAGTAACCATTTTAACCTTCTCAGAGACTCCATTTAGTCTCCTTTTAAAGCTTCTCTCCTGGACGTGAGAATAACGAACACAGCATAACACTTAAAGTGTTTTATGTTAAAACGCGATACAAATAATATGTATTATTTTAGATATAACATATATTATATACACTGACAAATAAGCAATTTACACAGAATTCTCTATTGCCATTTTTCCTCCACCTTTTCTTATAGCCAAGACCCCTGTACTGCAGGATAAATCTAACTGTCCCTGTCCTGGACAGGTTCTTTAATGACCAGGACACACGGCCAGATTTCGGCTGAGCAGGGAGTCCCTGAACGCGCTGCTGGACCTCCTGGGTCAGGAACGGAGACACGGCTGGGGTGCCACCATCGACCCTGGTGTTCCTCTTCTGTGCAGTTTTCACCACACTCTGTAAAGCCTTACAATTGAGGGCGGTGCAGCTGCCGCACCAGGCCGTGATGCAGCCAGTCAGGATACTCTCTATGGTGCACCTGTAGAAGTTGCAGAGTATCCTGGAGTCCATGTTGAACCTCTTCAGCCTGTGGAGGAAGAAGAGCCGCTGTCGAGCTTTTTTGGTGGTGGTGTGAAGAGTCCATGTCAGGTCCTCAGTGAAGAGGACACTGAGGAACTTGAAGCTGCTGACTCTCTCCACCGTAGTCCCATTGATGGCGATGGGGGTGTGTCCCTCTCTCTGCTGCTTCCTGTAATGCACAATCAGCTCCATTGTTTTGCTGACGTTGAGATGGAGGTTGTTATCCTGGCACCAAGATGTCAGGTTTTCGACCTCCTCTCTGTACGCCGTCTCGTCACTGTCTACAAGGTGGGTCATCACCAGAGTGGAAACAGTAGGGGAAGAGGAAGTCTGTGTCCCCCTGAACAACCACAAACATCCCCTCTAGGACAGACGTCTCTTCCAGGTCCCACTACTTCAAGAGAGAGGAGAAGGTTTAGGAGAAGACCCTTTCTCCCTACAGTTCCAGAACAGGGACCACCTTCCACATCCCAGCAGAGACCAAAGAGGAGGGGAGGACAACCATACACACACTCAGATGGTGGACGTAGCCGTGAGCGCAAGGGGTGTAGACGAGTCACTCCAAGCCCACCAACCCACTCAGATTCCGCATGGAAGACAGAGACAGATGCTGACATAACACCTGATCTCCCAAGGTTCAACCCGAAGCACAAGCCTGGTGTGCAGCCACCACTAATTCCACTCCACAAACAAAGCCCCCTGGAGATCTTAAAAAACAGTTTTGATCACAGGACTGTAAAGACCATCACAGAAAACACAAACAAGAATGCTGCAAAAAACTCTGCCAGTGGGAAGAAATTCAAATGGACGGACGTCACTCCAGTGGAGTTTTTCAAATTCCTGGGACTTCTGGTGTACATGGGAATCCTCAACCTTCCAAAACTGAGAGACATGTGGAGGGTAAAAAGTATCTTTCATGTCCCATTTCCACGCACTGTTATGACGAGGAACAGATTGATGGCGATTTCATGGAATTTACATATGAGTGACCCAGCAGAGGATCTATTGAATGACCGCAAAAAAGGCACAGCGGAATATGATTGCCTGCACAGAGTCAATCCTCTGTGTGATTCAATATGGAATGCCTGTAAATCTGTGTACCAACCCTATCAAAACGTGTCGGTGGATGAAAGGATGGTTGCAACAAAGGCCAAAATCGGACTGAAACAGTACCTGAAGCTCAAGCCATCCAAGTGGGGGATCAAGTTGTTTGTTTTGGCAGATACAAATGGATACACCGTTGACTTCAAAATGTACACTGGAAAGTCAAAGTTTGTGAGTGGAAAAGGACTCTCTTTTCATGCTGTGATGTCACTAGTGGAAAAGGATTATCTGGGTTCTGGTTACCATATATATTGTGACAATTTCTACACTAGCCCAGCCCTTTTCACACACCTGAGTAGCTTGGGCTTTGGAGCATGTGGTACCTACCATGATGGAAGATTGGGGACCCCATCAACAAAACAAAATGCCCTCACCAAGAAGTCCTCCAGGGCTCAATAAGGTGGATAAGAGAAGGAAAACTTATTTTTGTCAAGTGGATGGACACACGGGAAGTGTCAGTGTGTTCCACTTTACACACCGCATACTCTGGGGAAACCATCATCAGAGGCAGGAGGACCAAGGAAGGTGGATATGAGAGAAGCAGCATTGCAAGACCTACCCCTATCGGAGAGTACAATAAGTATATGGGAGGTGTGGACATGTCCGACCAAATCAAGTGGTACAAAACCCTTTTTCACCACTTTGTGGACATCGCAAGTACCAACAGCTACATACACTCAACTTTTCTCCAGGGGACAGGCAGTACAACCACACACAAGAGTTGCCATCTCTCCAACAGAGGACCAGTCCAAAAAGGGGACTGCAGGACGCAGAAAGTGTGCAGTCTGCAGGAAAAATACCCCATTCTGGTGCAAAGCATGCCATGTCCCCCTGTGTGTGATTGTGGACAGGAACTGCCATGATATATATCATGTGTAGTCATTCTTTTTTTTCAGTAAAAAAAAACCACCACCCATGGACACTGCCCACACGAATGGGTCATAACTAATGAACAAAATAAGTTAGGATCTTCAAATCAGTTCTGATACAATGACAACAAATGTGTGCAATTTTCTGTGTTAAATGTTTCTTTCAATATTATAGTCAGTAGTTCTTTTTAATAAAATATGTATTTTGTTTTATGGAAACATATCCCCTATATAAGTCTCTAATGAGTGACATATATCATTAGCTGAGGTTGTGCTGATTTCTGGGATGCGTAAAACTTGATTATACTGTAAAGAAATTACAATTTATAAGGCAAAACACAAAAATATACAAAAAACAGTAATGTCCTATGTGGGTCTCAGAGGGTTAAGCCTTTTTCCCCCGTTTCTTTCACAAAACTGTGTCTCAGGCAGGGTCGGTGTCATGGGGGGTCATTCGCGGGCCATGCCCCCCCAAATAAGTCACTGTGCCCTCCACAACGCAGGGTGGGCAAGCCTTGCCACTTTGCCGTTTTTTTTTAAAAATCATATAAATTAAAACGTTTCCACTAAAGGTTTTTTGTGTGAAATATGTATAAAGAATACAAATATAAAACACAGCCTGAGCTGTGCTCACTGCTGCTTTCTGATTGCTGTGTTGCTTGACCAATGACCCCCGACCTTTGTTTTGTTATCATTACGTGGCTGTGTGTTTAGATGAAAGCCCGGTGGCGATCTGTTCGTCTGTTACACTGATTATACAGTAAAGCCATCGAAAATAATATGATATACAGTACAGTACAAGTACACAGCAAAAATGCCAGTGTTAAATTAACACTGAGTGTTGAATTTAACACCAGAAAAGTGTGTATATGCGTCCACTCTTGTCAGTGTAAAATTAACCCTTCAAAAGTGTTAATATTTTAACACTCACTTGTAGTTAATGGAACACTGAAACGAGTTGAAAATCAACACTGGCCAACACGCAGTAGTGTTAATATTACTCTACACTAGTGTCAGTGTTAAAGAATCAACACTACCAGACTACACTGGATCTCAATTTAGTAACACTATTGGGTGTTACAAAATGTAACACTTGAGAGTGTAGAATGTTGTGAAGATCCAATCCCTCCCAGCCAAAACCCCATAACCCACTTTACAAAAAATACAAGACAACAAATTTAACAAAATTGTTTGTATTACAAGGCAAGTACACCACAATTACATTCATAAACCTACAACAGTTCAGCATGGAGTGACACAAAATTACAGTATGGGACAATAAACATTTGGTCATCAGTGTCATTTGAAAATTGCCTATCATATGGTCTGTAGTATGGCAGGTCATCTACACAGATCAGTGTGAATACATCGCTTTTCTCCTCGATACTAAATGCATTTAAGTGATCATCAAAATATGTTGTTGAGACTTTACAAGTTAGAAGATAAGCATTGTCCTCTTTAACAATCACACTGACAATCCTGTTGAACAAAGGCATCTCATTTTCAACACCAGAACATACATACATCCCAGGCTGGTACTCTGTGCCCAGGAAGTTGTGGGAACAATACAAGACATCAAAAGTTTCATGCAGCACCTCACTGCCCTCCAAACTGCTGACCAAGACTTCAGTAATGGGGCCAAATTGGAATCTTTTAAAATAAAAGTTCTCAAAATGAAAAGCCAACTGATTCTGATGTCTCTTTGCCAGTGTTTTTGTGATATTTTTAAAGTTCTTTACAGACGTTTTGAAAAATGTGTGCTTGCCTTCAAACCTCATGCACCACATGTGTATTCGTGGCCCAATCTTCCTAATACAGCTTGGGTAATGTATCATATGGTGGTGCTTGGGAATCAAATTTCGTTCTGGAAACAGAGATTTAAAAAGTGTATGATGATCAAAAATAAGATGTTTCAGATAGCAGGTCATACCATGGGTTACAATGGGTGAAAAGACAATGTTCACAATCTGTACTAAGAGGAGCAGCAAGTTCCAGCAGCTATCATTCCTGCTAACTAAATCTCCAAACATCAATGGGGTATTGCGCAAAAGACACCAGGACTGAACAGCATTAAGGCCAAGATTGTTGCCATCATCATCCAGTTTTAGCCCACTTGGCCTGTTTTTCCTCTGTGTACATCCATAATCGAAGCTCGTGATTCTCTCTGACAATGAACTTCTGGATATAAAGTTCCTTATCAGGTACTGAAACACAAGCTTCAACTCATACTGCACCACTCCTTCCAGTAAATCATGCATTATATCTACTGCGTAGTTGTCTGTAGTATGGAACAGCCGTAGGGAATTGAGTGGACAGGTTTTTTTAACACCAAGTGTTGAGGCCAAAGCAGGATTTTGTTGAATGGCAGCACAGTGTTCTGAATGAAGGGCTTTAGAACGTAAAGTTAAACCTGGATGATCTTCACTGAAAACTGATTGCATCTCTCCCTTTTCAGTTAAACAAAAACGACAACAGTACTTTGCACTAAATGATTCAACAAAACCAAAAAGGCCAGGTATAGCCAAGTTGTCACCTGTAACCTGAAACACTGAACCTTTCACAGGTGTGGTTGAAAAAGGCACCTGCATTCCTTCAACTTCTAAAATCTTTAAATCGTCGAGAAGTGGCTTTAGAATAGCGTCAAACCCATATTTCTTTAAGTCTTCTGAGTGAAAGAGAGATACAAGATGAATGTTCATCAACACAGAATTAAGCTTTGGAGGGAAATTTCTCAAAATAAAATAAACACAGTCAAGTTTGTGCACACCCTTTTTTGAGCCTAATGGATTAGCGGTCTCAAAATCATCATAGTAGAGCTGTATCTGCATAGCATACTCTTGTTGTGAGAATAAACAGTGGTTCCTGAAGTACGCGCCATCGTTTACATCTCTGTAAAAGCCCTCCTGGTGTTGTTTAGCTCTTTGAAAACTGTTACAAAATTCCGTGTTCTTAAACATAGATGAAAGAGACCCCATGATGGGTACATACATGAACTTATCATTGACAGGAACTTGCCTGTATAGTCCTGTTGTTTTATCTCTGCGTGTATCAAAACGCACACCAAGAATATACTCGACAGGTTGAACTATTTTCCATTTCTCCTCAAAATGCCTCATCCGTTTAGATTCTGTGTTAAGACATGAAAAAGGATTCCCAAGCTGATCAAAACAATTCTCAACTTTTTCTAGGGTTTCTTTAGATGCTTCAGATGACAAACATTCAACAATAGCTTCTTTTGCATGGGCATGGATGTCCTTAACCAGTTCCTCCATGGAACCAACTAAACATTGCACAGTACTTTCAGGAACTCCTGATGCTTGTACTTGAGCAATAACTGAGCTGCACATGTCTAGTAATTTTCTCCATCGGGATGTGTGTAGTGACCGTCACAGGAGAATCCACATTAACTGGCTGTGAAACAGAAGTTCCAACAGAAGCTCCAGGTTCAAACTCAACATGGCTGGCGACATCTGGATCAACACTGTGTTCCTGTGCTCGAGATAGGTGCCGCTTGTAACCAGAGTATGTGCAAAACACAAATGAACATCCAAGCTCTCCACAGTGCAAACGCAAAGACCTTCCTGGGTACAAACCATGCTGAAACTTCAAATGTCTAAATAACACTGAACAGTTTATGTGGTGTACCTTGCAAATGTAACATGTGAACATTAGTTCAAGTCAGAAAGGACTGCCTTTCAAACTGAACTGTGAAGAAGTCTTGCTCTAATTTCCTTGACTCGAGGACTTTCCTTCACACTTCCAACATCAATGCCATACACGGTTGTCTGGATGAAAATGGAAATATATATTAAAAACGTTTTGAAAGAACATACCCTTAAGAACTTCACCAGGCGGCCAGCAGCATCCTTTGCACTAATCTTGACTGGTGACTTCTTGCCCTTGGATGTTGGCGGCAACAGGTGAAGAAGCAGAAGGATGGCAGCCACCTCACAGTCCCATACTACAGACAAATAATTTACACCATTTCAATTACTTGAATGACTTTACCAATATTATCTCATGTTTGAGCCTATTTTTCACCGATCATTGATGCTTTATATGTTGTGTTTTTAGAATAATGATTGATAATAGATGGACCTGAGTCTCCCCAGAAGTTGATTTCCATATCGCATTAATTTAATATTGTATAAAAAAACTGGCCAGCAGTTATGTTAAGTACATGGGATATGGAGCAAAGCAGCCAAAACATGAAACGCTCTGGTATGGTCCAATACTTTAGATTAGATAGGGAACACTGAAGACACCAATTTACACTTACCACCATCATCAGATTCTTGTTGTGCAGACAAAAGAAGCTCATCCACGTGCAAACTTCCAGGAAGATTTTTTCAATCTGCAATGATCCTCGGTTTGAAGAACGTTGGCCATTTCGCAAGAAATTTACCAGAGACTTCCTTGCCAAAGAGCATAGTGAAGTCTTGTTCAATCTTAAACACAAAACATGACAGGGAAAACTACATTAGTGAGCAAAATGAACTACCACAAAGCTTTTAAAAAGTCGTTATTTCTTACCAAGCCTGATGTGTCCAGGAATCTTGGAAAAAGGTCTAGGACAGTGGAGGCTGTGGCTCGGTCTTGAACAACCTTTTGTCTTTGCTGAAATGTTGCCTTCATTTTGTCTTGGACCAGGGTTATGTCACTTGAGTGCCTCGTCACCGACAAAGCTTCATTGCCTTCATCACCTGATAACTGCCTCACAGGTGAATGCATGCTGCGATGAGTCTTAGGTCCGCCTTGAAAAGAGACCTTGGATTTCTTGAGCCGAGTTGCGCTGCACAGTTTTCAGCCTCCATGCCAGGTAACCAGAACCACTCTGGTGATCATAGAAATGCTCCTGTTGATTGAATTAAAAGTTAATCCATCACCTGGTTAAGATCAAGGAATTATCCTAAACATGACCTGTGTCATGTGTGTTCGATTTAATGCATGTAAGAGCTGTGGCATGGTTATGGGTTAAATAATTCAACTGTTACTTAAATACTCGGCTCCCTCCTCTTCATCATCTACATCCTCCCCCTTGGTCAGATTCTCCGCCAATACAACCTGGACTTTCACTGTTACGCTGATGACACACAGATTTACCTCAGCACCAAATCCCCCAACAACACATCGAATCCTGTCTGACTGCAATAAAATCCTGGATGCAACACAACTTCCTCAAACTCAACAGCAGTAAAACTGAACTCCTCCTCATCGGCTCCAAATCCACCCTCAACAAAACCCCAACCTGACAGTCACCATTGATGGCGCCCCTGTTTCCCCCTCCACCCAGGAATGCAACCTTGGCGTTATATTTGACCCCACCCTCTCCCTCGAGCCCCACATCCGCCAAGTTGTAAAAACCTAATTTTTCCACCTCCGCAATATTGCCAAACGCCGTCCCTCTCTCACCCGCCCTGCAGCTGAGCGACTCATTGACGCCTAAATCTCCTCCTGCCTTGACTATTGCAACTCACTCCTCTACGGCATCAGCACTACATCCCCCAGTAGACTCCAGCGTGTCCAGAACGCAGTCACCAGACTCCTCACCCACAACAAATCATGGCATCGCATCACCCCGGTCCTCAAAGAACTCCACTGGCTCCCCGTTTCACACCGCATCCACTACAAACTCCTGGTCCTCACTTTCAAAGCCCTCCACCATCTGCCCCCCCCTACCTCACTGACCTCCTCATCCTCTACCAACCACCCCGGTCCCTCAGATCCACCTCAGCCGGTTTGCTTTCCATCCCCAAGGCCAAATTCCGGAGCTTCGGGGACGGAGCCTTCTCTGTGGCAGCCCCAAAGCTCTGGAACTCCCTCCCCCAAGACCTCCGTGAGTCTGAGTCCCTCACCCTGTTCCAGTCCTGCCTCAAAACCCACCTCTTCAACTCTGTATCTATAAGTCCCCCCCCCTCAACCAACTTCCTCCTGACTGCTTTTGTTTTGTTTCTTTGTGGTTTTTTGTTTTGTTTGTCTACCCTCCCTCCCAAACGTAAAGCGTCTTTGGGTTCAAGAAAAGCGCTATAGAAATAAAATGTATTATTATAGCAGAAAGTAATATATTAGCTTTAAAAATAAAAGCATATTAATATCAATACTTACATAACCATTCTTGTTTACATTTGGGAACAACGTTGTAATGCCAAGTGCGTAGGTAATGCGGACATGGACTGGGATCCTCCTGAGAAGAAAAAATGTATTACAAATATTTATAAAGACAGAAAATGTATCAAATCAAAACAAGATTTTAAGCATACAATACTTACCCATGGCTCTCTACCATGTCTGCCACAAGTATATTGATCATTTTTCTTCTTGTACCATCACAAAGACTCTTTTTTTTCTCATATTCCTTGATGACTTGGTCACCACCTGGCTTTGAATGCAGGGCTGCGTTGACAATCTGAAACAACAATTGCCTAGCATTCAGCACAAACATTTCACCTAGCTAACAAGGACATATATTAATGTTGGTTCGTAACAATAAATCAGGGCTAAAAACAGCGGTTTAGGAAAAATGGATATTGGATACACAGCTTTCCTCACTGGCATCTTGCCCCTTTCACACAGAACATTCCATTTGAGCATTTCATGGGAATTTCCCTTGTTTTTTAAGACACTTACTATTGGTACAAATAATTATGAATTATGTGCAGTATCAGTTAAAACACACCAGATAACTTACATCTCTTGCACTGCTGCTGTCAGGGCGTCCTTCAATCAGCTTTTCAATCAGTCTTTTCCAAGCTTTGGTAGATTCTAGTCTTATTGTTGAGTCCAAGCTTGATGATGACCCATCAAATAAGAATGATCCCTCTGAAGAAGACTCTTCAACATTGTACGTACGTACCTACGTACACACACACACACACACACACACACACACACACTTTAACACTCATTTTTCAAGGTTATTCAAATTATAACGTTTATTATAACATTTTATTACCATTGCATTCTTCAGTGAAGGCCTTGAAAGACACCCGAGATGAATTCAAAAGCTCATCAAAGATGTCAGAATCCACTTCCACTCCTGTAGAATCCTTTAGCATCAAGGAAGTCAAACCTGGCAAATTGAATTTTGCCAGCACTGAAACAAAGGATAATTTGGACCATATCATAACTCACAAGATAAACATACAACACTGAAACTCTTGAAAGCAACCATGATGCAAGACACTTTAATTACCTCCTTGTAAGAACTCAGAGTAAATGTAGACAACCTCTACTTTTGGTACCCTGACCCATTTGCTCACACTCTTGTATTTGACAGGAACCAGCATGTCACCACCTTCAAAGGGAAAATGACTTGTATTATCATACATATACACAGATACATATACACACAAACATATATCTATATAAATACAGACACACATATATAATACATACTGTATGTACAACCCATACTATGAAGCATACAACTTATAAAAACAGCCTGCACATTTGTTATAGTTAGCTAAGATAATATAACTGGTTATTTAGCTACAATTATCTAAAATACACTTGGTTATAAAGTTGATTGTACTATATCAGCATGTTTAAACTAGGAACTAGAAGAGGACCGCTGGGCTCACGTCAGGGAATGCATGACTGCTGGGATTTTTGTGCTAATCTGCTTAATTACTGGACGGCGGGGAAATAGCTGAACATGTGACAAAGCAGCGTTATAAAGTTAATAGCTAAGATAAATAAAGCTTACAATAGTCCACAATCGTTTCCCTCCCCCCGTCACATACATAGGAGAGCGCCGCATTCGTTCTCTGCTTCAGTAGGAGGTTGCTGTTGGGTGGTTGCTAATTGCAAGCTAATAATGCTAGTAGTAAAGCGACCGTCGACTCCACGAGGACACACGGTGATAGCGGTTTATAACTCTAGCTTCCAACATGGCGGAAACACCCCATAATGAAACGCGGCTAACATCGGTCCGCAAGCCCCGGGACGGTGGGATAAATAGGTGAACATGTGACAAAGCAGCGTTATAAAGTTAATAGCTTAGAGAAATAAAGCTTACAATAGTCCACATTCGTTTCCCTCCCACCGTCTCAAACACACAGGGGAGCGCCGTGGTTGCTAATTGAAAGCTAATAATGCTAGTAGTTAAGCGACCGTCGACTCCACGAGGACACACGGTGATAGCGGTTTATAACTCTAGCTTCCAACATGGCGGAAACACCCCACAATGCAACGCGGCTAACATCGGTCCGCAAGCCCCCGGACGGCGGGGAGAATAGGTGAACATATGACAAAGCAGCGTTATAAAGTTAATAGCTTAGAGAAATAAAGTTTACAATAGTCCACACTCGTTTCCCTCCCCCCGTCACATACATAGGAGAACCCCGCAGTGTTCACTCGTGTTCGTTCTCTGCTTCAGTAGGAGGTTGCTGTTGGGTGGTTGCTAATTGCAAGCTAATAATGCTAGTAGTAAAGCGACCGTCGACTCCACGAGGACACACGGTGATAGCGGTTTATAACTCTAGCTTCCAACATGGCGGGAACACCCCATAATGAAACGCGGCTAACATCGATCCGCAAGCCCCGGGACGGTGGGGGAAATAGGTGAACATGTGACAAAGCAGCGTTATAAAGTTAATAGTTCAGAGAAATAAAGCTTACAATAGTCCACATTTGTATCCCTCCCCCCGTCTCACACACACAGGGGAGCGCCGTGGTTGCTAATTGCAAGCTAATAATGCTACCGTGGATGTCGTCGACTCATACGCCATAATCCACAACCTTACATTTTAACAAGATACCAGTTTCAAGATACTTTTTATTTAACTTCTCCTTTTCGCATATTGTAAAAACAACTCACCTCTGTCCCCTAATGCGTCTCCTGTTCGTGTCGAATGTAGGTCTACTCTCCTGTAATTCAAGTTTACTCATCAGTATAGTTGCAATGGTGAAATTCGACATAAAAAAACTATTTCAAATTGGATTAAAAAGTTACAGATACAAAATATACATATTAAGTAAATAATTACAATTTACAGACATTATTCATGGTTACATCAACCGCAAAACATTAATTTTAATCGAGTGAAACTTACCGCTTTGGTTAGAGAAATGGCTGTCGAAGGTCTTGGATGAAGCTCCTTTGCCGGAAATTGAGGGGTGTGGTCAATTCAACACTCCGCGTATGAGAGTCCTCACAACGACCAAAATTGACAACAACACTTTCAGGAAAAAACTCTCTGAGTGATAGCTTGACTAAACTAAGTGTTAAAATAACACTGAACCCTGCTGATTAACACTAACACTGAACATATAATACTGGCACATTTGCTGTGTAGCCTACTTCTGGGTCTCTGTGTTTCATTCAAGCTCGGCTCTGTGTGTGTGGCACGAGCGCATTTTGTGAGTGTGCAAGCGGTAACGTGGAATGTTGTTGTTAGCATCTGGTTAGCTAGCTGTGCTAACGGATATAAAGAGCTGTTTCTACACCAAGGTGGAGGACAGTCCTCTCCTGTCAGACTGAGAGGATCGTATAACCTCAGCTCAGTGAGGTAAGTACAATGGGAGCCAGAGCCTTTTCTTATCAAGCTCCACATTTGTGGAATCAGCTTCCAGTTTGTGTTCGGGCGGCAGACACCCTATCCGTTTTTAAGAGTGCGCTTAAGACCTTCCTTTTTGATAAAGCTTATAGTTAGGGCTGATTAGATTCAGCCCCTAGTTTTGCTGATATAGGCTTAGTTTGTCGGGGGACATCTTACTTCTTCCTTCTCTCTGTCTATACCTGTGTACTCTCATGTTCCGATTAACCCAGCTTCCCCAAATGTCTTTCTTTTTGGTGTCTATATACGCTGGGATCCGGAGTCATGGATGATCCTGCGGTCCTGTGTCCTGGATCGCGAGCGCTGGATCTTGAGTCGTGGCTGTGGTCCTGGATCATCGGTCCTGGATGGATATCCTCGTGGATTCATCTTCCTATTATACACACATGCATTTCCAAACATTTGGACTACCTATGTTGCAAATGTATTATCTTTTCAATTTACACACGGCATCTATTGCACGTCTGTTCACTAGCATGAACCACGCCACAACAATATGATGTTTGTAAGTTTATTGGGTTAACATGTAAATGATGTGAGGGGGTGAAGGGGTGGTCTGGGAGGACGAGCTGTGGTCCGTGCAGTGGGAGACTCAGAGTGGGGGTTCCGTCTCCGGCATAATCTGCGTGGGCTGATTACGGGTCCCCAGACGGTACCTGGAATTAGATGTTAGAATACACGGTATATGAATATAGATGTTGATGGGCAGAGGATGTTGGGATGAAGGGATGAGGGATGTAGGGATGAGGGGTGTAGGGATGAGGGATGTAGGGGTGAGGGATGTAGGGATGAGGGATGTGGGGATAAGGGATTAGGGGATATGGGGATGTTGAGGGGGGGGAGGGAGGAAGGGATGGATGTATCGCTCGGTGTGAGTCGGAAGGGGAACTGTATGGGTAGAAGGGAGAGGGAGGGTGGGTTGAAAGGATGGAGACAAGCATCGGCCGGAAGTTTTGCCGGATATAAATAGGGGTGGCCGTGGTTTGAGGCGGAGTTTTAGGCGTGGCCATGCTCCTGAACCTATGTTAATATTTAACCTCATTTCACTAGCATGAACCACGCCACAACAATATGATGTTTGTAAGTTTATTGGGTTAACATGTAAATGATGTGAGGGGGTGAAGGGGTGGTCTGGGAGGACGAGCTGTGGTCCGTGCAGTGGGAGACTCAGAGTGGGGGTTCCGTCTCCGGCATAATCTGCGTGGGCTGATTACGGGTCCCCAAAAGAGTCAGATTAAATGGAACCGAGTTGAGCGTGTGCCCGTCTGAGATCGTTGAGGTTGTTACGGATGTAAGCGTGGTAAGCTAGGGATGACCAGCGGCCCAGGACCTGGATGGTTTGGTCGGAAGTGCCTAGTCTCGCTGCTGTGGACGCTGCACCGATGCGGAAGGAATGGCTCGAATAGTGTTCTGAGCGTATCCCCGAAATAAGCAAGACATGGTGGAAGTGTTTCTGGAACCAGAAACGTGTGGCCATTTTCCCTGTTTCAGTGAGAAAGAGTGGGTGTTGAGGTGTTGCATTTGCGGCGTACCTTGCGCTGAGGTATTTGGTTAGTGGCTCGTATGGGCTGAGATACGAGTTCAGGCGGAAGATGTGGATGGGGAAAGAAATTCCCAGCTGATCTGTTTTACTCCTTCTGAGTGTGAATATGAGGGAGTCGTTTGTGTGCAGGGATATGTCGGATAGGCTGGGGTGGTGGTGAGGGTTGTAGGCAGATGAAGTGGGTGCGAATTCGGAGCATCGCAGGAAGCCGAAGAATGCTAGCAGAAACATGCATTCTAGGGTAAGGTCGACCATTGGTGATACGTATCCTGAGCGTAGGGAACGGATGCAGAGGCTGAGAAGGTCGGAAGTGAGTGGCAGTCGTTTGGCTGTGAGGGAGGGTTCCTGCTTAAGTAAGCCTTTGATGAGCATTGTGACGTGGCTATGGGACGTGGCAGGACATGGTTGGCCGCTGGCTATTTTAATGAAGAAGTTAATTCCGGCCAAATATGTCTGAATAGTGGATGTCCGGCACTTACGGATGGAGTGAGTGTGAGTAATGAAATTGCAGATGGATATGACATCCAGAGTGGGGAATGGTAGCTGGTATGCTCCGTGATATGCCTTAAAGCAGTTCCAGACGGTGAGATAGGCTGACAGGGTGCTTGGGGCGAGGCTGTTGAGGATGGCTTCCCGTGAAGCGTGTGAGAGTAGTTCCAGTTGTGGGTTTAGTTGAATGTGGTGGCTGAAAACGGTGGGACTGGTATGGGATGGAGATCCGCCTCTGGGGCCAAGTTTCTGAATTTCTGGAATTGGAAACGAGACAGAGAGTCACCAATGCCGTTCTTATGGCCTGGGATGTGTGCTGCTTTGAGGATGAACTGGTGTTGGGCGGAGATTAAGGTGAGTCTGCGGAGGAACTGCATGATGGCAAGGGAGCGAGATCGGCCTTTGTTAAGGATCTCTACGACTGCGCTATTATCGGTGTGAATGAGTATGGCTTTCCTAGACCATTCGTGCCCCCAGAGAATGGCGGCTATGATGATGGGATATAGTTCGTGAAGTGCGGATGAAGGAGAAAGCGTCTGTGAATTGAGAACTGTGAACTCCGGGGGCCAGGTCGATGAGAACCATCTCCCTGCGTAATACCCGCCGAAGCCTATGGAGGGGGCTGCGTCGGTGAAGAGTTGGATATCCTCGGGTTTGGTAATGAAATCGTCGTAAAAGAAAGAGATGCCGTTCCACGAGGACAGGAAGTCCTGCCAAAGGTGCATTTCCATTTTGCAAGCGTCGTCGAGAACTAGTCGATCGTGGATGGAGGGGACTGACGCCGCTCTGTTCAGCAGGTTGGACAAGAAGGGTTTTGCTTGAGGTATTATGCGGATGGCGTAATTTAGGTGGCCGAGGAGGGCTAGCAGCTGTCGTTTTGTGCATCTGTCTGCCTGTAAGTAATTTGACAGGAGGAGAGTGATGCGCTGTACTTTCTCTTAGGGCAGAGAAGCCTGGAAGGACATTGAGTCCAAGGTGATGCCTAGAAACTCGATGGAGGTTTTAGGCCCTGAGGTTTTCTCTTCAGACAGAGGGATGCCAAGGTCTGAAATGTTTGTATGAGTGTGCTCAGCCCGTGGTAGGGGGGTGAGGATGGTGGAGTGATGATGAGAAAGTCATCGAGGAGATGGAGCACGTAGGGGAGTCTGTGGTTGTTTGTCAAGATCCAGCACAGAGCTTCTGAAAGGGAATCGAAGATTTGGGGACTGCTTCTGCAGCCGAATGTGAGGCGTACTGAAAAGTAATAGGCTCCCATCCAGTACACTCCGAAGAAACGCCAGAAATCTGGGTGAATAGGCAAGATCTTGAATGCACTGGTGATGTCTGCCTTAGAGAGCCATGCTCCGCTAAGCGGATGAGGGTGATGGCGTGGTCGATGTTTGCATATTGCATTGAAAAGTCTGGGCTTGGAATGACGCTGTTGATGCTCGGGATGGCTGAGCCGTGTGGAGAAGACAGGTCTATTATGAGCCTCTTTTTCCCGGAGTATTTCCTAGTAGCTATTCCTATTGGACTGATGCGGAACACTGGAAAGGGGGGACTATCGAATGGGCCTATCATGAACCCTTCATGAGGGGGAGGGGGAAAGGATAGACCAGTTGGAAAGGAAGGTACTGGGTAAGAGTCGGATAACGGGTTAGCGTGTAGCATGGCCCCTTGAGTTACTGGGTGAGGCGCTGTTGCTACGGGGTTAGCTGCTAAAGGAGGGAGGTAAGTGGGAGCTAGGTTGCTGTGGGCCGCTGAAGGTAGAGAAGAAGAAGGGATGGAGGGATGAAGGGATGTATGTGCAAGGGGATTTTGTGAAGCCTGTGTGCACAGGGATGAGAGAAAGGTTGACATGAGCTGCGACATGTCAGACACAGGGAGAGCAGACACAGAGGGCAATACGACCTGGCCCCCACCGGGGGGTGCTGGTGAGTCGGGCTGTGTCCGTAGAGTAGGACGGCGGCCTGTGACGTCACGACCCATGGTGCGCGCGCCGCGCGGTGGTTGGCTCTGGAGCAGGAAGAGCTGTGTGTGTCGTTGCTCTTGCCGTTGTGCTGCTGTAGGCTTTGTAGAGATTGAACAGTCTAGCCTTGTTGTCGTTTCTGCGAAAGTGGATGCCATTTTCTCTCAGGTAACGTTGGAGTTGAGTGACTGTCCACCTCCGTAGTTCGGGCTCCGTTGCGGAGCGCGGCTCCGTCCGAGAGGCTTGTCGAGTGCGCCGCTGCGAGTGGCTGGGGGCTGCGAATGAGGCAGGCTGCCGGTGGTGGGGAGATTGGAGCTGGCTGTGCCTGTTGTGGCCCCGGTTGTTTGCCCTCGCTGGCAGAGTAGACGAAGCCTGGGACCTGTCTGGAGTTGGAGGTATCTCGTTGGGGGAGCTTGAGTGGGAGCGGTGGCGGCTGGTGTGTGGAACACTGATTGCCGAGCGCACGCGGCTCCGTTCGGATGCTTGGCTTAAATCCGACTGCTGGCCCGAGGATGGCGGGTAGCCGATGTTGAAGAGATCTTCATCTGACTCCGGCGAGATGGTCAGCAGTTCGGGATTCATGGTGAGTCGAATGTTTCTCGTGGTAGCGTTTTAGCTTCTCGTGGTAGCGTTTTAGCTTTGTTTGAACCGTGACGACGCGCGGCGTGAATCACGGTCTGCCTGTCGGTCCTTGAAAGGATGGAGACAAGCATCGGCCGGAAGTTTTGCCGGATATAAGTAGGGGTGGCCGTGGTTTGAGGCGGAGTTTTAGGCGTGGCCATGCTCCTGAACCTATGTTAATATTTAACCTCATTCGTTTCTCCCATTTTTCCCTTTAAACTGGGTTTTCTTTGGAAGTTTTTCCTTGTACGATGTGAGGGTCTAAGGACAGAGGGTGTCGTATTGTCATACTGATATTCTGTACACATTGATTGATTGATTGATTGATTGAGGTAAGGACTCTCTCAGTGTTTAGTTAACTTTAGTGTAGGTTATCTCAGTGGGTCTCAAACGGTTTGGTCACCATTTATGTGAGGAATACCTTTATATGATCATTATAGTTAGTAAAGAACAAGAGCATAAATAAAAAACGGGTATGAAATACTATAGGACAGTAACACAAGAATACAGTTTAAAAGGGGAGTGATAGTGATAGTAAAATATCCATAAAGAAAACGTAAATCTGTGTACAGTTATGTTTCATATGGATGCTGAGAGATGTAGGCTATCCATAGATCTCCTAATGTTGCTCTCAAAGTGCACCAGATTGATGCATTTAACTTCAATATTTTTTAAATAATCTTCCCGGGGGAGCATGCCCCCAGACCCTCCTAGTGGAGGTTAGGTTGAACCCCACCTAAAACATGTTCACATGAATAGGATATTAGGATTTGCACACTTTTCGTATGGTGGCCTATGTCCATATGTTTCTGTTTTGGAGGTCGTTCCACAACCGTGCATGTATGCACGAGTCATAGGTGTGCTATACAATAGCACTACACCCTGCAATGTGTGTGAAAGACAATAGACTTTACAGCATGTTTTTTGAAGTTGCGTTGGTGTTTGTGTGTTGGTTGTTGACGGCAGTGTGTGCCCCCCCTCTGTAAATGATTGCCCCCCCCATTCGATTTGTTCTAGAGCCGACCCTGGTCTCAGGGCTTCTTAAAATGTAATAAACTATTAATGTGTCATAGTCACTTAACGGGAAGAAACTCAGCTAACTGATGATATGAACCATTTTTACCGAAACAAAACACAAGTCTCACAAGAAGCGTCTAAATGAGCCCTGAGCGGAAAAACTCAACTCAACGCATTTAGTACATAACTCTGGGTATAAATCGATCGATATACTTATCGGATCTGCACAAACAAGCTTAGCTAGCAAGCTGAGATTCCACAGATTCTAGAAATATAAGTATCATCACTGAGCGATCAGCACAAGCGACAGGGGACAACACACGACGTAGCTTTAGGTAGCAAAACACAGAGATATGCTCACCTTCTGCTGTTATTCTGATCAAAAGTTGTGTTCAATGGCATTAACACGAGAAAAACGCGGCTGAAGGTTAATCCAATGTGTCTGTCACTTTGAAAAATTATTGATAATCCATAATTAAATGTTTATGTCAATAACTGAGTTTTCATATTAGCTGCTAATGATAGCTTCCAGAGTGTATGACAGCTTCCTGATTTGGCTACGCGTCACTCTCACTCCTTATTTGGTAACGTGTATGTGGAACTTCCCCTTGATTCCATTGGCTCTAACGGTTAAAAGGAGATGTCAATCATCAAAATCGACCAGGGGGGCCAGAGATAGGTCAAATCCACCCAAATGACCCCAGAAGTGTTTTTCGTTGTTGCTAAATCTCTCTAAAAAGGTCACATTTCACTTGTTTTGCATCAATCTTGATACAAGGTACTTATTATATGTTATAGTTTGGATTCCTAAAGCTTTTAGACTACTATCCCATCATTCAAGGGTGGTTTTCACTATACGCAATGTTTTTTTTTGGACAGACACAATAGTTCAATTGTTTAATCTATATTGATTCTGAGTCTTCTACATCTAACTCACAGGTTTATCATTGCTTTGAGAAAAAAGATTATTAATTTACCCCTTTTAGAAGTGAAGTTATGGTCATTTGTTCTGGGAATGTCATTTTTCGAGCCTGAGACCTGGAAAACAGGCTTGGGGCTTAACAGGTTAAAGTGTTTCGGCAAATGTTAAAGAGCTTACAAAATGCTATCCACACGTGTTAGTGGGTTTGGTATATGATAGAGGTTGCATTTGTATTGTGAAATGTGCCATATACATTTTTTATTATTGATGTATTTTTTATAAATCACGATTATAACATCATACAAAAGCTGTCAGTTAGTAACAATCGTTCGTCGCGCCGGAAACATCAACTTCGGTCATTTCCGTGACGTCATGAGTAGATCACAGCTGAGCTCAGTCCCGGTTGAATGCATTAAAGGGCCAAATATTATGACAAAGGATGCACAGCAATAAGACGCCAAGAATAATCGGCAAGCGATGTGTTGTATGGGGATGTGGGGCCGTCTCAACATCTGGCTATGGGATGTTTTTGTAGCCAAAAAATGATAAAATGTTGCGTATATGGACAAAACAAGCATGTCGTATGAGGGCGGACTTTGCTGGACCAGGTAACCTGGGGTCTATGAAACCGACGATTTGGGGGCAGCACTTCGAGAGATCGTGTTTCGAACAATCAACAATCGAACAATCTCGCTAAGGAGAGAGTAAAAGCTTTCTCGAAGGTTTGTTTTACTTTCTTACAACGTTACGGTAATGTTAACTTAACCTTAACTTTGCCATGTTGTTATTTCCCTTAAGAGCTAGCTGTCTTAGCTTACAACAGTTAGCAGCTAACGTTTTCTGCAGTTTGTGTTTCCACTGAAAAACATGATGTAGTTATTTAAGGGTAGGTTAACTAAACGTTATCTTACTAGTAGAGAGAGTTAAGTTTTGTTTAAAATCGTCAATGTAATGCACGTTAAAGGTTTTGTGTTGAATATGAAGTTAGCTAACTGTAGCTCACCAAAGGTTAGCATGTTAAGCTGTACTTTATGTGGCAGCTCGCTTAATACAAAGAGCAGTGGCGGCTGGTGGGAAATATTTTTGGTGGCGCTGTTTATATAGTGAGTAAAAAAAAGGTGTTTGGGAGAAATTACCCCTTAAATTAGGACTTCTGGTGATGTAATGGCGCGTTTCCAGTGCAGCGCGGAGCTCGCTTTAATGCTGCGTTCAGACCGGACGCGATGCGAATATTCGCTTCGCTCTAAACGCTCCTATCACATCGCTCTAGTTGCTCGAGTTTCACCACGGCTGCCAGCTGTGTTTACTCGCATCATTCAAACAAGACGTGCTCTTGAGCTACAACTACAACAAAATGAACATATTTTACCGTGATTAAATTGTAATACACGTTTTTAAATGATGCCGAAGTAACAACATACTGATACCGGTTAGTAAAAACCACAAATTAATGCTTTGACAAGTCTGCTGACAGACGGAAGGCGAAAAACCTTTTAGAATGCTTGTTTTCTGAATGGAGATTGGGTCGACCAGGCTAAGCTAACGTTGTATATGCTCACTTAGAACTGCGTACCTGGACTCACATTCAGGTTCAGATCCGGACTCAAGTCCAGAGGTTCAGGTTCAGGTCCGGACTTATAAGTCCGGACCTGAACCCATGGCTTGTGTCAAGTTGTGTGAGTAACTTAAGTGAACTTATTGTGAGGTAATTATCAATTGAAAATGAACTCATCAAATTCAAACTCGTCATGTGCACTACATGTGTACATTATACAGTACATACTACATACATAGTGATGTACATACATACTGTTAGAAATTAAAATCAATGTTGATATGGCGTAATTTTGAATTAAATACACTATTTCATTTAAATCAGTTTTATTCTGAAAAAACCGGAGGTTCACACTATTAACTTAATACTTTTATTCCGAAAGTTCTTCACTTTCGGTTAGCATTAGCATGTGGCGAAATGCTACGTTTTCAAACCATGAATCGAAGGTGATATGACATGTGATGTTGTACACTGAGCACACTGGCAATAGCACTCATTTATTGACGCTGAATAACGTTTATCAGGGAAAGTTTAAATAACCACAGACACCAGAATATACGTAAGTGCCAGTTTTTTTGCGAGTCCAAGTATCGTTTCCCGACGTTCCGGTTTTAACCGGACTTGAACCGAAACTTTTTACAAGTCCAGTACCGGTTCGGCGTACCGGTACGCAGCACCGGTAACCATGCAAACCATGGTGGCTACTAGGAGGCAGCACAGCAAACCAGGACAACACGGAGGAAAAGGCACCGACAAACTGCATGATATGCTATTCAATGTTTATTGAATTCCATGTATTTGCAATGGATGTTCCTAAAACAACACATTTAACATCATCATCATCATCATCATCATCATCATCATCATCATTATCATCATATGCTGCTAGTCCTGCTGACAGGAGACCTGTCGGTCTCCTGTCCTTTCTGAAAGCCATAAAGATGACATTAGTCATTTAGATATCTTGTGTCCTCGGTTACCAGGGGATTACTGAAACTACCATGAATTTAAGAAAATGGTAGAAATGAATCCAATCTGAATTTTAAAGCATTACTTTAGATCCCCTCCCTCTAAATGTATCAATAAACATTAGAAAGTGATGCTCCTGACTACCATACAAGTTTAAGAAGATAATATTGGTTTGAAAGAATTCAAAGCTATAAATAAACAGCAACAGGCTCTTTAACCAAGCACTGTTAGCCTAACATGCAAACTAGTTGTTCACACTAATCCTAATATTATCACTTAATATTAGCAAATTCGATTTTATTTTTTAAAACATATTGATGTAAATACATACACATATCGATTTGTTGTATAAATATTGCAAATCAAAACCTTTATTCACTAATAATTAACAAAAATCGTAGTTCTATCTCCTGTTATCAATGCATTCACATTGCCCGCCATGAACTTCCGGGGAACGATCCTCGTCTACATGAACCACGTGACGATAACCGTTTTTGGACTTCCGGTGTCGTAACTCTTCTATCTATATGGCGCTGAATCCAGCTAGCCATGCCTTTCTGGTGTACCAGCTACGTGAGAAGCCTCGTTGATACGTTTTGTCTTTTTCACGTGCTTGCTGCGATATATACAAATTGGGTTGGTCCGGTCCAAGGTCTTTAAGCGACAGTTTATCTCCCAAACTTCTCCTTTCGAAAGGATTGGAGATTAGCTCTTGAACGGAATTGGGCGGGGACCGAGGTCCGGCGACTCCACCTGCACACGAAGCCATTCTCATCACCTTGGTCACTCACGAGTCTAAAAAACAACTCACGTCAACGCTCGTAAGCATCGTGGGCGCCAACGTGAGTGCCCTCGTGACCAAAATATTTGATGCAGCTGATTGGCTGAAATTATGTTTCGGCGGCACAGTTTACTATTGAAACTTTTGCAACGTGCTGGTTGCTGCTGTTTGGCTCGGGGGCTCCTTGCACAGCGCCCGGTAATGATAAACTAATGCCACGGGAAAGGCCAGGCAGGAAACATGTGACTTATCAGTAACTTTAGACATCGTAACACAATTTTAAACCAGATTTTATTGTAGATTCTACATTTTACTGATACCAATTGTATGATATTTACCTTGTTCATTAAAAATAAAAATATTTTTTTTTGTATGTGGGAAGAGGTGGAGCAGCGCCTCCAGCACCCCTATGGGCCGGCCGCCACAGACAAAGAGGGTGCTTCATTGTAAACTTGTCTTGCAAATGTGTGTTAATCTACCTCAGGGGTGCCCAACCAGTCGATCGCGAGATGTGTCTAAAAATAGAACAACAATATTCTGTTTTATCATTAATGTCCTATAACATAATCTTCCTGTGCCAGAATAATGCACTTGAACGCATCAAAGCTTTGTGATTGGCGTGACCCCATGTGTCAGGGCGTGGCTGGTGGGCACTAGTTCGCTGACGTTGTCCGTGGCAACAGGAGTGACAGTCCGCACACACACGAGACCACAATTATGGCAGAAGCAAAAAAGCCCAAAATATATAATTTTTTCTCCGAGTGGGAGGATGATTATTTTTGTATCTATTCCAATTCAAAGTCTATCTGTCTCATCTGCAATGCGAGCGTGGCTTTATCGAAGAAGGGTAATTTAGGAGCGGCATTTCAAACAGTGCACAGACGCTACGAGATGGAAGTTTTAGTTTGTTTGAACTTATTCATTATAATTATTGTACAAAATGGTATAAGAATGCAAACACTAAGATCTGTTCTGTTTAAATTGATTATAGTCCAGGGGTGGCCAACCAGTCAGAGGTTAAGAGCCACATTTTTTCTCTGTTACTGCAAAGAGCCACATCAGACACACAGTCACTGATACCGCTTGTTTCAGTTTTTTGTTTTCTGGAGACAAGATTTCAACCACATCACTGATGCATTTGTATGGCATTGGGATATATATTTTAAATCCTCTGGAGCAGAGAGAGGAGCTGTGGATTATTGTTATTGATTAATGCATCAGGGTTTCTTAGGGTCAAAAACACTAAACTCACAACTTAAAATGAAAGCGTTTAGTTTATTTAATAAAAGAGCACATGTTCAATGTGAAAAGTGACAGTAGTTATAGATTATTTGCAATTTGGTGCTATATATATATTTAAAAAATAAAAATAATTATATATATTTTTTAAACACCTTGAATTTCAGGGGGGGGCGCGGGGCTCCGTTGGCGGGGGTGCAGCACCCCTCCAAGACAATGGTAGGGGAAACACTGGATAGTGTTTAATCAACGATAGGTTTCAGGTGATTGGTTCACTGCATCACAAGTATTATTGTGATTGGCTCTTGGGCCACATACAAATTAGACGCGCTGTCATCCTCTCATACTGACACCTGACACCACACATACACACGTACGGAGAGCCGGGACGAAAGTAACACGGGACGAAATTAACACGGGACGAAAGTAACACGGGACGAAAGTAACACGGGACGAAAGTAACGGAGCGATTTTATCCGAGCCCAAAGACTGGCCAAATTACGTCAGAATGATCAGCATTCAGACCTACTAAATATCAGGTGTAACTGTCAGGAGTAGCTAGTGTTGTCACGATACCAACATTTTGGTTTCGATACCAAGTCAAGAATTGTGATTCAGATTTTTTTTCGATACTTTTCTTAAAAAAAAGGTAAACAGTCTTCAATGTAATTATTGTGCTTTATTTCACACCAGAACCATAACCAAAACCCAAACTTTTAAACAATGAGAACAATAAAATACTAAAATGTATAAAATTAATACATTTTTTACAGACGGGCCTCATGGTGTCCGTAGGCTTGCCCTCACTGTCAGAGATATCGCTAAGATACTTCCAAATGTCGCTTCTGACGTCTTTTTTTGTCAACAAGCCGAGGCGCAGCGGCAGTTGCACTCCCACTTGCAGCCATGTTTCTCGTTTTCTCACATGCTCTGGCAGCTAGCGCGTGCACGAGAGAGGGGAGGGACTTACGGCTCGTACACACTACAGGCGTCAAAAAAGGCTTCCAACGCTTCGCCCATTCATTTGAATGGGGTGACGTAGGATATTTTCAAAATTCGCCGAACTGCATTGTGGGTAGCATGGCATGGCGTTGCAAGCCTCGCGAGCGTCTATTGGCGTCAAAAGTTCAACAATGTTCAACTTTTGAGGCTCGAGGCTTGCTCGAAGCTGGCGTCAGCCAATCAAATCCCGTTTTTGAATTCCCGTCATTACAAGCACTAGCCAATCAAACCGCGTGTATGCAGATCTCGACTATTTTCCTTATGTCAGAAAATGGAGGACAAATTAATCATTTCCGTGGCAAATGTCCCAGTCTTGTATGACTGTACTCTGTTCACCTACCGGGACCTAAACCGGAGGAACCAGGCATGGCGGGAGGTGGCAGAGACAGTTGGTGAAACTGGTAGGTTTTCAACTGTTTGGAGAGTTTATATCCAGTTTACTTCGTTTTAGCATTGAACAGACAGCTAGTAATGTAGCATAATAACATATTGTGGTGAACACCTTCGATCGCCTCCGACTCCCATATCTCTCGGCACTACAACGTCATATATATTAATATAATAATAAAAAAATATTATAAGCATAATATATAACATAACATAATACATGCACAGCTATCAAGCATAGGCAGTATATTTCGCTAGTAATGTAGCATAACATATAATATATATTAATACAAAAATATTATATATAAGTATAAGCATAATATATAACATATACATGCAGAGGGTGTCGTTTTTCTCATACTGATATTCTGAACAATCTGTGTTGTTGCATTTGCTGTAAAGTGTCTCTACTGTACGCTAGTTTTATTTTATGTACAGCACTTTGGCTCGACCACACATCGTTTATAAATGTGCTCTATAAATAAAACTTGATCTGATTCACAGCCATCAAGCATAGACAGTATATTTAGCCAGCATGGAATGTAGCATAACAATAGCATTCATTAATGGAGGACTAATTTAGTAAATTAAAGAAATTCACTTTATTATTTATTAACTTTATTATATCATTTCATTTCATTAGAGAACGTCTGCAAGAAAAGATGAAAGAAGTCTGCTGTCTGCTGTGACCAATTGCCCAGCCAACCCCACCAGTGCTGGAGGAGGACGAGGACTTTCAATTCTTCAAGAGCCTCTTGCCCACCATGAGGCAGATGACAAGGGCACAGAGGGCAAGAGTCCGCCTCGGGGTACACCAGCTCATTTTTGAGGTGGACCAGGAGAACAATGTATCATTTTATAATGTTTTCACACATACTGATCCACATTACATTTTTTTACACTCATCACACACACACTTAATAAAACATTATTTCAAGTATGTTATGGCTATACTGTGTCTTCACTTGTTCATGTGGTTGGTCAGTTGCAACATACCAGAAGCTTCATGTATGTCAGTATATATAATGTGCTTTCTTCTGTAATTGGTCATGTGAAAACATATTGAAGTTATGAGTGGTTTATCAGTAAAAACAGGGCTCAAAGAAAAAGGCTGTTAGTCATATCATAATATCAATTCAAGAAACATGTTTATTAGCAATGTTTGATTTTAAAATGGCTCATTTGGAACATTTGCTCTTTAAAGAAAATGGGTAGCTCTTAAAAGAGCTTTTGGCACTGCACCCTCCTCATTCAAATAGGAGCAGAAGGTCTCCCGCAGGTTGATGGATCGGCGTGTGGCGTTGTTTGAGCCCATCATAGGTGCATCGCGCAGGGTTGGAGCTTCATCACTCGACTTTGCGACGACAGGTGTGCATGATGACCTTCCTATTGTCTTCCTGCGGAGGAAGTTGTGCAACACACAGGCGGCCTTCACACACAACTCTGTTACCTCCGGGCTGGTGGTGATGACACGCCGGAACATTCTCTACTGAGATGAGAGGATGCCAAACGCACATTCAACCACCAACCTGGCACGGCTGAGTCGGTAGTTCAACAGCCTCCTGTGAGGTGACGTCCAGGGAACGGACGCAGCAGGTTGTCCAGCAGCGGAAAAGCCTCATCACCAACGAACACATGGGGGAGAAGGCCGAGCCGCTCTGCTCCTGGGGTGACGGTGTCAGGCGGTAGCTGCAGACTGTCACCTCGGAGGCTCTCTCCAAAAGCGGAATTCCGCAGTCTCCCACCGTCGCTGCTCCTTCCAAAGCCTCCGACATCCACTACCCTGAAGAGGTACTGGGCATCCACGACAGCCAGCAGTACCAAGGAGTGGGTGCACTTGTAGTTGAAGTAGAGGGACCCAGAATGTGCCGGAGCCTGGATTCCCATCAATGGCACCAACGCAATTTGGAAAGTTCCAGCGCTCCTGGAACCCAGCAGCGATGGCTCTCCAGTCCTCCGTCTGTGGTACCGGCATGGTCTCCTCAACCAGGGCGGTCTAGTCTCCTCAACCAGGGCGGTCCAGATGGCACCCGCAACCTCCCTCACGATGACAGCCACTGTTGTATGCCCGACCCGATAGCTGAACGCTATGGTCCTGTACGAATCACCGGTTGCCAGGTACCTGAGAAAAAAGTAATATACAAGATTAAAAAAAATAAAAAAAAGTTATGCCACGCAGACACACACACACACACCAACATACCACAGACACACAATTACACCACAGGCAGACACACCAACATACCACAGACACACAATTACACCACAGACACACACCAACATACCACAGACACACAATTACACCACAGGCAGACACACATCACAGACACACCAACATACCACAGACACACAATTACACCACAGGCAGACACACATCACAGACACACACACCAACATACCACAGACACACAATTACACCACAGGCAGACACACATCACAGACACACACACCAACATACCACAGACACACAATTACACCACAGGCAGACACACATCACAGACACACCAACATACCACAGACACACAATTACACCACAGGCAGACACAATTACACCACAGGCAGACACACACACATCACAGACAGACACACACACATACCACAGACACACAATTACACCACAGACAGACACACACACCAACATACCACAGACACACAATTACACCACAGGCAGACACACATACCACAGACACACAATTACACGGCAGGCAGGCAGGCAGGCAGGCAGGCAGGCAGGCAGGCGCACACACACACACACACACACACACACACACACACACACACACACACACACCTTAATTAATGTCATTCATCTGAACTAAATCACAGACTTCATTCATCCATTGCATGCATTCTCTCTATATACAGAGTCAGGTTACAGAAGTAGAAATACACAAAACGTACCGTAGGCAGATGGCGAGTCGCTCGGCGGGTCCTTTTGACAAATGCATACGGGTGTCTGCCTTTGCAATCAGTGGACCGACTTTTCCGAGCAACTCGTCGAACGCGTCTTTGCTCATCCTGCTGAAACAGTACACCATCCAGGCGGATCTCTTGGACAAGAACGTGGTATTCCCCGTTGCAGACGTTTTCTGAGTATCGGATGTACCCAACAGCGACGCACTTTACGTGGCCTCCTGCGAGACATTGAATAAACCAACGCTACCGTTGCTACAAAACCGGCATCCATTTTGGCAATAGTAAAGAAGAGCCGGGCTTTTTTTTGCTTTGTATGCCGGGGGCGGGCGGGAGATTCCTGATTGGTTGTTGGTCGCCTTGGGCGCGAGAAAGCGCCAAGCCTCGGACACGCCCAGCTTCAAGCTTTTCTGACGCCTGTAGTGTGTACGAGCCGTTAGAGCATGCTTGAGAGGGAGGGACTGCAGGCACGGCTGCAGTGCAGGGAGTGGAAGCAGAGCGCTGAACACACATGGCCCGTCTACACTACAGCGTCGACAGCGTCGAAAGCTCCAATCTGCCCATTCACTTTCAATGGAGTGATGTCACGTAGCCGCGCTTTTTCGCCGAACTGAATTGTGGGTAGCAGAGCGGTCCGTCTTCCGACAGAAGTTGAACAATGATCAACTTCTGCCAGAGCAGGTCAGTCCAGTGTGTTCATCAGGGTCTCAGCAGTTACAGGTGAGGTAAAGAAAATAAAAGAGAAAAAGGTCAGTAACAACACTTTAAAGTAACAACACTTTGAATAATTATCTCTTTTAATAATTTTATCTCAGTAATTATTCAACTACTGTCTTTCCAACAAACAGATTGACTATGGCAATAGGCTACTCTTCAAATGTTTCACAAAATACTTACCATCATGACTACTCTTACTGTTTAACATTGTGGTTTACTTCATGTTAAGGCTAATACAAATGACAAGGCTAAGTAATGTGATGCTAACGTGCTCGCTACTAGCTAGGTAGCCAACTTGACTATGTTCCTTGCAAAACATGTATATTACCTGATATGTTTGGTCCAACGACTCCTGGTCCTTTCATCAGACGGGAAGCGATAGAACGAGCAAGTGGTATGATCACTTTTGTGATTACAACCTGGTACAAAGCAAACAGGCATCTTGTAAAAGTGAATTTATTGGAGCAATCAGTTATGAGATCTTCTTCTTCTTCTTTGCTTTAATTGCGAGTCGCAACCAGTCTTGGAGCATTATCGCCTATGACATCACTTACGCGACCCAGAATGGGATTTGGGATTTGTAGTCTTTCTTGTTGCGTATTTTTCATAGTCTTATATCACAGTTTTACGACAAACTGTGACTTTTTTTACATGGAAATGATCGTTTAAGAATGACAAACATCATATGTGTCATTCGTGGCACAATTCAAACGGGATCAAAAGATATATTTTCTCTCTCCATTGAATTCAATGTATAATTTTTTGCTTCCGGGGTCTCGTGGACCGGAAGTAGATGGGCGTGACTTCACCTCTCTATAGTAAATCAATGAGAGAGTAATGTCAAATGACAGTACAATTGACCATCATATCTTCCCTCTAAATGGGCGGGCTTTATTTTCGCGGACTTTGACAAGTTCCGCCCGCTGTGAAGTCTATAGAGTGGCGAAGTCCCTCCCCTTCCGGGGGAACTCCATGGGACCTTATTTCGAAAAAAGTATGTATTGAAGTCAATGGAGAGAGAAAGATTATCTTTGGATCCCGTTTGAATTGTGCCATCAATCAATGTTTATTTATATAGCCCAATATCACAAATGTTACATTTGTCTCAGTGGTCTTCACAGTGTGTACAGAATATCAGTATGACAATACGACACCCTCTGTCCTTAGACCCTCACATCGTACAGTAGGGTATAATGAGTTCTTTAAGGTAAGATGGCGCCTGCCCATTAAGGGCTTTGTAGGCGAGAAGAAGAATTTTAAATTCTATCCTGTGTTCTATAGGGAGCCAGTGTAAGGCAGCCAGAACAGGAGTAATGTGGTCCCTTTTCCTAACTCTGGTTAGTACACGAGCCGCAGCATTTTGAATCAGCTAAAGCGACTTGATTGACTTCTTGGTACTCCCTGATAATAAAGAGTTACAATAATCCAGCCTAGAAGTAACAAATGCATGGACTAGTTTCTCTGCATCGCTTTGAGGCAAGATATGCCTGATTTTTGCAATGTTACGTAGATGGAATTAGGCGGTCCTTGAAATTGATTTTATGTGGGCGTTAAAGGATAAATCCTGATCAAATATAACACCAAGATTCCTTATAGTCTCACTGGAGGCCAAATTAATGCCATCCATAGTTAGTATATCTTTAGATAATTTGTTTCGTAGATTCTTCGGGCCAAGTACAATAACTTCAGTTTTGGTCGTGTTTAACATCAAAAAGTTTAAGGTCATCCACGTTTTTAAGTCCTTAAGGCAGTCTTGAATTTTATTTAGATGATTAATTTCATCAGGCTTGATTGATAAATATAGTTGAGTATCATCCGCATAACAATGAAAGTTTACGGAATGATTCCTTATAATATTGCCTAACGGAAGCATATATAATGTGAACAAAATAGGTCCGAGCACTGAGCCCTGTGGCACTCCATGGCTAACTTTGGTTTGCGTTGAAGATTCATCGTTAACACATACAAACTGAGAGCGTTCAGATAGATAGGACCTAAAACAGCCTAAAGCAGTTCCCTGTATGCCAACTAAGTGCTCTAGTCTTTGCAATAGGATATCATGGTCGATAGTATCAAATGCAGCACTGAGATCGAGCAAAACAAGAATAGAGACAAGTCCCTTGTCTAAGGCTATTAGAATATCATTTGTGACTTTAACCAGAGCTGTCTCTGTGCTATGATGTGTTCTAAAGCCAGACTGAAATTCTTCAAATAAATCATTGTTTTTTAAGTAATCACACAACTGTTTTGCGACCGCTTTCTCAAGAATTTTTGAGAGGAACGGAAGATTAGAAATAGGTCTATAGTTGGCTAAAACCTCTGGATCGAGGTTGTGCTTTTTAAGAAGCGGTTTTATCACTGCTACTTTGAATGATTGTGGAACATAGCCTGATAATAAAGACATATTCATAATATTTAATAAAGAAGTGCTAATTAATGGAAAAACTTCCTTCAACAGCTTAGTTAGAATTGGGTCTAACATGCATGTTGATGGTTTAGAAGAGAGAATCATTGAATGTAATTGTTCAAGGTTAATGGCTGAAAAGCATTCTAGTTTACTATCTAGTGTAATATTAGAACTTACGATTCCGGGAGCTGTTGATAACACTATACTGGTCAAAGGCAAGAGGTAATTAATTTTGTTTCCAAGAGTAACAATTTTATCGTTAAAAAAGCACATACAATCATTACTACTGAGTGCTGTGGGAATAGAAGGCTCAATGGAGCTGTGGCTCTCTGTCAGCCTGGCTACAGTGCTGAAAAGAAATCTTGCATTATTCTTATTCTCATCTATTAATGAAGAGTAGTAGGCTGCTCTCGCTTTACGCAGTGCTTTCTTATATTCATTGAGAGTAATATGCCAGATTAAACGAGATTCTTCAAGTTTAGTGGAACGCCATATCCTTTCAAGTTGTCTAGACTTTTGCTTTATTTTGCGGGTTTCGGCATTATGCCATGGAGCTAATCTATGTTGTTTTATTTTCTTCTTTTTCAAAGGAGCAACAGAGTCTAATTTTATTCGCAGCGCATTATTACAACCCGGCTCCTGGGCTGCAACATAAAGCGGGGAGGCGAGACGAGAGGTATGATAAATAATGTTCATTTATTCAAAACAAACAAGTACACAAACAACAAAAACCGGCAACAGGTCCCTGACGCTGCACAGGACAAGTGCCCAGAGAAGACAGAGCGACGTAACGGCTGGACTCCTCCTATATCCTCTTCCTTTCCAGGTGTAACTCATCCGGCAGGTGCGCCTCATCAGACAGCTGCAGCTGGAACCTGCAATCACACACACAAAACCAGACGGCACCCCACGTTGTGTGGAGGGGTCGTAAGAAGCGTGTAAGACTGCGACTCTGCGTCCTGGTCTCAACTCCAGTTTGTCATGGATTAGGGCAAGGCAAGGCAAGGCAAGGCAAGTTTATTTATAGAGCACTTTTCAACGCAAGGCAATTCAAAGTGCTTTACAAAAAAAATAAAAATGAAAGACATTAAGCATTAAAAAAGAAAAGCTAATCAAATAAACATTAAGAAAAAAATACATGGATAAAAGTTACAGTGCAGTCAATTAAACATTACAAGAAAAAGTACATGGATAAAAGTTACAGTGCAGTTTAAGATATGAATAGTTCAAATAAAAGCAGCGACAAAAAGAAAAGTCTTCAGCCTGGATTTAAAAGTAGTAAGAGTTGCAGCGGACCTGCAGGTTTCTGGGAGTTTGTTCCAGATATTTGGAGCATAATAACTGAACGCTGCTTTACCATGTTTAGTTCTGACTCTGGGGACAGAAAGCTGACCAGTCCCTGAAGACCTGAGAGATCTGGATGGTTCATAGTTTAGCAGGAGGTCAGTAATGTATTTTGGGCCTAAACCATTCAGTGCTTTATAAACCAGCAGCAGTATTTTGAAATCTATTCTTTGACACACAGGAAGCCAGTGTAAAGACTTCAGAACAGGAGTGATGTGATCCACTTTCTTAGTGTTAGTGAGGACTCGAGCAGCGGCGTTCTGAATCAGCTGCAGCTTTCTAATAGATTTTTTAGTGAGACCTGTGAGGACACCATTGCAGTAGTCGAGTCTACTGAAGATAAAGGCATGGACAAGTTTTTCCAAATCCTGCTGTGACATTAGTCTTTTAATCCTAGATATGTTCTTTAGGTGATAGTAGGCTGATTTAGTAACTGTTTTAATGTGACTGTTGAAACTCAGGTCAGAGTCCATGACTACACCTAGATTTCTGGCTTTATCTGTTGGTTTGAACATTGCAGACTGAAGCTCAGCGCTAACTTTTAAACGTTCTGCCTTGGCTCCAAAAACCATTACCTCAGTTTTATCTTTGTTTAATTGGAGAAAGTTCTGACACATCCAGTCATTGATTTGTTCAATGCACTTACTCAGTGTTTGAATTGGAGCATAGTCTCCTGGTGAAATTGTTACGTACATTTGTGTGTCATCTGCATAGCTATGGTAACTTATTTTGTTGTTCTTCATTATCTGAGCCAGTGGTAGCATGTAGATGTTAAAGAGAAGAGGCCCCAAGATGGAGCCTTGAGGAACCCCACATGTCATATTTGTCAACTCAGATGTGTATTTACCGATAGAAACAAAGTTGTTTCTGTCCTTTAAGTAGGATTCAAACCAATTTAGAACTGTTTCCGAAAGTCCCACCCAGTTTTCCAGTCGGTCCAGTAATATGCTGTGGTCAACAGTGTCAAACGCAGCACTGAGATCTAATAATACTAACACTGAAGTTCTGCCACTGTCTGTGTTTAAGTGGATGTCGTTAAAGACCTTTACAAGAGCAGTCTCAGTGCTGTGGTTTGGACGAAAGCCTGACTGGAACACATCCAAACAGCCATTTAAATGCAAGAAATTACTCAACTGTTGAAAAACAACTTTTTCAATGATCTTACCTAGAAATGGCAGGTTTGATATGGGCCTGTAATTGTTCATTACTGAAGCATCTAGATTATTCTTTTTTAAGAGCGGTTTAATGACTGCAGTTTTCAGGGCCTGTGGAAAAATACCTGAGTGAAGAGATTTGTTTACTATATGAAGTAGTTCTGAGGCCATGCAAGGCAAAACATCTTTGAAAAATCCTGTTGGAATAATATCAAGGCAGCAGGAGGAGGATTTCAGAAGTTGTATAATGTCCTCCAGGTTTTTATCATTAATCTGATGGAATTGTGTCATGATGTCTGAATTGATGTTAAGTGGACACAGAGACAACACATTTGCTGTACCTGATGCAGTGGCACTGACTGCTTGTCTGATTTTCTGAATTTTGTCAGTGAAAAAGGAGGCAAAATCATTGCACGCCCTGGTGGATAGAAATTCAGAGGCTACTGACACTGGGGGGTTAGTTAGTCTGTCGACGGTAGCAAACAAGGCACGTGCGTTGTTTTTGTTTTTGGTAATGATGTCAGAGAAGAATGATTGTCGTGCGTTTTTCAATTCCAAATTATAAAGGCCAAGTCTCTCTTTATAAATTTCAAAGTGAACCTGGAGATTTGTTTTTCGCCACCTGCGTTCAGCTTTTCGACATTCTCTTTTTTCTGTTTTAACGGTCATGGCCTTTCTCCATGGAGATAATTTCTTCCCAGTCACTTCCTTTACCTTAATTGGAGCAATGGCATCTATAACATTTTTAATTTTTGAATTAAAATGATCTACTAGCTCATTTACTGAGGTGTTAGCAGGGGCAAGTGTGGAAGAAAAATTCTGAGTAAACATTTCCCTAGTATTTTCAGTTAAACATCGCTTTGTGGTTACCTCTTTTTGAACACTTGTGTGAACAGAAATAGAGCTCTCAAAGAAAACACAGGAATGGTCAGACAGTGCAACATCAGTCACCACAACCTTAGAGATATTCAGACCCTTTGAGATAATTAAGTCCAGAGTGTGCCCCTTATTGTGCGTGGGCTCCGTCACATGCTGAGTCAGCCCATAGCTATCAAGAACACAAAACAGTTCTTTAGCCCCTCTGTCCTGGGGGTTGTCAACATGGATGTTAAAATCACCAACAATGACTAGACGGTCAAAGTCAATACACACTACAGACAGCAGTTCAGTAAGGTCTTCAAAAAAGCTTGCACAGTATTTGGGTGGCCTATAGATATTTAGGAACAGAGCTCGAGAGGAGCATTTCAGCTGAAGGGCCACATATTCAAAAGAATCAAAGTTTCCATACGATGTCTTCCTGCATTGAATGGAATCATTGAACAGAATAGCAACTCCCACCCCCTTTCTTATGCATTCTTTCCTGACTCATAAAACTAAAGTTGGGAGGGGTTGATTCAATAAGAACAGCTGCACTGTTATTTTGTTCAATCCAAGTTTCTGTTAAAAACATAAAATCAAGATTGTGCTCAGTGATAAAATCATTGATTAAAAATGTTTTTCCTGCCAAAGACCTAACATTTAATAAAGCTAGTTTAAGTTCGTTAAACACACTATCAGTCATGTTTTTTGTAATAAGCTGTGGCTGACATGGAATCACTGCTAAATTAGATAAACTCACACAAACGTTTGAGTGCTTCCTGTATCTAAGATCATTCACCGCTCTTAATCTATTACCTATCAACACAGATATCGGCAGAGCTACTGGCAGGCAGGGCACGGGCATGTCCTGGAAAGAGTTGAGAGTGCCATACGCCCTTGAGCCTGGACCCAGCAGATATCAGTTTGCAGATTGTTTTGGTTTGGATGATTGTGGTAGGCATGGTGATGAAGCCGGGGGAGATGGTGCGCGTCTCTGCTTTGGTGATTTTGGTGGGCGTCGTTGAGGAGCGGGGGTAAAGGACATGCTGCCAGCCCTGCGTATCGCCTTAGTCTGGTCTTTGAAATCCAGGAAGGAATCGGTGCCAGCCCTCTGTATCTCCTTCTTGTGTTCCACGATCTCCAGGAGGGTGGGCGAGGGCGAAAGGGTGAACGGAGTATCCTCAAAGGCGTTGACAGGGGGGGGGGTGACGGGCGGTGGGGACTCCTCCGTGTGTTTCATAGGTCTCCCATAATCAGAACATTCCTCAGGCGGGTGCAGTGATACTTCTTCAGGGTTGTCTGCGCGATGTGTTGTGTCTATCTCCTGTTTTGATTCCTCTTGCCGCTTGTCCTTGGCAGAGGGAACAGATTGATGACGCAGGCAGTTGAATATGTTAGAGATAAACAATTTCACTCCTGACTTGTTCAGGCAAACTCCATTTGCCTTGAAAAGATGTCTGCGGTCCCAGAAAAAGTTAAAATTGTCAATAAAATGCACAGAATGGTCAGTACAGACAGTTGAAAGCCAGGTGTTCAGTGCAAACAATCTGCTGAATCTCTCCACTCCTCTTCTGACTGGCGGTAGAGGGCCACTGATGAACACCTCTGCATTTAGAGAGCTGGCAGTTTCCAACAGACATTTAAAGTCTTTTTTCAGCACTTCTGACTGTTGTTTCACAACATCATTTGTTCCAATGTGCAGAACCACATTCTTCACAGTCGGATGTTCAGCCCCAATATGCAGGATCTTCTCAGCCAAGTCAGAGACTGTATCCTTGGGAAAACAGAGTACTTTGGTGTTGTTCTTACTACACAGACCTTTTACATCTCTTACAGCAGAGTCACCCACAATCAGAGTTTCAGGCCCAGTCGTTAGCTTTCCCTCTAGCCTTTTACTTTTGGAGTAGCTATTGGTCCTTACCCTGCTGTGTGAAGAGGACGGGTTATCCAGGTCATCAGAAAGAGATCTCCGGCTCTCGGTCAGCGGAGCGTATCTGTTCTGGATTGGCACACTCGGCGGTTTAGGAGGATTTTTTGTAATTCTCCCTTTAGCAGCTGTCCACTGCTGTTTAGGGGTTGAAGAGGCGCTCCTCTTGGGTGATAACAATGCAGGCCAGCCGGTCGCATCATATATTTCAGAGCGCTCGGCTCTGCCCGTTATCCTTCCTCCCAAATCCCATGAAAATGATTTACTCTTAGGCTTTGCACCCAGAGAGTTCCAGGGAGGACCACCACTTGTAGATGTATGACCCGGTACACAGCCCTCCTGTTCCTTGGAATCCTTGTAGCTGCTAACTAGCTTTGAGTTAGCATACCCTTTTCCATTATTTTGCAACACTGGTAAAGTTGTGTCATTCCAACCTAGTCCATTCACTTCGACGTTAACTTCCAGCCGTTGCATTTTCATTTCCAGCACGGCCATCTTCTGTAGAAGTTTGTGGAAGTCATCTGTAGAGAACGGAGGCATTTTTCTACCAACTAGCTTAAGCTAAATAGCATGCAGTAGCCTACCAGGCTTTAGCTGTTGCTAGGCCACGCTACTGTAAGACTGAGGTCGTCGTGTTTGTGTTGAAATATGGCTGAAAACCTCCGTCTATTTACGAAGATGAACTGTCCCAGTGATAGGTTAATGTCCAGGAGCCGCTGCTCGAAGTTTTCAGAGAATAAGAATAGGAAAATCAGCATAAAAAGTAAGCAGAGGCAGGAGCAAGCAGAAAAGCGTCTGCACTGTAAGAAAGATAAGCAGTGCCGATCGGATTAAGTCCACAAAGCCCTGAAATGTTTGCCGAAATGAGATCTGCACCTTTCAAAGTAGGGTGAATGCCGTCTCTCTTAATCAGACCAGGTTTTCCCCAGAAAGCTGTCCAATTATTTACGAAGCCCACATTGTTTGCTGGGCACCACCTAGACAACCAGCGCTGAAATGATGACATGCGGCTATACATGTCATCATTGATCAGATTGGGGAGGGGACCAGAGAAGATTACAGTGTCCGACATTGTTTTAGTATAACTACACACCGACTCCACATTAAGTTTGGTGCATTCTGATTGGCGTAAACGAACATCATTACCACCGACGTGAATAACAATCCTACCGTATTTGTGTTTATTTTTAGCCAGCAGTTTAAGATGCGCCTCAACGTCGCCCGCTCTGGCCCCCGGAATGCATGTGACTGTGGAGGCTTTAGTCTCTAAATTCACGTGTCTCATAATAGAGCTACCAATAACCAGAGTTGGCTTCTCAGCGGGTGTCTCGCTGAGTGGGGAATATCTGTTAGATACGTGAACGGGTTGGTGGGGACCTGCGGGTTTCGCTTTATGCCCCTTCTGAACAGTCACCCAGTCTCCCTGCTGCTCGGGAGTTGCCGGGGGACGGCTAAGAGGAGCTACCTTTTGCCGGTCCGCACATGCTAACATGGGCTTTACTTTAGCTGAGTTACTTTCTAAGATGCGGAGCCGGGCTTCTATGGCTATTATTCCCGCCTCCAACCTAACAACTGTACTACATTTAACACATGTATCCTTACCAGTAAGGGAGGCCGGGAAGTAACCAAACATGAGACAGGAAGAGCAGGAAATAGCACTAGAGGGTGGGGAGAGAGCCATGGCTAGCTATCAAGCTAAAGTTGCTACCGTTAGCAAACCCGAAAAGAGTGTAGGCAACTGTGGAGTTACAGTTACAGTCGCTAAGAGAAGGAGAGTTGTGAGTGCTTAAGCTGTAGTAACGTGTGATTACAACGTCAGGCAGTTGCCGTGATCAAGAGTTTTAAAACGATCGATTAAGTTTAAGTTAATAAGCTATAAGCAACAGAACAGGCACACGGGATACCCGGAGATGACAACAACAACCGGAAGTTACAACGTGCTCACCGCAATCGGTTCCTCCTTCCTCCTTCCGCTGGAATTGCAACACGAATTACACATATGATGTTTGTCAATTTAAAAGATAATTTTGCAAGTCAAAAAAAAATGTGTTGTAAAACTGTGAAGTAACACATTTGTTTGTGTGAAACCCTTAATGAACTACATCTCTGGGGCAGTAGCGTAGGCAGAAATGTACTTTAGGGTGGGCCTGTAAAAAATAGTTTTAGTGTTTTAATGGCTTATCAAGAGCACAAACACAACATCTTGGTGTCATTCTGGACAGCTCTCTCTCACTTGCACCACACATAAAAAAACATCACCCGGACTGCATTCTTTATACTGTCTTAAAACCTTTCCTTAGAATATGTTATGAATTGTAAGGTGTCCTTGGGTGCTTTGAAAGGCGCCCCTAAATAGAATGAATTATCATTATTATTTATTATCTGAAACGATGTAATAACTTTTAAAGCTGTTTCAGTCACTTGCCCCATGCATTCAGCAGCAGCAGGCCGTTCACTTTGATTTGATCCCGTTATGAAATGTCATCATTTCGACAATAAAGAAATGCTACATAAACGTTATCTTGCACATTTTATCTAACCATCTCCGTTTATAACTTTCAATATATTTTAAAAGAGATCTCTCTCTCTCTCTCTCTCTCATCTGCGTGTGGGGTGGGGCGGGGCGGGGCGGGGCCTCACAGACACCTGCATCTCTCTCTAGTGATGGGAATTCCGGCTCTTCTTTGTTAGCCGGATCATTTGGCTCGGCTCACCAAGAAGAGACGGCTCTTTCGGCTCCCAAACAGCTCTTCAGTTTACCACATATTATAACTTTTATAATTAAATGTAGCCCTGTTTTGACTAATGAATGATTTATATGTGTACACATATCACTTAAATTATTCAATACATCCTTTGTACTGAAGTATTCAAAAGTAGAAATTACATAATATAAATGATTTGCTGTGGCCAAATGTTTTCATTGTATTTACAGACCTTTGTAACTCTCTGATATACCAGCCAATGAATGCACTGACTTGCTTGTAGAACCACGCTACACAAAGCAGATAGCAACACCTATAAAAACTATTTTAAAAAAGGGGCTACGGTATCGATATTTTAAAATTATATTTAAAGAAAAGGCCCCGACAAAACAGCAGGGCTCTATTTCAGTATTAACTATAGAAAAAAGACAGCAACAGCTGACATCAAATCTTTGCTGAGCCTAAGGATAATCATAAATTGATAACAGGGAAAATAAATATATTGCAATGCTCAGTACAGCAGCATCCAACAGTCTCTAATCATAAAAAAACATAATAAAAATAAATGTATTGCAATGCTCAAAACAGCAGCATCCAACCGTCTCTAATCCATCGATATTACATGTCACTGCATGCATGCACGGAGCAGCTGTAGCGCGGAGATCATCATCATTCTGTCTTGTATTACTTAAAGTGGACCTATCATGCTATATTTGAACAATATATTGTAGGGCCATACCTATATAAAGTATATAAATATAGTTTTTTTTTCAAAATACCAAACAGATCCTGCATTTTAGCCATGCCTCATTTCGCTCTATTTGCTCTTTCCAGCGCTCTGATTCTGTGAGCTGCAGCTGACCACGCCCCCCTGCAGGAGAGTTCAAACAGTAACAACGGACTATTTTTCTTAGCGGATGCATGTCAATTTAAATAAATACAACTATTTTTTAAATCAATAAAATCATTTTCTAAATCCATAAAAGCATTTCACTTAATATTGGGAGTCATGTTGTCACTTTGTTGAGAATGTGGCCATGTAATAAGCGGGATAATGTGCACATTGCATAATGTGCCTTCATGCCGATCTAGATCCCTCCGTCGTTCACTTAAAAGAGTTTGCGACCGACACATCACTATCGCTCACAGACATGCTGCAGCGCCGTGCAGTGTGTACACAGTTCTGCCGGTAATGAATATTACATTTTGTCAGGGAACTTTTCCACCAATAATTTCAATAAGTATTCCAAAATGTATTCACTTCAGGTTTACGAAAGTAACTGTAATCAGATTACTCGTTTTTAAAATGTAACGACAGCTGAATACACTTGATTTTTGTATTCTGATTACATGTATTCCGTTACAACCCAACCCTGCTGTGTATATCTCTCCGGGCTGTCCACCAGCAGATGAAAAACACCCACCTCTCCGCCTCTTCCAAGGGACGAGGGAACCGTGCGGCAGAGTTTCCGTTAAACATTTGTTTTCTTCTGACAGCCCAGCATCAGGAGAGGTGGGGAGAGTGAGACGTGGGGAGAGGGAGGCGGGGCGAGGGAGGCGGGGCTATTTCATGGTTATCAGAAAATGATCGTATAGATCGCTGCTAGATGAGGGAAGTGGGGGCTCTTCTTGGAGTCTGGCTAAACCAAAGTTCATTCGTGAACTTTGAGCCATCATTTATTTTGCAAGCAGCTCTCTGCCTCTCTCACGTTATTATGGCGCGCGCCGGAACCAGAGATGGGGTCGTTACTAAAAAAAAAGTAATATTACATATTTAAAAAAAGTAATATATTACACTGTAATATATTACAACCCGCCCCTCCCTACATGCAGATCACGCAGACTGCGGCGCACCTACAGTAAAGCGCGCCACAGTTTTGCCTCTGCGAGACTCCACTTGCACCCCCAATTACTATTGCAATAAGTGTGAGAGAGATTTTCTTTTCAGCAATGTTGATGGAAGAAATGGAAGCTGGAGTCCGCGTTATATCAAACACTGGGTTTATTGAGAGCCACGGCCGGGAGCGAGCTAAAGCGTCTACACAACATGCTATGAGAAAACCCTCCAACTCACTGAAGCATTACAAAGAAAACCCAGACGATCTACCGGAGAATCCGGGAGGGGCCTCTGTTTCGCGCTTTCTTCTTGATCGATAATCACCAGCACATGGATTCAGAGACAAAGACAGTCTGTTAAAGTCCTCTGGCAGTTGGTCACAGTCCCCCAACAGGAAAGCGGAACCTTTAACCCTTTAACCTTTAAACCCCTGCTCTAAGTTATGGCAGACATATGTGAAACACTAAAAATGCATAAACAATGCAACACATAAACAAAATATTTCCCTCACAGATCCACGCTTTTATCAATTAATTGATAACCAATTAACATTAGTCTAAGAATATTTCAGTCACTACTTGAATCAAATAAAACGTCCTCAGAGTTGGGTGGATTCCGCATTACATTAATTACATCAAAAACAGAATAAGATTGGAACAGCCAATCACAATGGTTGATACAGAGAACCATAATAGAAAAATCATCTTTCTTCAGTGTTTGATTTCTTTTATCAAAAAGCACAATAATAACACATATGCAATACAAAAATATAATAGTAAAATATATGTTTCAAAAACAAGATCTTTTATCATTTATCCCTCAGTTAATCTCATTCATCAAACACAAATTCAAATTCAGCTTACATCTTTAAAGATTTACTTCAAGGCAATTACATATTAAAACACGATTAGAATGTAGGATTATAAGAAATCCAATTGAGGTATAAATCAGAATCAATAGGGATTCAGTTCAAATTCACAGTTAAGGTATAAATTCACAGTGATGAATCGATCAATCTGTAATCTGTAAAGCTACAGTTTCCTCCATTTTTAGCATTACTTTACGTTTACTTCAATACACTTATTCAAGAGTAAGGCACTTTACTACATACATTTTATTCAAATACATTTGTTCAAAAATCTGAAAAGGAAAAGTCAGACATATTATTGAAAACAACCTGAGAAAGGAAAAGTCAAAAAACATTTATTCTTAACAACCTGAGAAAGGAAAAGTCAAAACATTTATTCTTTATTCTGAGTGTCAACTTTAATCAATTTATCAATCGCTGAAAGGAGGTACCCAAGGTACAGGGACTGCCACGGAGACCCATGGGTCTGGAAGCTCGGCGTCGTACATCAACATTGTGTCATCTACAGTAGAGTACCCCACTAGCCTCTGTGGGGCCTGGAGGGTAGTTTTGGCAACCCTGCGTATGGCTAATTTAATTACAGTGATCAAACAGGTCACTAGGATTAGCACAACCAAGATAAACACTGCAACAGTAACAACAAATTTAACCAACCCCGCTCCCCAGGACCCAAGAGTTCCGCTTAAATCCCCAAGTGTAAACCCATGAGTTTCATGCAATTCTTTTATCCCCTTAGCTGTGTCCTGGACCATATCCGTAACTTCAGGTGTGGCGTCAGAGACAAAGGAACAGCACTCTGCACCAATTACTTTACATGCGCCCCCCTGGGCAGCTAAGAGGAGGTCCAGCGCCATGCGATTCTGTAGTGCTACCGTCCTAACTTCCTGCAATTCTTTATGTTCCGCTAACATCGCGATACCTGATACATTTAGATGTTGTTCCACTACTTCGGATAAGGCCATGATTTCCTGCTGACTAACATAAATGCCGTACCAGGGCAAAAGTACGCTCGCGACCTGTTGTTCTTTTGTAATGGACCTGCTGTACCTGTGTAGAGAGGGAAGTATCGCTGCAATCTCATTTGCCTCTACTTTACGGATTAAAAGAATTAGGTAGGCTAGATAACAGGTGCCATAAAAAACGTTATACATTCTTCCATTCGTGTACTGCAATTGGGGGAACATTTACTGAACAGTCACGTGTAGGGGGCTTGCTTAAGGGTATTGGTTTCGTGCAATCATGTATTTTAACCTTAACGGAGTCCACTGTTCTGGAGCCAAACCAGGGTACAACTGTTACCAAAGCTTCAACCAACAAAGATGCCATGTGTGGTTGTTTTGTGCATGTTGGACTTGTGGAATTAACCGAACAATTAGTTTGTACCAGAGCTAACTGGAATCTGTATTCAAAAGCTAGGTTAATGTATTTCTTCACATATATTAGTTTTAAAAACATCAATCGTTTGAAACCGTCAGGCAGATCATTTGTATTTACTGTCTCAACAATGAGAGAGACTAGACCCTTGTACTGTAACGGTTTATCAGAGTCTGTTGGGTATGACGGAGTATAGCAGTCCTCAGCCTCATCGCTAATCCTAGAGTAAATATCGTTCCAGCTGATTAATTTCTCGTCTGCTCTTGCAAACGGGATTGGGCTGAACATAGGAGAATGCATGGATTCTGGCATATTTTGGCATAGCCAACAGTTACTAATATTACGTTCATGGGCGTAGTCAAACATTAAGTTTACTGCAGAATTAGTTTTAGTTTGTTTAAAATGAGTGATTAAGGCCTTTTTTGAAGAATCTACCTCACCTCCTGAGTGTTTACGTGGAGTGGATGGAACATTTGTTTTTTTCTCTGGTTCAGACAGGTCGCACACAACAGCACCTGGATCGGAAACCTGGTAAGCTGGTTTCCTATCTCTACATGTTACTTCATCCCTTATCATTGCCTTATACTGCTCTCTAGTGCTACACCACAGTTCTGGGGGCATGTTTTCAATGGTGTCGAGTGCCATTCTCACCCCTCCCGATGCCACTCCGTCCGCACGGTACCGGTCCATTGGATATAAGTCCCATGTTGACCAAACTGAGGACACATAAAATACAATAATACAGTTAGATGAATCACATATTGAAGCTGGACAGTTAAAATAAATAGTCTTTGATTTGTGATCAGGGAGGGAGACAATCCTCCTGATTCTTCCTCCTTTTCTTTTTCGTTGTGTCTCTGGCACCATACTGAATGTCTGTGTGGTGATTGGATACAACCTGTCCTTGTCGCTAGGCACTGATTTGCCCGTTGGTGTCGTTTTGCCCTCAGGGTCTGGGCCCTGAGTGGTGAAATCGTCTGCGCTCGTAGATAAGAGCACCTTATTTTCTTCCTCAGACGGGCGAGATCCCTCGCCACCTGTCGTTGGGATTTCCACAGCTCCATCTAGCAGGGTGACCTTGGCCAGGTACAGAAGACCCAGCATGACAATGATGATGACTGCCTTCACACGCCAGCATCCGGTAGAGGGGAGAGACGACATCTTGTAGCGTGAATCCACTCCGGTCTCCCTTGTACTCTCAGCACTGTTCTGGTCACTATTAACACCTGGAAAGGACCTTTCCACCTGGGAGACAGAGCATCTTTTTCAAGAGATTTGATTAGTACATTATCACCAATCTGAAAGGGGTGGGTGGGCTCCTCTCCCGGCTGGGGGAGCCCGTCAGTCACCTGCCTGTGAAACTTTCTCAACATGTCAGTTAGATATTTGACATAGTTAGTCAGGTAATCCTCTGTCCACAAAAGAGTGAGTTTGTGGGGTGTTACTGGGGGGCTAGATCCTGCGAACATTACCCTTCCCATCAATACCTCGTGTGGGCTAAGCCCTGTCGTTGCATTTGGTGAGCTTCTGATGGAGCACAGAACTAGCGGCAGCGCGTCTACCCATTTTAGTCCTATTGCTCAACCTGGCCTGAGCTCTGTGGGTGATAGGGAACATGCAATTGCCATTTGAACCCTAACACTGTAGCTAGACTCTCGACTATCTTCGAAATGAATGCTGGACCTCTGTCACTGTTAATTCCTGTGGGCACACCAAATCTAGAATAACATCTTTGAGAAGACACTTTACAACTGTTCTAGCGTCTTCTTTTCTGGTAGGGTAGGCCTCTACCCATTTGGAGAACTGGCACACTATTACCAAAAGATATTTGAATCCTTGGCATGGTGGCATATGTGAAAAGTCAATTTGCATATTTACAAATGGGCCCCGAGGGGGGCGGTAAGTGTTCATGCTGAATTTGACCACTTCTTCGTCTTGTCTGCTGGCATATCATGCATCTGTCTACCAGGGTCTGTGTAGCTAATGTGATGCCTGGAGCAAACCATTGGGACTTTATAATCCCATTCATCCCTCCTTTTCCTACATGTGATTTGCCATGTGCAACATGTGCCAAAACATGGAGGAACGAACGTGGACAGACCATCCGTCCGTCTGGGTGGAGCCACAAGCTGGACTCAGCGTCAAGTGTACAACCTCGTCTTAGCCATAAATCTTTCTCCCTAACATCAGCGTGGGCTTGCATGTCCGCGACATCATTAAAGGAAGGCAAAGAAATGGGTTCTGCGGGTTGTGTCAAGGGGCATTGGAGCACCATAGAAGAGGAGGAAACTGCTGCTTGTTTAGCCGCGGTGTCGGCTAACGCATTTCCCACGCGAAATAGGATCATCAGAATTTGTGTGAGCAGCGCACTTAACCACTGCTAGCTGTGTAGGGAGCATGATAGCGTCTAATAGCTGAGCTACTAACGCATGATGTTGAATAGGCTTACCGGCCGATGTTAAGAAACCGCGCATTTTCCACAAGACACCAAAATCATGGCACACACCAAATGCATACCTGGAGTCTGTGAAAATGGTTGCAACACTGTCTTTAGCCAAAATACACGCCCTCAGCAGAGCATACAACTCTGCAGCCTGAGCTGACGTGCCATTTGGCAAGGCCCGGCTTTCTAAAACTTCCCAGTCATTCACAACAGCATAGCCTGCTAAGTGTACTGTGTCAGACGGCCTGCTCGCAGACCCGTCTGTGTATAGAATCATATCTGAATTAGGGATAGGAGTTTGCAACATATCAGTTCTGGGGGAAGAAGATATGTCAATCGTTGTGACACAGTCATGTGTGATTTCAAAATCTGGAATTGGCACCAGCGTAGCTGGGTTTAGAGGGGGGAGAGCGTTTAAGTGTGATGTGTGGGCTTGAAAGAATTATTGCTTCATAACCAGAGCGCCTTGCTGCTGTCATATGCTGAGTAGCAGAGGTGTTCAGAATATGCAAAACTGCATGTGGAGCATGTACTACACAGTCACTGGCCAGTACAATGGGAGAGGATTGTTTGATAACAATTGCAACTGCGGCCACTGCTCGCAGACATGACGGCATACCAAGTACCACAGGGGAGAGTCGAGACGAGTAGTATGCAACAGGCCGGAAATTAGAGCCATGCTTCTGTACCAAGATGCCCGTTGCAAAGCCCCCCTTTTCATGGACGTGCAGGTGAAACGGCTGATGGTAATCAGGGAGCCCCAGGGCAGGAGCTGATGTCAGGGCTCTCTTTAAGTCCTGAAAAGCTGTGTGCATGTCCTCAGACCATTGAACAATGTTAGGAGCAGCCTGCAGAGTGGCAGCACGCAGGACAGAGTCCATCGCAGCGTACTCGCATATCCAGTGTCTGCAATAGTTAGCCATGCCCAAAAAAGACAGCATGTCTTTCTTTGTGCGGGGTGGTGCCACTTTGTTCAAAAGGCAAATCCTTGCTGGCGAGAGGAGTCTGTGTCCATCCCTCAGAATGTGACCTCAGTCTGGCAGTACTGCAACTTAGCCAGGGATGCTCTGTGTCCGCATTCAGAAAGTCTATTCATGAGCAGAATGGAGTCGATGCGACATGCGTCCATGTTGGGAGAAGCCAGCAACAAGTCATCGGCGTACTGAAGCAAGGTACTACCTCCTGTAAGGACCAAAGTGTCCAGATCTCTCTTAACAGCTGCTGCGTACACAGTAGGCGACTCGACGTACCCCTGTGGGAGGCGCGTGTATGTGATTTGTTTACCTTTAAAAGTAAATGCAAACAGATACTGGCTGTCTGGATGCAGAGGAACAGAGAAAAATGCTGAAGAAAAATCAATTACTGTGTAACATTTTGAATCTGACGGCAAGGATGCAAGAATTGAATTAGTGTCAGGCACTATGGGAGCTGTCGGAATGACAATAGCGGTAATAGCTTGCAAATCTTGGACAAAACGCCACTCATCAGGGCGATTGTGCTTGGGAATTGGCAATATGGGAGTGTTACATGGGCTGGACGTATATCTTAATACGCCCTGATCGAGCAGAGATTGGATGACTCCTTCAATTCCCAAAATGGCTCTATGGGGTAAATTGTACTGTCTGATAGCTGGCAATCTAGCATTGGCTTTAAGTGTGACTCTGTGTGGAGGGGCTGAGCAAACAAACCCCACATGATTCTTGTGTTTAGCCCATAATGTGGCAGGAACCTCAGAAAAATCTGAAGGTGGTCCGTATTGTGTGGATTCTGGTGGCTGTAGATGAAGGAATGTGCTTTGAGGGAGAGAAGGTTGCTCAGAGAGACGCAGCATGTAATGCTCCTCCCCTAGGTTAATCAGATCGTGTGTGTGTGTGTGTGTGAGAAGCCTTTGTAGCTCTCAGCAGAGCATGGCAGTGAGCTGCCATGAACCCCCACTCCTTCAGGGTCACTTCCTGAAGTGACCCCTATTGCGAGGTGAGGAATCGTGTCTGCAGCATAAAGAGCCTCTTGTTTGGTTGTGAGCCTTAGGGGCAATGCGCACCCCTGGGGTCCTAGAAAACATAACGTTTTCACATTCTAATTGATCTGAGCTGTTGCAAAAACCTCTTGCTGATAGCACATAGTCGTCTGACGGGTTAAAAGCAGCTGTGCAGTGACAATTCAATACAGGCCGCATAAGGGACATTAAAGAAGCACACGCCGGGGAAATGCTAGCAATTTTCTGAATTCCTGTTGTTGAGAAAACAGAAATCATGTTGAAATCTGGAAATGACCAACAATAAAGGTTGTCCTGAGATGATTGAATGAATTGGACAGCTTGATAGACTTTACTGTCGGGAATAGTCAAAAACAATCCGTCTGGAGTGCAATGTATTGTTGCTTGTAATTTACAAAGCAAATCTCTGCCCATTAGATTAATAGGACTTCCATCTGAAATAATGAAAGAGTGTTGGACATGTGATCCTTCAATTGAAATATCAGTTTTCTCTTAAATGTGCTCTGACATAGGGATGCCAGAAACTCCCATTGTTGTGACAAAATTATTGGTTGCTTCACACACTTTTTCTTTCGTACGCACAGCTGATAATGTTGCTCCACTGTCAATCAAAATGTCTACCGCTTTACCACTGAAATCAACGGGCATAATCGGATCTTCACGCGGGCTATTTGAAAGGCGAATTGTTGCTGCTTGAATGGGGAAATGCTGTGAATTTGACCCTATTTCTTCTTCATGGCATTTCTATCTTCTATTAAATTGACTTTGCTGACCGTTTTGCCCCTGTTGAGCCTGCCTGACATCTTGACTGGTCAGGGGAGGGGGGGGGCAGTAATGCAGGGTGTTGGCGGGTTGCTGGGGAAGAGCAGGCAAAGGTTGTGCGTCCTGCTGTGGTTGCCAGCGCCGTCCACATTGTCCTGCACAGTGATCTGTTGCGCCACAGACGTGACACGGCATCACCTTTCTGGGATTTCTATTCTGCTGCTGTCTCTTGTCTTGGTAATTGTGTGATGTCCCCTGATTTTGATACTGCTGTGTGCTATGTTGTCCCTGAAACTGCTGGGAGTTATCCGCACTCTGATAAGCCTGTGTATTTGGAGGCAACTTTTGCGCAATTCTGGGGGTCAAAAATATCTGATTTTTGTACAACGCGCGTATTACTGCGAGGGTTGATTTCCATGTTTTAGTTTGCCAATCGGGGTAGCCATCATATACGCCTGAGCTGTTTCAGGGATTAAATTATGCAACAAAGTCTGTATGGCGAACAAATCATTGCCCTCTCTTTTAATGCCCGCATTATGATCCCAGGCTGTCATAAAGCGCTGGAGAAAGTCTGGGACTATTTCTGTTGGGTTCTGTACGCAAGACGTCACCAGTGAAAAATCTGTGAGTTTTGGCGCATGCTTTGACTGCAATAGCGGCTATCGTTTCGATCCACATATCCCGTGTTTGTGTCGCAGGCCAGTCACCCGCAGGCGTACAGGCAGGGAATTTGAATTCCTCTTTACACGTCGACCAATCTGCTTTATATGTTAGGATTATCAGCTGTTTAACATCATGAACCAAACAGTTATAAACTGAGCAGACATTAGTCAACCACGACAGATATTCATCTGGGCTTTTAGTCGGACTTGGAGCGTGATTAGTGACATCTATAACTTCAGCGGGTGTCCAAGGCTTATAAACTGGAACATCTCCTATCAGTATTTTCGGTGCTGTCATAGCTCCAGTAGAATTATTATCCTGAGATGTTTGCAGTCTTGTGATAATTCTATGAGGGACATAGTTCTTAAAACTGGTGCCGTACGGCGTGTTTGGAGTGTGTAACATTTTCGTTGCGGAGCCAGAGGCCGGCGTGTGTAATGGGCTGCTCTCTGTCCTTTCCTCTTCACTGTCCGCTGCACTGTGTTCCTGCTGTTCCCTTTCTCTATACTGTCCTTCCTGATATGTCAAACGATTTTTATTCATGATAGCTGCAGCTGACATTAATAAATCGTCATCGGAGTTTCTTGCCCCGGAATTTGAGAGTCCTATCGCGGGAATCATTTGTGTGCAGAGAGACACAGCCTGCTTTTCCTCCAGCAGCCCCGTGTCCGTTAAAATGGAAATTAGTTGAGCTGTGCTGGGAGATTTTCCTTGTCTTTTCAGCCAATCGTACATGACTGATTTCGCAATGGCTGTGACGTCTTTTCCGTGTCTTTGTTTAATTCTGGACATGTTTTCTGATTTAACATCAAAAGCAGCCTCTAGGCTCAACAAATGACAAGTAGCTGCGCATTTAGAAACTCGATCAATCAAAGCTTTGAATTCAATGGAGCCTCGCTCGGTGCCAACTGACTTTTCATTTTTTCTCATAACCTCTTTTTTCTGCAATAGTCATCCAAGCTTTAACGCAGTCCTTCATGTACGTTACATCCCAAGAGCAATTCGCCTCCTGTTCAATTAATTTGAACGCCTGCCACAACACGGCCATGTCAAAAGTGCCCGTTAACGGCCAATCAAACAGAATCTGTCCTTTTTGACTATTCTGTTGTGAGTGCTCACAAAGTAACGATGTGAACGGCATAACTTTAGTCCAATCCAAGCTTCTTCCGACAATTCCTGACGGCATATTAGGGGAAAACATGTGCGTGTAGTGGCTGTCTGTAATAGGATTCTTTGTAAGTGTCTTGGTGCGTGAAATATTGTTCCTCTTACCAACGGACCCGTTTGCGGAGACAGTATTACCCATGTTTAACGGTTAGTACAATAAAACAAACACTGCAATTAGACAAACAAACATAAAACTCTCAACAACTCAGCCTGACAAAAACTCTTCCAGCCTATTTTAATCCGAATTAGGGAGACTTTCAGAGGGGTTATTAATTATGAGAGCCTTCTATACTCATAATTCTCGTGTATCAGCAAACACAGCCAAATTCAGCAATTCGTACAACATTCTCAAACCACACATTAGCCACTTTCTTTAGTTCAAAAGTGGTAATAATCGCGGATAATGCCGTATGCTCTTTTTTTTCTACGTGCAGCTCTCCACAGGGGGCGGAGAATCGGCACCTCAGCAGAAATGCTGTTGATTTAGGCAATTATCCTCTGAAAACTCCTAAATTCGGCGATTTGTTTAAATACAAATCTTGCGACATTGCTTCTAATTCAGAAAATCCACTTTGCTGGTACATCTCTTAAAAGTTTCTCTGAATATTTGTTGTGTGTAATTGCCTGGTGGTTTAATTCCAAGAAGCACACACAGAGGACATCGATGAAATTCGATATTCCTAGGTTATCATTAGCCCCAAATATTCTCATAGTTTTCACATAGGCCGTGCTTGCTCGTAGACACCTGTCCCAGCAACAAACACGGGGAAATCGGCCAGGTCTATGTCCCCTTGACACCGATCCCCGAGGTTATGATTAGCCTCCAGATGCAAATGAGTAGAGAAACCCAAAAAATGCAGCAGCTCAGTTCTCTCAGGTAATTTTAATACACCGTTGATCTCAAACGGTGGCGAGTCAATCTCAAAATAGAAATGTACTCACCAGGCCTGAAAGATCTGAAGGTGCCTGTTCGTGACGCCAATCTGTGAGAGAGATTTTCTTTTCAGCAATGTTGATGGAAGAAATGGAAGCTGGAGTCCGCGTTATATCAAACACTGGGTTTATTGAGAGCCACGGTCGGGAGCGAGCTAAAGCGTCTACACAACATGCTATGAGGAAAACCCTCAACTCACTGAAGCATTACAAAGAAAACCCAGACGATCTACCGGAGAATCCGGGAGGGGCCTCTGTTTCGCGCTTTCTTCTTGATCGATAATCACCAGCACATGGATTCAGAGACAAAGACAGTCTGTTAAAGTCCTCTGGCAGTTGGTCACAGTCCCCCCAACAGGAAAGCGGAACCTTTAACCCTTTAACCTTTAAACCCAAGACTGCCTAGGCTGAGAAGCCTCTCAACCGGCGCACTCGATGGGGTAGGTGTATTTCAGGAAGATGCGCTTTATATTAGTGAAACGGCTCAAGACTGCCAGCTCTGACCCCGACTTAAAATAGTCAATGACTTCTGTCTCAGAGTTTAAGGAAGCTGTATCTCCCTCCATCTCATCGAAGGCAAATAAATCCTTCTCAGCGGACGTGCTGTAGGAGGCGGCAGATTCCTGATGAGACGCACCTGGCTCCACACCATCGGGTGCAGAACGACACTCTGTAGTCAGCAGCGCCAGAGCAGCTTCTCTCCTTCCCTCCTCCATAAACCATCACACTTTAAACGTTGGCAACGTCACAGCAGCAAGAAGGGCATCTCTGCTGTCAAGCACGGGTGCAAACCGTCTCTTGATGGCCTACGATAGAAATATTGGATAAGAAGGATAGGTCAGCTAGGCTACACTGTAACTTGAGAGGCCTATTGCTAAACAAAATCGCAGATTGCATGCAGGCAGCTGTTTGAGGGAATACGCTCCTATTTATCATTACCAGGCAGCAACATATTTCCATAGGCTACATCAAGTCATCACACTTAAAAAACATCCATGCATTCTGATATTTCAAATCTTACCGTTACTATGGCATCTGACAGACCTGCTGTCATCCGGGAAAGCCCAGTTTGTAGTGCCAATGTCCTAGACATCAGAATTTCCAACGTTGGTAGAAGACAGCCGTAGTAGCAGTTGTCTTCCCCTTGCAGAATATCCAATGCCACTGTGAGTGGCTTCAGGACGGTGCAGTATTCCTTGAAGAATTGATGCTCCCGTTCACTGAGGGCTTTAATACCCAGTCGGCTACAGAGAGTATTTAACTCTGGGATGGGGATGTCAGTGATGCGGGATAGGGCATCATGGAATGAATTCCATCTTGTTGATGTCGGCACGATAAGTTTCCTTCTGCACGTATCCTCGACGAGATCAGATGCCACGGTAGAAGGGCTTGCTTTAGTCCAAAGGGCAGAACACTTTCCAGTGGCACTTCTATAAACCGATTTAGACTCGCTGTTTGATGTAAGCCATTTTTCAACATCATTGCCTGAAATTAAATTTAGTGTGTGTGACGCACACCTCAAGTGTGGCGGTAGAGAAAACTGTCCTTGTTCTAGGTTGCTAGACAGCACTTCTCCAACATCTGTGAAAGCTACACCCTGATCTACTTCATCATCTCCCTCGTCAGAATCTGATGCTGGATGCTGCTGCTCATACACCTTGAAAGCCTTGACACAATTGGATCCATTGTCCGTGACTTTGTGTGAAAGTCCAAACTTTGGATGAGTTATTCACTAGCAATAACGTCATATGTGTGTCGTGCTTTAATCCTTTTGCAAGCAATTTCGGCTTTCTCACGATGGAAATCGCGTGGGTCAATCCAGTGTGCTGTCATTCCCAAAAAACTTTTATTGTGGCTAGTCCAGATGTCAGCAGTGGTAGACACAAATTCTAAAGTTTCAAATGTTCTCTTTAGTTCAGTTTCCATTGTCGCATACGACTGATCCAGATAGCTCCTGAATGTTTTCCTGTCTGACCATGGCTGTCCTCTGTCTCCTGTTACCTGTATTTTGCGCAGTAAATCTCTGAAAGATGGTGATTCCACTGTGCAAATGGGCAACATTTCCTCGACTATGAAGGATGCTACAAGCCTGTCCATCTCTGCTTTGGTTACCGGTCCTCCAAATTCAAATTTTTGCTGCTTCGGAGTCGGCGGCAGCGCACTCACAACATCCTGGGTCGGGGGTCCTTAGCTATTAGCTTCACCTTAGCATGTGCTCTTTGCAGGTGCTTGTTTAGGTTTGACGTGGTGTTTACAGCCGTGGATAAAAGCTTCTGGCCTGGACACAGTTTGCACCTCACCGTCACATTCCTGTCTAGTCTTCGGACGAACTCAAAATAATGGGCATACCTCCACCCCTCGAAAGATATCGCTAACTCTGTCTCTGACTCAGCCATGTTTATGCAGCACTGCACGTGCAGATGTGGACGAGCAAGTCGCGGTCGCGGAGATTACGTACATATAAACCTGCGGCGGAAACCCCTCTTGTCTGTCAGTGATTATGACTGATTTTATAAAAGTAACGCGTGTCGGAGCAATGTTTGTAACTGTAGTGTGATTACTTAATTATAAAAGTAACGCGTTACACTACTCGTTACCGACAAAATTAATATTATTACAGTAACGCGTTACACCCAACTCTGGCCGGAACCAACAATCAGTTTTTACCGTAAATCAGTTCGGTTCAGAGGATAAAGCACATACAACATTAATTAAACTCGATATTTGTTCACTTGAACTTCACTTTGAATTATTGGATATTCTCAATGGGTGAATACATTTTTTTATAATAATAATAAAATAATTTTAATTTTAATTTTATTTTTCTCAGGGTGGGCCAATGAGTAAACTGGGTGGGCCTGGGCACCAAACATTGCGCACCGGCGAGGAAAGTGCGTACAGCACTTCCTACGCCGGTTTCCCTTTATAAATCACAACCGACTCGAAATGCGGTGCAGCTTTTGCGGGCTTCACGTAACACCCATATTTGCCTATAAATAGTCAAAGAAACGCTCATTCATTCATTCTGACTGACTTTATGAAGAAGATCGCAGGAAATGACAACAGAACAGTTAAAAAAGACATCTCACACCGTGTCAGATTTTGGTTATTTTGGGGAGGTCGAGATAAATCATATTGTTTGGTGGATGCAGTTTGAACCAGAGTAGCAGCATGGAGGTCGGATCGTCACCAAAATAAATAAATAAATGGCCCGAAAAAGGCTAATGACAAAAACAATGCACATGTTTGTACCGGGGACAGGAGACACCCCCTTGATGAGAAACTGTAAGAAGTGAACGGGGAATCCCCCCCGGTGTGGAGTCATGATGACTGGATCTGAATTATGTTTTTGTATTTGGTGGTTTGTGTTCCAGTTTGTGTTCTCAGCCTCAAAAGTTTGTGTTCCAGCTGTGCGCAGCGTCTAGTATATATACTATCATGCGGTTTTATATATAAAACCATGCTCGTTTCTACAACCTATAGAAATGCAAAACGGCGTCAGTTTAGACGTAATTCTGTCCTTCTGCTTACCGCATCATTTATGAGAAAACATTTCATAACATTAACACAACATATTCGAGGTGGTTTTAAATGACATATCCGTTATTCATTTATTTATCCAAGTTATGTTTTTGTGTGCACTGAGGAGTCGCAAACAGGCGTTTGTTTAATCATTTTAAGATTGGCTTTAATCAATGTTCGAAAATGAATTCTTCATATATGATAAATGAGAGGTATGGTATTATTTTCACATATTTTTCTCCATTCTTCCTTCTGCCAACGGTGTTGCAGTTTCTCGTCTCTCCCGTTTTTGTGCTGAGTGCGTACGCATGGGTTAGAGTTTGCGTTGAGGACCATACATTTTCCCGTCAAGTTAGTATTTTATAAATCGCAAACATTGCGTAGAAACTGGCGTACGCCATCTTTTGAGCGTATATCCCTTTTATAAATGAGGCCCTTGGTCTCGCACAACAACACAGACGTCACCAAGATGGCCATCACTACTTTCTTGTCAACAAAATGATTCACTACCCTCACTATCACCACAATGAAACACGTCCAGAAGAATGTCATGCAAAGCTGCCTGCCTGCCTTCCTTTGATTCTCTCTGAACTGCCTGGTCTTTTTAATGTTTAATGTCAACCATTTGTGCAGATCGCATGAAGGAGAAAAGATCGGCGATCGCCGATGCTAGCGTTAGCATGTCTCCCCCGGGCTTAAATGGTGTATTATAGAATGATCACACTGGTTATAGTACTCTTCAAAGGGTTCACGAAATATGACTACTACTCTTACTGTTTAACATTTTGGGTTACTTAATGTTACTTCATATTATCAAAAGATAATGTTTCTCTCTCCATTGACTTCAATACATGATTTTTCCAAAATAAGGTCCCATGGAGGTCCACCGGAAGGGGAGGGACTTCCTAAAACCCGGAAGTAAACTGCGCTCGGATTCCCTCGACAGAAGGCAATGGGATTTCTCCATAGGATTTTGGAAAATAGACCTATATGTAATAATATCTTTATTTTCTCAATGAACAATAGCCTGGATTAGGCATTAAAGACACTTTTTGTGTATCCCAGAGCGGACTGTTTAGTTTTGTTTGTGTTGTGTGGCTGGAAAACTGTCAATAGAATGGATCCATGCATGAAATCTGTCTCTGTTTATTTTGTTTAAGGAGCAGATTATCCGTTTATTATTTCATTCAAGAACCCCTTGTGCGTTTAATTAACACAACTAGTTTAGATAGTTGATCGTTACAGGAGGATGATAATTTTTGTATCTATTCCAATTCAAAGTCCATCTGTCTCATCTGCAATGCGAGCGTGGCTTTATCGAAGAAGGGTCATTTAGGAGCGGCATTTCAAAACAGTGCACAAACGCTACGAGACGGAATTCCCTCCTAATTCTGCCCTACGCTCCCAAAAGGGGAGGGGCCTGAAAGGACAGCTAAATGCACAGCAGTCCATTTTCACAAGGCCCAACAACTAGAGCAAGGCTGCTACCATAGCATCTTATCGTGTCAGTCACATTCTTGCGATACAGGTTTTTGATATAATAAAAACTCAAGTTAGATACCGTTATTAATCAGCTGTAAGTTTTAGTTTGTTTGAACTTATTCATTATAATTATTGTACAAAATGGTATAAGAATGCAAACTTAAATTGATTATAGTCTATCATCAATTCAGGTTAAGAAACTAGTGTTGCTTGCATCCTATTTTAAAGGCATTTGTTTTTATAATCTACTAAAATGCAACAAAAAAGGGTTTGATTCTATTAATTTAGTCTTTTTTATTGCACTTTGGCAGCAGATTCCTGAGTAGCTCAGATCTGAGTTGTCTTATTAGTAAGCCTCATTTATACTTTTGTAGCAACACTATTTTTATATAATGGCAAAGAAAGGGTTCAGAGTATTTTCTTTTTTCCCTGTGTCATACGTGGCAGCACTGTTCAATGTTTCTTGAAAACATTACCCACTGTAGTATGTGACGTGTGAATAAACTCCAACTCTGTATCCACAACACTGTTGTGTAACTTCAGTTAAATACTTGTATGTGTGTAGATTAGAAAGAGTTAAGATAAAGGATCTGCAGTATTTTATGAAGTATTAATCGTACGAAGGTCAGTTTTATACAAGTAGAAGTGTGTATTTACCTGGCAGTAGGCTGTCAGTAATGGCTACGCCTCTCTATTTGGACTGGTAGATCTCGGGAGACTGGCAACTTTACAAGTAGCTCTCAGTTCAAAAAAGGTTGGGCACCCCTGATCTACCGGGATACAAACCGGAGGAGCGAGGCATGGAGGGAGGTGGCAGAGACAGTGGGTGAAACTGGTAGGTTTTCGCCTGTTTGGGGAGTTTATATCCAGTTTACTTCGTTTTAACATTGCTATTGCTTTGTATGCCGGGGGCGGGCGGGAGATTCCTGATTGGTTGTTGGTCGCCTTGGGCGCGAGAAATCGCCAAGCCTCAGACACGCCTCATTTTCAATGTGGGCTGCTGTGCCGACTTAAAGGTGGGGTAGGTAAGTTTCAGAAACCGGCTCGAGATACACTTTTTGTAATATTCCATGGAATGCTCTTAACATCCCGATAGCAATTAATATCTGAAGTGCTTTGACAAAAAATCCATTAAAAAATGTCATCTGTAGAAGCCGTAATACTGTAAAAAGTACAACCAGGCCTCCCTGCCTGTCAGCCTTCCATCGGGCCACAAACTTATCTCGTGCCCTCATTGGTCATATGCGCGTTCGTGTGTGTTGGAGGAGGGGCTCTGTAAGGAAGTGGCAGATTTTCTCCGGTATTTTCAAAGCGATCTCAAGCCGGTTTCTCAAACTTACCTACCACACCTTTAATTCATTTGTAATTGTTACTTGTCTGTGGGTGCCCTGTCATGATAGGTGTGTATATAAATGGTGTTGTTTTGTGTGGTAGAGGGTCGCTGTCATTGATGCGTTTTGCACCCTGGGACGCTGTTTTGATATTCCGCTGAAGTATACAGTGTGACGTAATAACTCTTCTTTTTGGGAATGGGGGGCTCGCCACTGATGTGTATGCACCTGCTGATATTCAAATCAGACCACCAAGACCTGAGAGCAGGGTGCTAACTGATATTTCAATGTATAAAAATGAGAGAATCAGTATAATAATAATAATAATAATGCATTTTATTTATATAGCGCTTTTCATGTCCTTAGAGTTTACAAAAACAGTTTTACCAGGGGGGCAATGACTTATCTTCCACAACAATGACAGTTAATATTTACTGTCGAGACGAAAGTCAATAGGCCTATATGTAATAATATCTGTGAAAAACGGACTAATAAATAATTATGTGTTTTCATTTAGATTATTATTATTATTATTATTATTATTATTATAGTATTGTTCAATACCAGGAGAGGGTTTTTGTTTATTTTTGATAGCGTGGGCTACTTTTCAGAAGCGAGCTGTAGGCAAAATATGAATGCCGCTTCCGGCAACACGGCTACAAAAAGGGGTGTAATTTGTGATGGCCGGTCTCTTGTTCTCAAAGCCAGGCTCCGGAGACGCCGTTGGTATGTTTATGTACTTGATCTGTTGTCGCACTTTGAGAGAGTGCTGTTGCGCAATCAGCTGTGTTTTTTACACAGCGCGGTCTGCCTGTGCTCCAGTGATTTCTGTGTAATTTAGACGGCGCAGGTGGTCAGATGAGGTTTTCTCTGGTGCTTGTTTCCAATTGGAGATAAACACTCTTATTAATTCATTTAAGTTAATGATGTGGTTTTAAAGTAACAATTTATCCTTTTTAATTAAAAAATAGTTTGTGGTGCTATTATTGTTATTATTGAGAATGCAGTGAGACCTGCAAAATGTTTGTAATTTGTGTAGCATGTGAGCTAACTTTTGTTTGCACCTCTGAATGGAACAGCATGGTGTCCTGTCCTGCGCCCATCTCCCTGCAGAGCATGCCGAATAAACGGGACTGTGGCTTACACTTGATGTGGTTGACCACAGATACCACCGTGCTGAGAACGGACTGTAGCTCAGGACTCAACGATTTTGACGCCAGAGCCTGCTTGTGCAGCATGCAGTGGGTAGCTATCATCATTGGATTGCGCTCCTTGGCACGAGCAATCACCCCACTATTGCGTCTGGTCATGGCAGCTGCCCCATCCGTGCAAATCGCAATGCAATTCTCCCAACTCACATTGCCAGTCTCCATGAACATATCTATAACATTGCAAATCTCCTCACCTGTTGCTCGCCCCGTCAACTCTTGACAAAATAAATAATCTTCCTGAATCCTTCCTTCCCACGGGTAGCGAACCAGCGCGATGAGCTGCGTAGAGCCGGACACATCAGTGGACTCATCCAATTGAACCGCGAATTTAGACCCTCTCAGTCTTTCCAGCAGTTGTGATTTGATATCAGCAGACATGTCCTCAATTTGTCGTCTGATGGTGTCATTTGACAGAGGTACACTTCTCAATTTGGCAGCCGCATCTTTCCCCACCATCACCTCTCACAGATCCACTGCAGCAGGGAGCAGCAGTTCCTCCGCTATTGTGTGGGGCTTTCGCGCCTTACGTTACGTCCACACAGCAGCTTTTCAAAAATCTTGGAGCTGGGCGTGTCTGAAAGCTTGGCGATTTTTGTGAGCAACACGACCAACAACCAATCACATGAATCTCCCGCCCCCGACATACAAAGCAAAAAACCCCGGGGATTTTATGCGAGCAATATATATATAAACTCCCCACACAGGCGAAAACCTACCAGTTTCACCCACTGTATCCCGTTAATAGTGCTGGTCGTTAAGAACCGGGTGATTTGCTCCCGTAACTTCTCGTTTGGAATATGAGGAAATGAACTGCGGTCTGGTTCTCCCTGCTTACACGCGGTTTGATTGGCTAGCGCTTCTACTGTCATATTTGCATAAATGTGATTTGATTGGCTGACGCTACCAGCTCAGCCTCAAAAGTTGAACATTGCTCAACTTTTGAATCCTAGAAATCCTGGAAATCTTCGCTTCGCTCCCCCACAATGCAGTTCGGCGAAAAGCGAGGCAAAGTGACGTCATCCCCATTCAAAGTCAATGGACAGAGAAGCGGTGGAAGATTCGTCTAAAGCTGCTGTGTGGACGTACCGTTTGCAATCCTCTGCGCTACCAGGTAGGAGGCCCGCTGCGCTTTAGCAGAAACAGACGTAACATTAACCATCCGTTGTTGTTGCTGGCGTTAGTCCTCACCCTTCCTCTCAAAAAAAGCCCGGTCTTTTTTTACATAATCTAGATGCTTGGTCTCGAGGTGCCTCTTCAATTTGGCAGGCTTCATCGCCTCATTGGCAAGACACCGCAGGCATATCAGACATTTCGGTTTCCCTTCCACTTCAATAAATCCATATTGGAGATACTCCTCATCGTATTTCCTTACTTTTGTTTTTTGTTTTTCATTTACTTCATTTGTAGCCGTAACCGGTCGTTTTAAAAATCTGTCCATCTTCGTAGTATGCTAGCCGTGTTATATCTCTATGATGCTTGCAGCGGCGCTCTCTGACTGACGTAACAGTTATTGTTGTTTCCACGGTAATGGGTGGCGCGCTTCATTTTTAAATGTATCTATTTGTTAGATTAGAACATAATCTATGAACTATTTTAGATTAAAAAAAATATATATTTGTTGAAATGAAAAAAAATGATATGATAATTTAAATGAATGAATCTGAAAACTTTTCACGGACCCCCTGGCAGAGTGCCACGGACCCCCAGGGGGTCGCGGACCCCACTTTGAGAACCACTGCTATAGCCTATCAAGTCAGGCTAAATCACTGTAACATGCCAAAAACCTGAAGGACTTGACATTTACTATGATGAATTACCCATCTGAGCTGTAAACTCTACTAAAATTATACTGATTGTAGCGGCAATAACTCCCTATGAGTTAGCTGCTGAGAGGCTAAAAGATGCTCTTTGCTGTGACGCGTTCCATGTAAGAGTCCGTAGTCATTTGTAGTCCATGGTGTTTAATAAAGACGAAAACAAACAATATACAACTCCAGACCTGACGGTCAACAGAAAGTATCGGAGCAAATTCACCCTCTTCCTACATCATATCCTCCCAACCGGAATCCAACAGGTGACTAAATATCAATAAACCATACCCACGTGACCATTGCCGGAAGTGATAAACAATAAGAATGAAACGCGATGCAAACAGAAATACAAGATAATAATACAAATAATAAGTAAGGCAAAAACAAGCATTTTGGCTCCTACACTGACGATTGAAGTATGAAAAACAACCTGCACATTTTCTGTTTGATTTTTGCCCCAAAATATCATTATAATAATTGAAGCGTTTGAACCTTCACTATCAGGGGGGTCAGAACCACCGTCTGAAAAACGAGAGAACAGGAGTGACTATCTTTTTGGGGGGTGTCATTTTCCTAATGGGTAGGATAGTTTTGTAAAACATTAGACGTTAATCTCTACAGTGATTGGTGATAAACTCTACAGAGAGCATCACTTTTCACCAGCCCACAGCAGCTCTCTACAAAGTATCTGCATCATGACACCTTGTAATATAAGGGTTGGAAAGGAAGATACGGATGCAGCACCTCATTTCAGACAGTTTGAAACGCGAGGGCCGTGGCCGGCACGGGGTCTGCCCTCGGGAAAACCTCCAGCGTGACTTGAGACCGCCACCTTGATAAATAATGAAGCCAGCTGCAATGGATCATTGATCCACCAGGGGTTGCAGTGGGGTTCCACACTGGAGCTCATGTGAAATAAACTCTGATACAGTACGGTAGATTTATGTCTGGTAGGCTACTACTGTATAGCGGATCTTTGTTAAGATCCATATGTCACGGATAGGATCATACTCTGTGCTAAATAAGAGACATGCATGTAATCATTTAGGCTACAAAACATCGCCATGTTTTTATTTAACAAAATAATGTTGGTTAGTCCACAACTACTGTACAAAAAACATCAGGAAGCCCGCCGGCTCCAAAAAACGAACGGGAGGAAATGCTCTCAATTTTGAATTCTAATTTAATCATCATCTTCACCACGATCATGTATGTTTATGTTCGCCAAATTGACATGAAAGCACTGACAAATATGAACTTCATTAAAACGTGCCTAAACTCAGTAATTCACGAAAAATATTTATATTTTAATGGAGCCTTGTCAGGCAGATCTTGATCTGGATGAAGGGTGTTATTTTCCCCATAATGACCAAGTCGCTGCACATTATCCCGCTTATTACATGGCCACATTCTCAACAAAGTAACAACATGACTCCCAATATTAATTGAAATGCTTTTATGGATTTAGAACATGTTTTTATTGATTTAAATTGACATGCATCCGCAAAGAAAAATAGTCCGTTGTTACATGCCCCGGCCACACAAGGACGAAAATGGTCGTTTGCGTACTGTTTAGTGTCATATAGACCGTTCGGCCATCCGAGGACGACCAAATACGGCACTAAACGACTGTGGAAACGATAATGGGTCCCAAGGTGGATAGAACGGCATACGCAACGCTCTGGGGGGTCCAACGGCTCTGTGTATACAACCTATACGATGATTTTCTGATAATGATGAGGCAATAACCCCGTCTCTCCCCATCTCTGCTGCTCACAGCCTCACCCCCGCGTCAAAGTAAACTGCACACTGAATTCAGATTATTTATCTTTCTCTCGATATGGACATAAACGCGAGTGAAATCTAATCTGACAGGACGGAGACACCTCTCAAACTAACCTAGTTATAAATATGTTTATTTTTACTGTCGGCCGGGTAACTCATTACTGGATCAGCTGCTGCATGAAACAGACACTGGCGCTGTCCAAAGAGAGGGAGGAAAAAAAGAGGCTCCGTGTATTTTATTATTATATAGAGTAGTTATTCATTTGTTTTAAAGCTCAATAAATAACAAAGAAGACCTTTGACCGGCACTTTTATAATTTTGTTGGAAGATTTAAACTTTAATACACATTGACTGGCGAAAAACTCTGCCCGGTTCCCTCGGCCCCCACCGCGGAGAATAAACAGAAGGGCAACCATGACAAACATGCTTCTTCGCTGCTTTTGTGGAGGAAGTTACAGCGCCACGTACAGGCTCCTGCATATGTACTGCAGCTTCTCCAGCGGTTGGAGCTAAACAGAGCTGTCACGCATTGCCGGTATGAAAGGGACTGAGCCGGAAATATTAAACGTATTAATAATAATTAATTATATTTATTCCGTTTGGATGTACAATTTTTGACTTTTTTTAGAGCAGTAATCTTCTCTTCCTCTCTGCAGCAGAGAGCTAAGCGCTGTCAGACCGGACCTAGCCAGGGTTCCCACGGTACCTGGAAAACATGGAATTAATTTTTTCATTTTCCAGGTATGGAGAAGTCATGGAAACTGAGCAAAAGTGAACACTTACATAGAAATAGAAACGGTTGTCCTGGAAATTGTTATTGGATGAGGTGTAAAATAGTAATAAAATGAAACTATTGAGCACATAATTAAGATGAGTTTATAAAAACACTTTACATGTGAACAGCTTTTACTGTAGATAGAAATGGATGAGCATGCTCTTGAGCATGCTCTTGGCATCCTATATGGTATATTGGATGTTGGAATTCGATGCAGGCAACTTGGTGATATGGACTTTAAAAGTATAGTTTTGGATTGGTGGACTTCAGGAATAATAACGTTACTCGCGATCTCAATAGAAGGGTCAAATACATGCATTTCCCAGCCAACACGGGAGCCTTGACATCTACAGTGAAACTTCTTATGCAAGTTTATCCTCAAATGTAAGACTGTGGTAAACTTGGGTTTATCAACGTTAGTTAGTAAGCAGTGCAATCTTGCTAACTAGCTAGCAGTTTGAGTTTGTTTTGAATTTGGATTTGTTAATGATGGTTAGCAAGCACATGGAGTGCAATCTTGCTAGCCAACATTCAGCTAGCTTGCATTGCTAGCTAACTACCAATACATTTTCACATTAGGCTGTGACATTACTTCTATACTAGTTGACATGAATAGTCTAGTCTTGATACATTTTGTAACATTCATTCTTATATCTACTTTTAGCTATTTTGTGATTTTTCGTTTTTTTCTTAAAAAAAATTAGACTAGTAAATAGGAACATTTGGGGTGAGACATTTTTGAAATTGCATTGATCATGCCTAGACTGATTCTATACATCTATACTGTTAAGCTAAGCTTACTAGTGGGGTTGCTGTACTGAGGAACCACAGGGGAACCAGCCTTATGTTTTCCCTTTTAGGTTCATTAGTAAGACTCATAATCTCAAATGTGTGATGCATTACGGGAGTGAGTGACAATGACACGCGGCAGATTCAAGTCACATTGGAAAGATGACTCTCAATACAAGGACTGGATTGGAGAGGTACCAGGAGGAGATGTCCACAAGGCTTATTGCAAGTTTTCCGCAAGTCATTTGACATCAGCAATATGGGGGTCGCTTCCCTCAAGAGCCATTCAAAAAGGACAAACCCACACCAAGTTAGCTGGACAGCTAAATAATGAAAGAAGAATGACAGATTTCTTGACTACAAAAACAGGAGAGGGAAGAAGCGGCCCAACAAGCCAGGATATCGAAAGTGACAGTCAGGTGCCCAGTACCAGCAGTGAACAGTTTACGGAAAAAGGCTCTGGAGCTCAGGGGAAAACCTTTTTTTCAAGACAAGCTGTATTTGAAGCAGAGATTCGCTGGGTCATGAAGATGGTTAGGTCACACTTCACAAGCTTCAGGGGCCTATAGATCATCACTTAATATGGTACCTGGAAAATCAGGAGGTAGCATGGAAAAAAAATTCACGGCAAGCGTGGGAACCCTGCTAGCCCTGAAAAGTATTATTATCTGAAAGTAAAATTAATCATTATGTTATTAGTATTAAATACATATAAGTATTTTTATAACTTGTATTTAGAAATACTCCGTTGTAATCATTGATGCATAAATGTGTTCATCAATTCAATTTGGCATCTGCTATAATTGGGTTAATGTATGATATTACTTAATAATATAATACATTATAATATGATAATTACATTTTAGTTTTATTAATTTCTTATTTCATAGAAACGTATCAAACATGTAATTAAAGAATGGTGATATACGATAGATGTTAAGGACTAACGTTTATAATAAATAGCCTAGCATTTATCCATATTCATAATAATATTTATATATTCAACAATTTTTAATGTAAAAGGTTCATAAAATAAAAACACAATACTGTCATTGCAAGTCACACTCAGTTGACTTTTATGTTCAACTGCTAAATTCGTTACTGATCAAAAAGGGCTTCTACCTAATTACCTTACATTTTTCATACTTTTGAAATATATTTGTATCTCCGTGTTTACTGGGTCTTTTTGCATGAAACTGATTGGCAATATAGTTTCAAGCCAGTACTTGTCCGGACTGTTGTTTTTATGTGGCACCGGCTTGAACAGGTCATGTGATCTGATCACGCCGGCATTATTCTTATCATTCTTTATGAGCGCAGTAGCCTAATGGTAAGGTAGTCTATCTAATTACTTATTTATAAAGTGGAGACAAGGCAGAAATCCTACAATGAAGCGGGACAGTGGTTTCCGTGAGATCCAGAAACTACTAAACTTTCTATTCAAATTCCAATTCTTGACTGGAAGAGCGGTGTAAATGGGTGGCATATGCATTTGAAAAGAAATAGTAAGTTATCATACAATAGGCTTAAACAAATATAGCTCTACACCCCTGGCCGAAATGTCCTTAAAATGAAGTCCGAGTTCGACATTTTAATTAATGTCCTGCCAACACTGGCAGGACAGAAGGCAACACGCCCGTTCTAAACCGTGTCCCTCACTCCTCACATCCCAAGCTGCATCCCCAAAAAGTGTATTATGTTGTTACATCGTTTCAGATGTGATGTTTCAGTTGTGCTCTTGATACGCCATTAAAACAGTAAAAACATGTTCAGTTTACTTTTGCTTTTTGTGTCTCCTGTTCACCAAAACACCCATCTGTGATGGGTATGTTTGAGGAGACAGGAGTTTTACTGTATTCAGTAATCAGGAACTGATTGCATTTACAAAGTAACCCTCCCAACCCTACACTACACATTTTTCTTGGATTTTTTAACACCATAGTCCCTAATATATTTGTAGAAAGGCAGGAAATTGAATTAAATCGGGGAAAAAATTCCACTTCTCAAACCAAAGTTACACCCTTGGATTTTAAACAAAGTCAAGACCTGTTTTTTTAAATGAAATCTGACGGCAGGCAGGCAGCTCTGATCACCCAATGATAAATGCGCCACACCTAATCGCCGGCCATTCAGCCACAGCTCCCTCTACGCAAATCAAACTGTAGACGGTGTAAAAGCGCCTATTGTTTTAAATAATGGTCGGAATGTGAGCCAGAGAACTCTAAACAAAAATGTTCAATCAATAAACATCTTATCTTAATAATATATTCATATGAATAATAATAATAAATCATACAGTATCTGTCCGAAAGGGAGCAGGAGGAAGCAAACAACAAAACATTACAAAAAATATACTGCATATTAAGGCAAACTATTGTAAAGGTAAAGTATGAGCATAACAAATAAAGTGTAAACATTTACATTATGATTATTTAATATATAAAGACTATATATTATTGAATTACAAGATTAGATATACTTTATTTGATCTAAAATTATACTGTAGTAGCCTGCGAAAACCATCACAAATGTGTTCAAATGCTCTTCAAAACACAACTGAAGTACTGAAAGTCCATGAAACTTGTCTTTCTGTATTTGCGAATGAAGTGCCATCTAATGGTTAAATCCTGAAATTGAAAATATGGCAACGCCCTCTTGCAAAATAGTGGGAGGGCTTAACATTCCCAGCCGATCCGTTGGCAGGAAGCTGTTGGCTGGAGTCTGTTCTAGAGTGCTACATCTGTATACTGAAATCATTCAATATTTGCCAATTGAAAGCAGATTGTATCAAACGCAAGTACGGGCACACAAAAAAGGGACTCAAAAGCACAACCAGTCAAAAAGGTCATTAGTCAAGCATTTAATCCAAAAGGTAAAAATAAAACGGGCAATGATCAAAATATTTACTGACTGGAAGCAACGAAAAACAACCAACTAAGTTGGCGGAAAACTACTAAAGAAGCAACAAAAAAACAACCAACTCTGGTACAAATGCTAAGCAGCTAGAACAATAGCTTACGTCAGGAGAGTAACATGGAGCACTTTCTGCTATACAGACAAGAAGAACTGACACTGACCAAGGAAACAGCACAGACTAAATACACAGGTGAGGAGTCATCATTAGGGACAGCTGAGCTCATTGAGACCAGGCAGGTGATTAACAGGGAACGAAAAACATAGGTGAGGGAGTGAGGCGATCAGCCAGGGCCAGGATGCGACAGATTGTTTACGATACATTATATAAACTATTGCAATCCAATACATCTATTTGCAATGAAGTCAACATAAATAAATGAATGGTTCATTTATTTGTTGTCAAGTTTTTTGAGAGGATGATAGTGATGGTATTTCACTGGACTGCATTTTATTCTGTCCGCCTTTATGCATGTTAATATGTAGGGGAAACAACAGAATCCCCTCACAATACAATGTAGTCCAGAACAACACCACCTTAATATAAAAACATATAATGTATAGAGCTGTTGGATTGCATATTAACAGACTGCACAGGTGTTAGTACTTCAAGAATTACTAAAAGTGTAATTAATTGATTATAAAGATAAAATGATTTATGAACTATTAACTGCAGCTCTAACATACCCTCACGTTCCTCCATAACAAATATAGAATAATAAAAGAAGGATAAATAAAGTAAAAAGACTTTGGATGGGCTTAAAAAAATGATTGCACAAATCCTACTATTGATCTGCTTATGCATCAATAATAAAACAGGTCAGGACACAATCAGTTATAGTGCATACATACCACAGAGAGAAATATTAATTGTGTCCAGGTTTTTTCCTGTTAAGGTCCCACTTCCTTGTTCCATAGCAAACAGAAGTTTTCTTGTCTTGGCAATTTGAAATGTTTTGTCTGTCTGTCTGTAAAAATCACGGTGAACTCTGATGTCATGACCCATGAACCTTGCAACTTGTTCCAGCTCTTGCTCACTAAGATCCAGAAGTTGTCAGAGTGTGGCAACCTGTTTTCGTAACTTGGTGGACCTCAGAAGTTCAGGATTTTCTGCCTTGCTCTCATCTGCATATCTTCTCAGATAGTCATATCCACGTATGTTTGTCATTGCACCAGGTCGTGCAAAAAGATGCCCGCTTCATCTCTCCATTTTATCAGCAAATCAATCGACTCCTTCATTCTTTCTGTAAAAAACAGGTACCTTCCTGCCTCTTTTCCCGTGGATTTCTATGCAGGTTAACAGCTTGCTTAGCTCCTTCTCTAATGGAGACAAGGTTTCATAAATGTCCTCATTGAAGAGTCAAGCATGACGCTTCTCCTTTTCATCGCTTGTTAAATATAATGACTTGCGCCAGAACTGCCTTGTTTAACTGCTTGTATGCTGGTAAACTCAGCTGTTGTGACAGCTTCTCCCTTGCTTCGTTTTCCACAATCCTCAGATTGTCCCTCAGAGCCATTACGTTTTTTGTGAGGGGGATGTCATCTTGTTTGTTCCAACTCTTTTCTTTTATAGTTTGGTGAGCAGTAACAGAAAAATAGTTCTTCCAGTTTTTCTCCTAAAGCTCCACGAATGTATTCGCCCTCTTCTCACCCAGGTCATCTTCATTCATTAGAGTCTGCACTCACAGAAATATTTAACCCTAACTTTTAAGATTTATGTAAAATAATTACATGACAAAGTTCCATTTAATTTTTTTAATATTTTGAACATAAACCTAACTAATAAACTGTACATGATGCATATGCATCAGTGTATTAAAACCTACTCATTTGAAATGCATATTCACCAGGTTTATGTATTCAGTATTAATATAATGTATTGAGAATACATTAAGTATATTTCTTTGAATTACATAGTAATTAGGTTACCTATTCAAGATGAATAATGTGTATGCGTTTGAAATACATAACAATTAAGCTTAAATTCAATCAAAATGCATTAGATTTATGTATTTTTGTGATTAATATCCAATTAATTTTTTTATTTTCCGTTCAACAATATCTCAATGATTCATACAATCAGACCACCTTGTTGATTCAACACATTTATTAACATTAAAGCAAACCTCTTCTCTTCACACAGACACAGTACTCAGCAGGTAGTGTAGCTCTTCAACCAAGTCATCTACTGCTGTAGATGGAACATGTAAAACGATAACTTTAATAGAACAGAGGCAAGGTAGGAACGTTAAACAAAGTGTTGACTGAGCACCTGCCGTTTCTAGCTTTCTGTCAATCACCTGAGCAATTTGAGTTTCAGTGCTTGTACTTTGGGGGAAAGCTTGGACGATTCCAGGTCCATCAGGATCTTCTGGTAAACTTCGAATGTATTCTTCAAGCTTTTTGGATAGCTTAGATTAAGTGCGTAGATCAACCTATAAAGCATCATGCATGCATGGTTGATACTCTGGAGGTTGTGGAGAACTTCGACCCCTTCCACACCGACATCTGCAAAGGTCCACCAGGACCATCAGGATCATCACTCTCAGCTCGAACAGTGTAGATTCCCATGGTCGTCCCTGCGACGTCTGTCTCGGCCTCACGGCATTCGATGTCCTGAAAGATGGAGGGAACAGAGAACAATGAGCTGTGTCACTCTAACCTTGACCACCAAATTCTGAGCAGCTTATCATTGAGGCCAAATGCGTGTTAATTTGAAGAAATTCCCTTAAGGCACTGTAGATATAGCGTTCATGAAAATGAGATGGACACAAGTTCAAGGTCACAATGACCTCAAGATCTCTGACTCCCTAAAAGCCTGGAAAACAAAACAAAAAGTCAAAAAGTTACATTATGTATTAATGGAATTGTACATTCAATGATCATCAACTATTTAAATATGATACAAAGTGGTGTTTGAGCATTGTTGATCAAGGCAAGGCAAGTTTATTTATATAGCACTTTTCAACGCAAGGCAATTCAAAGTGCTTTACAAAAAAATGAAAGACATTAAGCATTAAAAAAGAAAAGCTAATAAAATAAACATTAAGGAAAAATACATGGATAAAAGTTACAGTGATCACAATGAGGGTCGAATTAAAGAATCTCGATACCATTTGTTACCGTGTTTGTGGGTACGTGCCATAAAGAACAGCATGTTGTGTCTCATTGCTTAAAAGTAATACTCTTAATCCTTTAATTTAGTGAATTTGTAATGGTGCACATGAAACATAAGATAGTAACTTACATGTTCATAGGTTAGTCCTCCTCTGAGGGTAAGGTTCCGAGCTTCTTTAAGACGTAAGGATTTCCGGGGAGACAGAAGAGACTGCACTGAATCCAATGAAGCCTTTGACCTGCCACAATAACAATTGAGTCAACAAAACATCCCAACTTAAAATGTAAAAAAAGAAAAATACAGCACCAGGAACCCATTTTATTCAGAGATCTGTGAAGTAAATGAAAACATTCTCATCAGTAATCAATATCTGAAAGAGCCAAATAAGAAACTGTTCTTTGATACAATGTAGGGGAGAAAGGACAGTAAGAAAGAGGCACACCTCTTCTGTCCACCCCCCGCTCCCTCACTCCTACCCTCCGCCATCTCTTCTCACCTCCTCTCTCCTAATCTCCTCTCATAGGGTAAGGTTTACTCCTCCCTCCTATCCAACCCTCTCCAAACCTCTCTTGTGCTGTCCTCCCTCTCTCCTAACCTAATTCTGTTTCCTGTTAGGAAATAGAAGGAACTAACCTTTCCCTATGCTGACCTTCTCTCCCCTAACCCATCAACCCTTGAAAATGCCCCCTTCTACTAAATAGGATCAGTCCCAACAGCCAAAACAAAACAGGGGCAGCTGTAGCTCAGTTGGTAGAGGGGTCATTCATAGACCGAAGGTCAGTGATTCGAATCCCGGCTCTGACAGTCATGTCAAAGTGTCCTTGAGCAAGGCTAGCACACTGCACAGTTGGGTGCACAAAAGCGCTATTTAAGTGTAGACCATTTACCAGATGTGTGACATTGAATACATGAGTTACTAAACTTCAGATTCACACTTACCTCACGGACGTCAAATAGTGCTGGCCATTTGTTTAGGAACTCTGGAATCTTTGGCTCCTGGAGAATCTCCTGTCTCCTAAGCGAGAAGGTACACTGCATCTTCTCCTTAATCACGGCCTCGTCCTTTTTCTTCTTTTTTACCTGAAATGGAATGAAACTTCATTGTCATTATACAGTACAGATTCTTGTAAAACGAGATTTGGTTAGAAACTCTCCGCAAAGGTACACACAATACAATTGAGAAAACAGATAACAGAAAGGGAAACGCTAAGCTAGATGCTAGACAATATGATTAGGGAGTAAGACTATTATACAAACTGAGTGTAATGGATAAAGAAAAATGAACTGCAAAGTAACTAGAAAACAGCTGAAGTGTACATTAGCTAACGTTAGCTAGCATGAATAATACACAGATGGATGTAAGTAGACAAAGGATGACTCGGATTACTCACCATTAAGCCCGAGGTAGCACATGAAGTCCAACGGAAAATAAGGATGTCATTTTCTGTTTCCCGATTTCACTTCCCCCAAGTTGTACGTAAACCAATCACATACATTTTAAATAAAATAATCTTGTTTGTTTATATGTATTAAGTAATTACATTTAATATATTTTAGAATTGACAGAATTATACAGATTATAATTAATTTCAATACATACATTTAAAAAATATGAGTATTTAAATAAAATCAAATAGATTTATATGCTTAAAAATAAACTCTACCATGATTCATTTATGTGAGTGTCTTGCTATTGTTTAACCTCTAAGTAATTACATTCAATATATTTTAGAATTGACAGGAATTATACAGATTATAATTCATTTCAATACATACATTTAAAAAATATGAGCATTTAAATGAAATCAAATAGATTTAAATGCTTAAAAATAAACTCTACCATGATTCATTTCTGTGAGTGTGTCCAATCAGGACTTCCATAGCTCCTTTCAGACTGAATCCAAGTTTGACTGCAGTGGAAGGTTTTCCAAACTCATTCTTGCTTGGACTAAACCTTGAAAGACTCTTAGCTGCATCAACAACAAGCTGGCATTTTGATGGTGCACATACATCTTCTAAACTCTTTACATTTGTGTCCATATCTTTCACAACCAACATAAACCAACCAAGCTCCCTCATTCTTTGAGCAATGTACTGATGTTTCGCCTTAACATGGCCGTTTTTTGCGTACAGTGAATCGCCGTATCTGCAAATCAGAGAATCCCTCCTGATATGAAAGGATACATCGTCTTGTCTTATTTTGTTAAAGATCTCATGAGAACCACTGGAGGAAGTTGCTATTGGAAGTAAGCGTGCTACAAGGCTTTGAACTCTTCCTCGTGTCTTTTCGTTGCCATCCGTTTCACTTGCTTTTTTGCTTTTGCATGAGGACTGATGTTGCTACAAATCCTTTTTTGCAAACATACCATAACAATACTGGCAAAGCAAATAGTCACTGATCGAAGCTTTACCAGAAGGCTGCTTCCAAGTCACTAATTCTCCTTTACCTAGTTCTTGTAGGACTTTGGTGTTGTGCTTGAAGTCGCCCTTATTTAGCAGTTGTTCCAAAAGACCTTTTCGGTGTTTTGATCCCAATGGAAAACTGAATGCATTATGCAACATCCTTCATCTCCATATGCTTTCCCTCCAAATGCCTTGCCATCTTTACATTTGAGATACCACGGTAGACAATAATGTTTTTTGTCCCATGCTCTTTTTTTGTCCTCTCTTTTTGTACATGTTTTGATGGTCACAGTTGATTTATTTGGGTCATCCTTTAGTTTTTGCATATGTTTTGGGGTTCTTGTGTTTCTTAACAGTGTACGTGCCAAGTTGTTAATCTTTGTCATTGCTTATCTCTTTACTTTATTCATCACCTGAAGATTTCGCACATGATGAACCCTTGTCGCCTTCTTCATTGTTGGAGGGTGACTCGTTGTGACTGGGCTGGTAGTCTTTGTCCGATCCAGTCCAGCTTGATGAATTAGGCTGCGGCCACACAAGGACGAAAACGGTCTTTTGCGTTACTGTTTAGTGTCATATACTGCCCTACAAAGGCAAAAGACCTTAACTCGCCAGAGTGTAGAACTGAGAAAAATGACTTTAAAGTTGTTTTGTTGTCCAGCCAAATGAATTGTAGGCAGAATATTGAAAATGTTGCAATTCTTTGTTTTTTTAATGAAGTTAAATATCTACAGAAAAATCTTGAGCTCAAACTTGACCTTGGACCTTTTTTCGGAAGTTAATGTACTCTGCCTTTGCATTGTCTGCAAAATAACAAGGGGTAATACCAAGGCAAAAGGCATTAACTTCCATTTAATCGCTCACTTGGTTGCTGATCACTATAAAATCAGTTTATGTTACTAATGATAACATCTACATAAAATGTAGTGATCATGTGCAAATTAGGCTCAATATAATATAAACCTAAATAAAATATAATGCAAATGAGATGGAATTAACATGTATTTGAAGGTGACAAAGTTGCATTACCCAACTCACATCATTGAATTGAAACAACACTAACACTCCTCTTATTATTCCTTAAATTGCAAGTTACATCTGATTTTGCAATGGCAATAATAGGTAACAATGCCCTAGGTTAAATATCAGTTAATGTTTTCAGATAAAACGTAGAGGGAATAAAACGTGTTGATGATGTAGTGTGTATGTGTTCTAATAGTGTATAAAAGTCACATATACAAATAAATTCACTTGCATAGAAAGTAAAATGTATAGTATTTAATGCAAATGCTGATGGTATACAAAATTAGAATTCATGTTCTTTCCATAAAGTTCTCTCCCATAAATTAGATATTAGATTAAATCGAATGTGATGCAAATGCCTTATTGGTAACAATTCATCTTATTCATATATTAGTGATGGTTATCCTTCTAGTTCTTCCTCTGATTATTCTTCATCAGTGTTGCTCACATGCAGGCAGCTCCAGAATAGCCTCCTGTTGGGTGGCATGAGGGGACCAAGCTTCTTGAGGATATCCCTCTTCTTTGCCTCCTCTATGCCCTTGTCTTGTGGCCTCAAGGTGGTGGGTATCTTTAGCTGAAATTTCTTTTGCAGGAAATCCAGTTCTGTGAAGTCTTCCTCCTCATGGGATATTTTCACAAACATACTCCTTGATCCACGTCGCAACTGGACAACTTTAAGGTCTGCCAGTTTGGGTAATCTCTTCGATTTGACTGCAGAGTGGCCATCCGTCCAGTCCCTGATGCCTTCATTTTTTAGCTCCACCACCTCAACTTTCTTAGAATTAGAGTTTCCCACCACAGAGAGGAAGTCGTCAAAATCATAGACCACTCCTCCTGGTCTGCTCTTCATCTCCTGCTCCACGCCATGATGGAAACTGTCCGCACTCATAAATGTGTGACCTGGCTGGAAGAACATAAGGGTGATGTCTTCAGTTGAGATGGTCTGTGAGTTGACTATGGACACAAGTGAAGAGAAAAGGCACCAGTTTTTATTTTGAGAGCTACAATTGTCTACCCAGTAGACAATGTGCTTGATGTCCCCCTCCTTCTCCAATGCTGCTGCATAGGCTGATGTTATTTCTGCAGCACTCCGCCCTGCAATCCCCTCGTGCCAGACAACAGAGATGGTATTCTTTTTGTTGGTCTTTTTCCCAACTGACGCAAAGGTTTCATGATAAGCCACAATCCGTCTTGTGAAGACAGCTGACTTGACACCAGGCATTCGTGGGAGCATGATCACCTTCTGCAGATCTACACTTCTGGTCGATGTATCTTCAGGCAAGTCCCGTTCTGCATCTGACTGGTAGTGTAGCCTGCTCTCTGTTGCGGAATCTTTATGTATTTGCCACTTCTCACACTGGGGGCAGTTTATTGCAGCCTCCTCCTGGTGGTCAGCCTTCACATGCTGTTCCTGCAGCAGACAGCTCTCACACTGCTCTTCTCCAAGCTTAGTAAAGCTAATGTTCAAAGACTTCACAGCCTTTCGATATGACTCGTAGGAGCACTTGTTGTCCTTTTCTATGTAGTCAGCATACATGAGTTTCATGCTAATGTCACTGGGGAGGTAGCGGCGCCATGGGGCATGCCTCCCTGCGGTAGTGGCTGACAGACGGGTGGAAGGACTCAATGTGCTCATGCAATGGCTTCTGGTCCAGCTTGTTGGCTGGTGCATGTCTCCCTCTCTGATCTTTCGGTGGAGCAAGAGGAGTTGAGATGTCTTTGCCCATCACTGAAAGGACCAGGCTGTCGTTGGTTGGGTGGTACCCTAAAGTTGAAAGAAAGAACAGTTTGCACACTTGCTGTGGGACCTGGTCTTCATCTTTCAGCCTGTAGATGAAAGACCTGCCCCGTCGACTTGGTTTTCCATCACCACAGACTTTAGCGGTCGGTACCTGGCATACACCGTGAAACATGAAGGAACGTTTCTCAGGGTATGGCATATCCCAGTACTTGCCCCAGATGTCTCTTCGTCTGTCCTCTGAACATTTCTCAGAGCATTTTCTTCTGCATTTGGGGCCACATGGTTGTCTTATTGGTGGTTTATGAGTGGGCTCTGGGGGAGGCGCAAGAGTGGGCTGTTGTACTGTGGCTTCAGCAATGGCAGGCTCTGATGCAGTCAGTGGAGCAAGGGTGAGGTATTCTGGGGCTGGAGCAATGGTGGGGTCTGGTGCTGTGGCTTGAGCAAGGGTAGGCTCTAGTGCAGTTAGTAGAAGGGTGGGCTCTAATGCAGTTAGTAGAAGGGTGGGCTCTAGTGCAGTCAGTGGAGGGGTGGGCTCTAGTGCAGTTAGTATAAGGGTGGGCTCTAGTGCAGTCAGTGGAGGGGTGGGCTCTAGTGCAATCAGTGGAAGGGTGGGCTCTAGTGCAGTCAGTGGAGGGGTGGTCTCTAGTGCAGTCAGTGGAAGGATGGGCTCTAATGCAGTCAGTGGAGGGGTGGGCTCTAGTGCAGTCAGTGGAAGGGTGGGCTCTTCAGGGGCTGGAGCAAGGATGGAGTCAGGTGTGCTGGTGATAAGCAGATCATCTGCTCTGTAAAACAGCTCATCATCAGTACTGATGTCATTGTAATTGTCCAGAATGGTCCACTCCTTCTCTTCTAGTTCTTCAGCAGGGGGCTGCATTTTGGCTGCATTTGGCTGAATGTTGCAAGGAACATCCACACAAGAAACTGAAATAAATAAATAAAGTAATAATTGGAGACATGCATGGAAAATGTATATCGTAATAGGCCTTTGTAAACATACACCCATCTGTGACTGTCACCCATCCGTTTTTTTTCTAAATACATATAGTATACATACATATAGTATATTGAATAATGCAGTGTGGGCTAATTGATAGAAATTCACATTAATTAACCTGCACCCCGTTCTTAATCTTACTGTTTTGTGACTTTCAATTTATATCAGAGTTCCCGTTAACCGGTAATTACCGGACTATGACCGGTAAAATATGCTGAAGACCGGCAAATCTAAATCTCTCCTGTCAAAATGTCCGTTCAAAATTATTTCCCCTTATCCAATCCAATCCAACTTTATTTATACAGCACTTTAAAAACCTTCAGACAAAAGCTCTGTACAGAGAGATAAGCTCACACAACATAATATAAATACATTTAAAATACAAGATACAAACACAAAACAAACCAGAATAAACGTAATAATTAAAAAATAAATAACAGCCATATAATAAAAACAATAGACCACTGAAAGCAAATAAAAGCAACAATCTACTTGTTTCTGAATGCTACTTGAAGAGGTGGGTTTTAAGACGGGATTTAAAAGCAGACAGTGTGGGAGCCTGTCTGATGAGCAAGGGCAGGTCGTTCCACAGTTTAGGGGCGGCAGCAGAGAAAGCACGGTCCCCTCTGCGCTTAGACTTTGTTTTTTGCACCCTCAGGAGCAACTGATCAGCTGACCTGAGAGTGTGAGTTGGTGTGTAGCTGTGTAACAGCTCAGAGAGGTAGGGCGGGGCCAGGACATTGAGGGCTTTAAAAGTAAATAAAAGAGTTTTAAAATGAATCCTCAAATGAACGGTTAGCCAATATGCGCAATACCGCATCAGTTGCGCCAATTATGTGACAGACAAGAATAGTATGTGCTAGACAAAAGAGTCAATTCTAATGTCTAACACTTAATGTGGAGAAAGAGATGTCCTGTATGGGTTGATTGTGCGGTGATCTGTTGGTAATGCCTCGGGGTTCGGGTGGGGATGTAAACAAATGCATAATGTTGCGCTATACTCTGTGGCCTCACCCGGTTGCATAGCGGCCCTTATTGTTTAGGTGTCTTTTAATAAGCAGGTATTCATATAATTAGCTAGATCTGATCGACATGGACATAAATGCGAGTGAAGTCTAATCTGACCGGAGAGAGAGATCAGCTGCTGCTGACGAGTCGACACGCAGCTCTTCATGATCACCTGCAGCAACAAACACACTTGAGGTTAGAATATCACACGTAGCCTAGCTATTTTAATTACCTCTCAAACTAGGCTACCTAAACTAGTTATAGATATGTTTAGTTTTACTCTCGGGTCACTCATTATTGGATCCGCGAGCTGCATGATACTGGCGGGCTGTCAGCAGAGGGATAGGCTACTGTTACGCCTAAACTAGCTAACGGCGTTAGTAACGCTAGGCCCTCTATCTAGCTATCTATCTGTCTATTTATTTATCGATCAATCTATCTTTCTTGTATTCTAATCTTTTTCTTACCTTGATCTTGGTGTCTGCGTTTCAAAGCCATCTCCACCAACATTTTACCTCGAGAGCAATGAGCCATTCTTAAAAGATACGTTAAAACAACCACTGCAACAATATTTGCTTTACTGTGTGTCAAATGCTTTGATGACAGAAGGCATAACACCGTAACTCCAGCGCGGTAAAACAGTAACTTCAATTTGAAGCGCATCAAAACAAAGGCAGAGTACCGTAACTCAATTTGAGCGTTCTGGAGAGCAGAGAAACAAAGACAAAGAACCAAAACTGATGTTACGGGATTCTGCCTTGGCTTCTCTAGGCTTTTTGGAAGTTACGGCAAAGAGCACACACTGTTTTCTCCCAAAAAACAACAAAATTGACTCAAGATATTTGTCCACATGATAAAGCAGTTCTTTAATGTTCCAAAAATGACAATAACTCATTTTCGAGTTATTGTCGTTAAGGTCTTTTGCCTTTGTAGGGCAGTATAGACCGTTCGGCCACACGAGGACGACTGAATACAGCACTAAACGACTGAGGAAACGATAACGGGTCCCAAGGTGGATAGAACGGCATACGCAGCGCTCTGGGGGGTCCAACGGCTCCGTGTGTACGCCCTATACCAGGGGTGGCCAACCCGCGGCTCTCGAGCCGCATGCAGCTCTTTGTCTAGTTTCATGTGGCTCTTCAGTTCATATCGAATTGTATATGTGTGAGTTTGGGGGAGAGACACTGACTCCTCACTAGTGTTGCACGGTGTGCCGATACTTGAAAGGTACCGCGAAACCCTGCCATTAAAAACGTTACGATTCCTCCGTTTCATTAGTATCGGTACTTTAAGAATGACGGGGAAAAGTACTCCGGTGAGAAAGTGCCGTTTTAATAAGAGCTGTGTGTGTTCAGCGCTCTGCTTCCACTCCCTGCACTGCAGCCGTGCCTGCAATCCCTCTCCTCTCTCGTGCACGCGCTAGCTGCCAGAGCATGTGAGAAAACGAGAAGCATGGCTGCAAGTGGGAGTGCAACTGCCGCTGCGCCTCGGTTTGTTGACAAAAAAGACGCCAGAAGCGAAATGTGGAAGTATTTGAGCGATATCTCTGACAGTGCCAAGCCTACGGACACCACGAGGCCTGTCTGTAAGAAATGTATTTTATTTAATATGAATTCTTGTCATTTATTGTTCTCATTGTTTAAAAGTTTGTGTTATGGTTATGGTTCTGGTGTGAAATAAAGCACAATAATTACATTTAAGACTGTTTCCCTTTTTTAAAGAAAAGTATCGAAAAAGAATCGGAATCGCAATTCTTGACTTGGTATCGAAACCAAAATGTTGATACCGTGACAACACTAGCTACTCCTGACAGTTAAACCTGATATTTAGTAGTTCTGTTAAGTATTGAATGCTGATAATTCTGACGTAATTTGGCCGGTCAAAGTTGTTTGGGCTCGGATCAAATCGCTCCGTTACTTTCGTCTCGTGTTACTTTCGTCCCGGCTCTCCCTACGTGTGTATGTGTGGTGTCAGTTGTCAGTATGAGAGGATGACAGCGCGTCTAATTTTGATGTGGCCCAAGAGCCAATCACAATAATACCTGCGACGCAGTGAACCAATCACCTTTGAGGGGGGGGGGAACCTATCGTTGATTAAACACTATCCAGTGTTTCCCCTACCATTGTCTTGGAGGGGCGCTGCGCCCCGCCAACGGAGCCCCCCCCTGAAATTCAAGGTGTTTAAAAAATATATATCATTTCTTTTTTTTAAATATATATATAGCACCAAATTACAAATAATCTATAACTACTGTCACTTTTCACATTGAACATGTGCTCTTTTATTAAATAAACTAAACACTTTCATTTGAAGTTGTGAGTTTAGGGTTTTTGACCCTAAGAAACACTGATGCATTAATCAATAACAATAATCCACAGCTCCTCTCTCTGCTCCAGAGGATTTAAAAAATATATATCCCAATGCCACAAAAATGCATCAGTGACGTGGTTGAAATCTTGTCTCCAGGAAACAAAAAACTGAGACAAGCGGTATCAGTGACTGTGTGTTTGATGTGGCTCTTACAGTAATAGAGAATAAAATGTGGCCCTTAACCTCTGACTGGTTGGCCACCCCTGCCCTACAAGATCATTTTCTGATAATGATGAGGCAATAACCCCGCCTCTCCCCACCTCTGCTGCTCACCCCCGCGTCAAAGTAAACTGCACACTGAATTCAGATTATTTATCTTTCTCTCAATATGGACCTAAACGCAAGTGAAGTCTAATCTGACAGGACGGAGACACGCAGCTCTGCTCACCTGCAGCTCCTCCCGCTGCAGCAAAACACACACTTCAAGTCAGATCATCACCCTTAGCTATTTTAATTACCTCTCAAACTACCTAAACTAGTTATAAATATGTTTATTTTTACTGTCGGCCGGGTCACTCATTACTGGATCAACTGCTGCATGAGACAGACACTGACGCTGTCAGTACCCTTGTTACAAAACCGGCATCCATTTTGGCAATAGTGGCTTTTCCTTTTTTGCTATGTCGGGGGCGGGAGATTCATGTGATTGGTTGTTGGTCACGTTGACTCCCCAAGCTTCAGACACGCCCACCGCCAAGCGTCAACGCACGCCGCTGTGTGGACGGTCCGTTAAGATTGTTTAAATACACCTTGTTTATTTATTTATTTCCTTTGTGTTTACAGGTTTGCTGTTTCCACTGAAGGTCACAATGTATGCTGATTTGGTAAGTTCCAAAATGAACTGCAAGTAGTTTTCATGTACGTTTAAAAAGGATTGAAAAACCCAAAATGGAGACTTACGGCCCGTCACGGCAGCGTGCGTTGACGCAATGAAATCATACATTTGTGTGGGTCGCTAATACATTACCAACAACCATTGTTTGTATTAAAAATAATGCATGTGTCAATGTAATGAATATTATTTATGCTAACGAGGTGAATAGGTTAAACTCAAAACATGTTTCCCAAAAGAACTACGCATCTCTTGAATGACAATATGCCTGCACTGCACTTCCAAGGTTGCGCAATCTATGCCTGTGAGCGTGCTGCTGCGCGAGATGATGTGTGTGCGTAGTTGAACCTTTTCATATTTAAGTTGGTGTGTGTGTGTTGTTGTTGTTTAAAGACCCCATAGAGCTCAGTTTATAACTTAAACCCTGGTTGAAACTTCAACGCAGCTTCCCAATCACTTTGACGTCACGCTTTGCCGAAATGCATTGTGCTTCCATCGCTTCACTTTGCCTCCGTTGCTCGCTTCAAAAGTTGAGAAAAGTTAAACTTCTCAAGCTTCGACGGAAGCATCAGCCAATCAAATGACATGCCAGTACAAGCACTAGCCAATCAAACCGCGTGCTTGTGTGTCCGGGGCGGGAGATCGATGTGATTGAATTTAGCTGCCGTGTGGACGCTGCGTTACTCTACTCTAATCTCAAGTGATAATATATCTAGTTAGGTACCCAAATGTTAAGTAAGGTAATTTAAAATATTAAAGTTAAATGAGAAAAAGTATGTATTGTACAAGTAAATAAAAAATAGATGAGGTCATTTTCAAATGATATTGTAAGAAAATAGTATGATTATTTATTTCGTATAATTATTTGAACATTCATCTTAAGTGGCTTTAAAAAAAGGAATAATTTAACCATGTCACAATTTAAAGTGCTAGGATTCGTAAAGGAATGTGTGCTTGTTAATTTAAAATGCCCATATGTTAAACCTTGTCTAAGATAACACTAATAATAAATGAATCATTAAATATATGGAATGCCATTTAAGCCAAAATTAAATAAATACATGCCTATGAAATAAATTCTGAAATAAATAAATGAGGCAATAAATATGTATAGATTTACATTTAAATACACAATATGTACAATTTAAATTAACGTTATTTTACAAGTTGAGAGAGTTAAGTTGTGTTTAAAATGTAATGCACGTTAGAGGTTTTTAGTTGGACATGAAGTTAGCTAACGTTAGCTAACTCTACCAGGTTAGCACGTTAAGCTGTACTTTCTGTGGCAGCTAGCTTAATACAAAGAGGGGTGTTGTGCTTCATTGCAAACTTTTCTTTGTTAATCTACCTGAAACTGTAGGGACAGTTTGTTTCTACTCAACTATACAGACCATTGTTGAGGAGATGCAAAACATACTGTACATGAGTTGGGTCCAACATATACCTTGAGTAATGTTACTTTGCTTCTAAAAATGAAACATCATTATCAGATGAGGACATCACCAAAGTGTGTGAGTCTGTCAAGGGATTTGATCTGTTCTCTGCATGTCGTACACACTGCTCTGGTATTACTTATCTTGTAAAATGTAAAGTCTCGCTCTTGTCATCGTTCAGGCTTTGCATTTGAACTCCTATGACTGGTTGCAGACTTGAAGGGAACGCCTTCCTGACATCCAGGAAAAAGGTGAGATTATAATACATTTGAATGCCAAAAGCAAGTTATTGTTTTTAACTTTTTAAATATGATTGTTTTGGGGCATTTCAGTTGTATTGGACAGAGGCAGTAGATATCTACTGGAAACAGTGGAGAGTAGGGTGACCAGATGTCCCGCTTTGCGCGGGACTACACAGCATTTTCACGACTTTTGGTGCGTCCCGCAAATTGAGACGATGTCCCGCATATTTCATTTTGATTGGCTAAAACGCTTTTCTTTAAAATCAGATTCATCCAATGGCTGTTGAGAAAGCAGGGAAGGCTATCATCAGGGGGCTGTGTTTGCTGTCAATCAAACTGTAACACACGGCGGGTGCTGGTCAAGTGTTAACCAATGAGAGTAACTCACTCACACACACCCCCCCACCCGCCAAACAACAACAACGAACGCAGGCGACGCAGCAGGTTATGGAAAATGGAGGAAACTGAAACTACAGCTAAGAAGAAAAAAAGATGCACATACAACAAAGACTGGGAAGACACTTACCCGTGGGTGAAGCCAGTGCAGGGCGACTCAGAGATTTTTTTGCAATCTTTGCAAGAGTAATTTTTACATTTCACATGGCAGTGAACATTTAAAAACTTCTGTTGCTGTGATGGACAAAACTGAAAGCTATTTTATTTTATGTATTATTATGTTTCTGTTCCCTCCTGGCCAGTGTTGGTTTTATTTTATCTATTAATTTATGTGGTGCCTACTTGTACAGGTAATACACTAGTTGAATTAAGAAGATGCATTTCTAAACACTTGAAGTGAATAATGCCTGCTGCCTTGGTTAGCCTTAGTTTACTTTTCTTTATTAAAAAACTGCATTTTGACTTCACTTTCTGCTCTGTTGTTATATATTTGTTACAGGTTTTTTTCCGGGGGTTGGGGGGTGCTGTTGAGAGGGTGTCCCACATTGTCCCACATTGTCCCACATTGTCCCCACAACCATAATCCTTGTTCCACATTTGGTTTGTTGGGATCTGGTCACCCTAGTGGAGAGGGAGGAGATGATATGCAGCAAAAGGCCCAGCCGGATGGTTGCTGCTCCGTGTGGAACGTGTTCTATCAGGTATCACAGCACTTTGGTACCCAGTTATTTGTGGTATTGAGTTTGAATTTAGCCTTTGGAATGTAATTTTTGTTATAATTGTAAAACATATCTTAACATCCATCAGCAATCAATAAAACAAATCATCCAACACTAAATAGAAGAAATCTGGACCTATTTATTTTTATACAACAGTGTGGTGACACGTTATTGGACATAATTCACCTCTCGTATTGTGTTGTCACACGGACCCTTCATAGACCCTCCAGAAAAACGGGCAAAAACCTTGCGGGCAAAAATCCTTGATTATGCGGGCAAAAATCCTTGATTATGCGGGCTAAAATCCTTGATTATGCTCGCATGTTTCTGTAAATCCTCCAAATAAATCTCCACGGGCATAAACATGCGGGGTTTTATGTGATTTTATGCGGTGAAATTGCGGGAAGTTGCGAAATATGCGGAAAGTTGCAGAATATGCGGAAAAAATAAATATTGGGCTGTCTTATTTATTTATTCTCTCTCACACACAACCTGCCACTAACGTTAAACCCCTTTATTAATCAATTAAACACATTCAATGTTTATTTATTGTAAAAGCAATTGGGCTATTTTAATCACACTATCTCACACTATCACACACACACACACACTTCTCCGCCTCATTCTGTTTTCAGTTACTTGTTCGTTATCTGACCAGCTTCAATCTTGTAGGCTACTCACTTCGTTTCTTGTAGCCCTCGAAAGGGTTTTGGAGGTCGATGCCTCGGTGAACGTGAGTTGTTTGGCTTTCTTGTCCGCAGCAGCAGAAAGCATTTTCGAATGTTTGAATGAATAAAAGTGGGTCGTCACCGTCGATGTTCTCTTATGCTCCAACACACAGTTGCACGGGGTGCAGAATAGTTTCCCCCCACTTTCGTGCAAGACATGAGGGTACTGCTTTGCCGGTCTTTAGCAGAAACGTTCGTCGATAAATGAGATGATAGATTTGTTCATCTTGGTGTTTTCTCTCGTGTGAGTTCCACACGTTGACTCTACGGTGTTGTTTACCTTCTGTGATGCGCGAGCTGATGACGTCACGTCATCATCACTTCACGTCAGACGAGTTACGTGCGGGGATATGCGCATTTTGATAAATATGCGGCCTTTTAAAAATCTGCGCCGTTTTGCTGATTGTGCGGTAAATTCTGCGATCGCAGAATCGCGTTTTTCTGGAGGGTCTACCTTTAGTGGGAACACCTGTACCGTTAGCTTCCATTCCTGCTAGCTCGTCAAGTAGAGCAGTTGATGTGATAACCTCTCTGTATTTGGCTAATAAAGATTGGAACTCTGTTCTTAATACACCGCCTCCGACTCCCTTTTCCTGGCACTACACTGGTAACCCCGATGTTTCCGAGAAAGTTTCCGGGAAATTAACGAGCATGGCTGAACGCGATGTGTTCGTAAAGCTGCCGGAATTCTGGGAGCACGCCGCGGAGGCATGGTTCGCACATGTGGAGGCGCACTTCGCCTGCCGACAGGTCCGTGACGGGGACCTGAAATACTACCATGTGGTAGCAGCGCTGGGCAGCTCTGCGTCGTCCAGGTTGGTGGGATTCATCGCAGCCCCCCCACATCATGGCAAATATGAGGCGAGTAAGGCCCTTCTCCTTAAGACATTTAGCTTTAGCTAGACATTCAAGGCCTAGGAGACAGCAAGCCATCCCAGCTAATGGAGAAAATGCTAAATCTGCTAGGGGGGGGAGATCCCCGAATTTTATTCGATTTTCCTGCATCACTTGCCTCCCCGGGTACAGACGACGCTGGCCAACACGCCTGTCACGGAGCCCCGTGCTTTGGCTGAGGAAGCAGATCGTTTTTTCCTGGCTACACAACAGCCCGGTGCAGAGACGTTAGCCGTGACGCTCAGCGGCCCACCTGCAGTCAAGAAAGCGTGGCGGAGGCCGGACACGGCTGTGGCGAGCCGGCGTGGAGACACCGGAGAGTGCGTTTACCACGCACATTTCGGGACAAGGGCGAAGAGATGCATTGCTCCGTGCAGCTAAAAAACCCCGGGAAACGGAGGGGCCGGCGCTCAGTAGTGGCTCTGAGCGTCGGCGGCACGTGCAGGCTCCTCTTCGTCGCGTTTCGGGGAGCTGTGTGACACGGGCGCTCAACGGAGCGTAGTTCCAGCGTCGAGTGAAGACGTCGCCCGTGGGGGGCACGGACCATGATTGACGACGCTAACGGCGGTCCCATTCGCAAGTACGGCGTGAGGCCTATGTGTCTGTGCATCGGAGGACAGCGTTTCAGCTGGGATTTCGTGACAGCGGACATTTCTTTTCCCCTCCTCGGAGCGGATTTTTTGTGTGCTCATGGACTCTTAGTGGACATTAAGAATAGGCGTTTGGTTGATGCCTTAACGTTTTCTTCCCTGGTGTGCACACTTGGCAGCGCAGCGTACGACGGGCTGTCAGGCTCGCTGTCAGGGGCAGATACGTTTCTCAGACTGTTGGCCGAGTTTCCAGACCTGTCGCTACCCACCTTCTCTGCGCTTACCACTAAGCATGGCGTGGAAGACCACGTCACTATCGGGGGGCCTCCTGTCTACACCAGGGCCCGGCGGTTGAACCCTTCTAAGCTGGCTGTAGCGAGGGCGGAGTTCGCAACCATGGAGCGCCTGGGCATTGTCCGCCGCTCCGACAGTCCTTGGGCTTCCCCCCTGCCTGCGGGTTCCGCCCGTGCGGGGATTACCGCCGACTCAACGACGCCACTACGACGCACATTCAGGACTTTTCGCCGCATCTGGCCTGTACAGGGGTGTTTTCCAAGGTGGACCTGGTGCGTGGATACCACCAGGTGCCCATGCACCCCCTGGATATTCCCAAGACAGCAGTGATAACGCCTTTTGGACTTTTTGAGTTCCTGCGGATGCCTTTTGGACTCAAGAATGCCACTTGAGACGTTCCAGTGCCTGATGGATTCGGTGCTGCGGGACCTGCCGTTTGTGTTTGTCTACCTCAACGACATACTCGTCGCCAGCGCTTCAGTGCAGGAGCACCTGTCCCACCTCCGAGCCCTTTTCACACGGCTCAACGGACACGGATTAATCATCAATCCTGCAAAGTGCCAGTTCGGGGTGTCGGACATCGATTTCCTGGGGCACCACGTCACCAAGGGCGGTGCGACACCTCTGCCAGCGAAGGTAGAGGCTGTTGCGGCTTTTCCTCACCCGCTCACAGCCCGGTCGCTCCGTGAGTTTCTGGGGATGGTGACTTTCTACCACCGTTTCATCGCCCGGGCCGCAGATGTGTGCGGCCGCTGTATGAAGCGTTGAAAGGCAAGACCCCCGTCCAGGAAATCGACTGGACAGCAGAGGCGGACGGCGCTTTTGCTGAGGTCAAGCAAGGACTGAAAAGGGACGTGATGACTTGGGCCAGGGAGTGCGTGGCTTGTCAACGCGCTAAGGTGCACCGCCACACGAAGGCCCCGTTGGACCGTTTCCTGGTGCCTGAGAGGAGGTTTGATCACGTCAACATTGACCTGGTTGGTCCGTTTGCCTTCCTCTCAGGGGTTTTTCTACCTCCTCACCATGGTGGACAGAACGACCCGTTGGCCGGAGGCGGTTCCGCTCGTTTCGACATCAGCCGCAGACGTTGCCCGGGCCTTCATTGCAACGTGGGTGTGTCGTTTTGGCACCCCGTCAGACATTTCCTCAGACAGGGGCTCTCAGTTCACGTCCGAGCTCTGGAACGCTGTGGCAGGCGGTTTGGGGGTTAAGCTGCACAGGACTACCGCTTACCACCCTCAGGCTAACGGCCTCTGCGAGCGCTTTCATCGCTCCATGAAGGCGGCCCTCAAGGCCGGCCTTACGGACGGTAACTGGGTCGACAAGCTGCCCTGGGTGATGCTGGGCCTGAGGACCGCACCTAAGGAAGATCTGCAGTGTTCTACAGCGGAGATGGTCTACGGTCAGCCGCTGAGGGTTCCGGGGGATTTTTCGGCCTCTTAGAATGTTTATCATTTATTTGTATCTTAACATTCCTATAATCATTAGTTTTTTTATTGTTGATATTGTTTTGTGCTTTATTTTTGTTGTGAGAATCACTTTGCAATTATTGTGTAAGTGCTATATAAATAGTTATACTAATATTATTGTTGTTACCATCATTACTATTATTAATAATGTCTTCTTTGTTTTCTTTATTTATCGCTGCAGAAAGGATCATGCCAGCCCACATCAAACACCTGATCAAGAACTTGTGAAACTCACTGCTGCGGACACCTGTGTGATATTCCACTATGACTGGAACCCTCAAAATGACCTGCAGGTACGATATATATATCTGCTCCTCCTGTCCTAAAGATAGTTCAATAGGGCTACAACAACAACAACAACAACAACAACAGTCTTTCCGTTTATTCCCTCGGTTCTTTAAGTGTATATTATTTTCTCATTTAATGCTTAAAAACGTTGAACAGCAGCTGCCTCTTTTGACCCCTCTTTACATTTTTTATTTCAGGCTCAAGCTCGGTGTCATCGTTTTGGCCAGTCTAAGGCGGTGAAGGTGTACCGTCTGATCACTAGAAACTATGAGAGGGAAATGCTGGATAAAGCTAGTCTGAAGCTCGGGCTGGACCGTGCCGTCCTGCAGAGCATGAGTGGCAACAACAACGGGGTGAGAAAAAGAAAATCTGTCATATTTCTAGATGCCAAGTCATTTTTGGGTCAGTCGCTGTTGCAGTACGCTTAGTTTATTTTCAAAAAGAGTTTTCTAAATCCACTTGTGTAAATGTCTCTCTGCGTCGCCTTTAGCCGGTCCAGCATTTCTCCAAGAAGGAGATCGAGGACCTGCTGGGGAAAGGAGCCTACGCCGCCATCATGGACGAGAACGACGAAGGCAATCGATTCTGCTAGGAGGACATCGACCTGATCCTGCAGCGAAGAGCCACCATCATCACCATCACCATGTATATTCTGAGCAGCATTAGCCACTTGCGCTTTGTGAGATACCAAGTACTTGGTTATTTGAAATGTAATATTGATGATGTAATAATTAAAAGTGTGTGTGTGTGTGTGTGTGTGTGTGTGTGTGTGTGTGTGGCAGGGTATCTGGGTCAGTGAGTGTAAGTGAGAAGGTTTATATATATATATAGGATTACTTTAAAACAGTCCCAAATAATACATGTTCACTTCAATACAGTTCAAGATAATACTTGTTTACTTTAATACAGTTTAGTATAATATCTGTTTACTTTAATCCCCCTTTTGATCTCACCTTCAGAGATCAACTTATACACAGCATTTGAAACATAACCACTGTCATTCTTTTCTACTGTCTGTTCCCCAACATTTATATAAATCCATCAGACGCTGGGATTTAGAGCACTTTTAAACCTTTAGGAACAGTCCACCATAACAACTTCTTATGACAGTGGAGGGAGACCAAAATATGTTAAAAAATGGTCCTTGTCGGCTGAGTCATCGTGCTCGTCCTCCTCCGACACGTAAGCCAAAAAAGGGCATTTGGTACGAAGGGGAAGGGGCAGCTTCTCCCTCAAAAAATGGGTTATTAGAACAAAGTTCCTCAAAAAATGGGATATTAAAACAAAGTTCCTCAAAAAATTGAATATTTTGAGGGTTCGACTGCTGGAGAGATGTCCTCCCGATCCTCCTCCTCCGGTCCGCTGATGGCGCCTTCTGGGTCGACTCCTAGACGAGAGCCCGGTCCGTCCTGATGTCGTCCAAGGTCCTAGCCGGAGGATTCCCCGCCGCACACTGGCTCCAGTGGTACCAGCTGTCCCCCTTTCCTCCTAGGCGGACGGCATGAGAGCTCCGCTGGGTCACTGTAGAGGCCTGGGGTTGAGCCACGTGGGCCTGATGACCTTCAGCCAGGCGAACTCCGCTGTGTCGGCCTACTGGGTCCCCCTTTGGCGTCAGCGACCTGTGTGGAGAAATCTGATACCAATCCCTTAAGCCTACGCTCAGGGCTCCTGGGCCCTCAGCTGTTTGACCCACCACTGCGTAGACCTCTTGGAGCCTGTTGGTGGGGTGTCTTAAAACAACAGTCTGTGAACAGGTTTTTTAAATTAATTGTAGACCTCCTATCTGCCAGTGCAGCTTCAGAATCGTAATACTTGGACTGTGCCAACAAAACAAAACCCCAACATCTTTAGGTGAACTAAATAACATATTTCAATAGCTCTGAATTTCTGACAAGCATCTGTGTTATTCTTAATGAAATCCTTGAGATCCCCTTTAAAATCTAAATATAATATGAACTGCTCATGTTTCTGGTAAAAAAACACACTAATGTTATGGATTCAAAAACAACCAAAATCACGATACTAACAAAGTGAATGGTTTCCTGGTGATACTGCTTCTACCTGTCAGTGCTTAGGTATTATCAAGCTGAAAAAATGAATACAGAATTCCAACAAACTCATCAAATGTCTTTCTATTATGAACTTAGATGAAATGTATATCCCCATAATGACCTAAACAATAAAGTCTATGGCTTTTACTTCTTTAACAGGCTAGTTACATGATGTTGTCGAAATAAAATTCTGTCTCATTACATTACTATGTTTTAGCTTTAACTGTAAACATGTTCTTTCTACATTTCAAACCTCAGTTACTTTAATACCTGTTGAAATATTACAAAATGGTTATCACAGGTCAACTTCTTCAGTATTCCATTCTGGAATTACATCTCTCACAGTAGCCCCTTGGCCACTGATTCTGCATCTGTGTTACCTGTTATAACTCCATCAATATTAGAAACATGTCAACATCCATCAAACAGTATCTTATCCCCAGATATGGAGCAGGTTAATTCTAAAACTGTCAATCAATGGTCAGATTGAAAAATGTAGATTGTGAAGTTTACACTCCCTCTTTTTACACATGAACTCATGTGTAACAAAATCTTGTATGGGAAGAAAACCTTCAGGTAATAATGGATTATAAGGAAATACCAAACATCATTCACAAATGTACAGTAACTATGGCCAGTACTTACACAACATAGAACCGTAGTTACAGTAGTAACTGTGACCCGTACTTACACGGCTTTGGCCCGTACTTACACGGCTTAGTACTGTAGTTACAGTAGTAACTGTGGCCGGTGCCTAAAAGTGTCAGCCAACGGCTGCACCCTAGATAATATAATATTGGGAGGATGAAATCCTCTTTAATGGCCACACATGCAGAGCACACAGCACACACAGTGAAGATTGTTCTCTGCATATCATCCTAGTACAGTAGTAGTAGACTAGAGTCTAGTACTAGGAGCAGTAAATACCACGATATAGCGCTTCTGCAATCAAAACCATACGTTACCGGGAGCGGGAGCGAGAGCACTGCCCTCACCGGCTGAGTTAAATAATGAAGCTTAACAGTACATGCAAGGTGTTAGCAAAGCGGCTGCTGCTAACAATCAAGCAACCAAGTCAAAACACAATGTTAAGACCAGATAATTAGCTTCTATGGAATAGAACAGCCCGCATAAAACCGTAGGCCATGGTCACAGTAGTAACCATGGCCAGTGCTTACATGGCCTAGCACCGTAGTTACAGTAGTAACTATGGCCTTACCCTACTTACCTTACTCTCTGCATCTAAACAAAAAAGGGGCAAAATATGGCACACTGGGCTTTCCATACTAAATTGAATGAGAGACGCAGCTAAAGCTGGGACTCAAATGCTAATGATAGCTCGGACACAACGCCACAAGCAGAACTTTCAAAAGAGCATAATAAGGGTAACTTTATGGGAGAGGAAGCGGGAACACTGTCGTCACCAGAAAGTCTAAGCCAAACAATACATAAGACAGCAATCAGGACAACTTAGCTGGGAGAGGGTGTGGGGACACAGCCATCACCAGCAACAAGTTGACACAAACCTGTCCGTCGAGGCTCTGCACAGCGCACAGCCGGCCACAGCTCCTGGAGGACACGTTAACAACCCGTAGCTCCAACTGTCAGTCGCGAAGCTGCACGCGGCCAGCTGCTTGCAGAGAAATCCCTCAGATCAAACGTTCAAACCTGAACGCTGTAGGCTACAAGAATGTAGCCACGGTACTCTCGCAAAGCGAGAAGATGAAAAGGAACCGATCCATTAGTGACGCCGGCCTATGTTGCCGTAGTCACGTGGGTCACAGGTGACTTTGTTGTTATTAGGTACTCGAACTGCGCATGCGTGCGCATGCGTGCGATGGACATATCCAGTGCTAAAAGCGCCGCCTCTGGCGGTCATCCGGGACTCATAGACCGTAGTTACAGCCGTAAATATCGTTTGTCGAAAAACATGAACAGTATTTATATGGTAGGCTATGTCGAATTGTTATTTTTAGAAAATATGATGAAATGGTATATAGTGTAGTTACTACAATATAATACTTTCGTTTATTGAAAAGTATTATATTGTAAAATATCATGACAAAAGTCATATTATATTACTTGACATGGCGAAAACTGAAATATTCAAAAAACCTGTATGGTAGTTTTTTGAAAATATCAGAAATAGATGGCATATATAGTATGGTGTCTCTACTGTAGGCTATTTTTTATTAGATGTACAGCACTTTGGCTCGACCAGAAATCGCTTATAAATGTGCTAAAATAAAACTTGATTTGATGTTGAAAATATCAGAAGAAACAGTCTCGTTTTTCAGGAAAATCAGAAATAAACGGCATGTTTCTTTTAGCAAAACAACATGATACTACGCTATGTCAAAAATCTAGGAAAATATATAATATATCATTACAAAATTCTATTATGTCAAAAAATGTAAAAAGTCCTAGTATAGTATGTCAAAAAATATGGAAAAAATAATATAGAATGTTGAAAATAGTCAAAGCATTCTTTTTTTCAAGGTCAAAAACTATCATAGTATAGTATTTAGTAAAAATGTTATAGCCTAGGCCCTAGTGATGCCCATAAGATATATATAGTATGTCAAAAATAGTATGTCAAAAATATGTTTTATAATAAAAGTTGAAACCATTAGTAAAATTGCATAGTATAGAATTTAAAAAATAATATTAGCTTAAAAACACAAGAGTTATGGCATAGTATGCCAAAAAAAGTTAGAGTATCGTGAAACTTTTTTTAAGTATGTTGAAAGTATGATAAGTCATATAAATGCATTTCAAAAGAATTCACAGTATATTATGTAAAATAAATCATGAAAGAAGTCATATGACGACATTTGAAAGTCATAGTATAAGTCAAAAATATGTTTACAAGAGCACACGTGTCCATCCCCTTCATTTAGCCTCTTAATATTGAGCTCAATTGAATTGATACATTTAACTTTGAAATGCAAAATGTATGTTGAATTTCTCTGTATTTATTTCTGTAATTTTTCACATCACACATTACAGTAAAAATGAATTATTTTATTTAATGTCATGCGTTGCAGCCCTAATTTTCACATAACAGGATGAGTGCTCTGCTTATTGAAATTTTAAAATGCAATTCAAATAAACCAATAATTATTAGTGATTTCAATATTGATCAACATAACTGATTATCATTTTGGCCATAATCGTGCAGGGTAATGAGTATTTAGTGAGTACAATAAGGCGTCGTTATTGTGTATACCACATATACCTGACCTCTGGAGATAACTGGAGCTGAGAAACAATCTTTAGAGCAGACAAGTATTTATTCTTTAGAATAGAATATTGACTTTTGCTGTCAGTGTGTAAACCAAGTGGGTTGTTTTTGTTTCTTCCGTTCATGGATTATTGTTTTTATAAAGGCAGCATGTTGTTGCTGAGAAGGACACACTGACATCTAGTGAATTCAGCCAGAGTGCATCCGAGTTCATAATAAAGAAGACCGTACATGGAAAGAGTTCAACCCACACAGGTCTCAACTCATGATTTCTTTCACTTTTGGTTAATCTGACAATGAATTGATTGTTCTAAAATTACAGAAAATAATAAATGTCCAAGGTGATGTCTTTAAAAGATCCTATTTTGGCCATCCAAAACATTAACATGATAGAAAAGCCTGTTTACGGCCCGTCTTCTCTACACATTTTGCACGAATAAGGAATAATTGATTATAATAGTGACTCGTGGTTGCAGCCATCGTAAATTAAACACCCAAAATATTTTAATTCTTTTTTTTGGGAACAATTGTGTGATTTCAGAAGAGGCTCGTCACAACAACAACAAAAACCCAAAACAACCAAACATTGTTAAAAGTCCTTAGAAACTGTTTAATTGAAATATATAGCAGCATTTTATTTAAAAAAGTCAAATAAACATTTTGGTGGTGGGGAGAAAAACCGCAGGTTAGGATAAAAATAAAAGTTAAATACAATCAATACTTTAGCTTCTGAAGCCTGGCTGGTTCACTTGTCCATTTAGGTAGCCAAGCTACTGGTCCCCAAGCAAAACGACAACATGGCAAGAGTTCATCAAAAACACACTGCATCACACACACACCATCATGCAAAGCCCACTTTTATAGCAGCACAGAGGGACAAATATGACCCTAGGAAAAGTTTTTGGGCAAATGAGGCCACTGATTAAAAACAGCAATCATCCCCCACACCCCAAACACACACACACACACACACTTAATAAAGTAGAGAATTCATACAAAAATGTCCATTCAATTTGGCCTCTGCATAGGAAAAAAAATTGGCAACCAACAAATGTGTAGGTGTGGTTGTAATTCACTTAAGCATTTGGGTGCAATGCCGTTGAAAATCTTCTCGAGCCGTCGCATCCGTAACAGATCCTTTGCTCTTTGACTGAAGGGTTAAATAATCCTGCAGGGATAAAAACTGTCCACTGGGTGGCAGTGTTTTGTCAAAGTCACTGTACTCCCAAGTGTGCTTCTCTTCTCCATTCAGCCAGAGGTTAGACATTTATTTCAGATTTGCCGTCGTCCGGTCAGTTTCAGTGACGGCGTCGCTGCTTTGGACAATGTCGTTGTGGGGATGGAGTTTGAATCCTGGTTTGATCTTCAGCACCACAGCATCCACCGGGACCAGCTCTTCAGTTTTCTCACTGCTCTGCGGGGGGGTCAGGACACCCGAGGGTACAGGACAGTTGCCGTGACGTTGCAACTCCACATCCTGGTAGGAGTAGGCCTTGTCCTGTAGACCGCAAATACAAGGATTACATTGACTGTGACTAGAGAACACTTCTTCAGGATGAAATTGGATATTTCTACAAAATCCAGCTCTATAAAATCAGTCATTCCGAGATCAAATATGGATTTACTTTTCTTTTTTTTTAAAGCAAGCAAAATCCCAAAGACTTTGCTTTCAGAATGTGAAACTATTATCGCCATATTCAGACGATAAATACATTATGAAGCTTGTAAAGGCAGCAAGATAACTTCAGCTCCAACTCTACTTAATGCTGCACACACACTTTCTACAGCATGACTTTCACTGATGAGCGTTTAGAGAAAGACAGTGTGTCGTCACCATTTCTACTAGCTTTAAAATGATTGATGGTAGTCAATACAATGGATGGATGTCTGAACAATAAGCTGCCGACTGTTGAACATTATGAGGGGGGGGGGCAGCCCCTAGTTTCTCCCTGCCTGTGAAACACTTTCTCTTACCAGCCATGTGATGTAGGAGGCGTGGGTCTGGATGTTGTGCATGTCATCTGCAGAGATTCCTGTGAATGTTCTCATAGACGAATCACCGACCTCCTGCAGCGCAATGGCGAACGGCACCATCCACCTCACACACTCCTCCACCTCCACCCTCTTCAGAGCTGCAAGCACAGAAGGATGAAGTGAGGACATGATAAAGTATGCTTTAGGATCACTTCTGCTCAAGAAGAGTCAAGCTAGGAGTTCAGGAGAAGCTTTTTTTCTCACCTGAGACGTTTTCCACCAGCTCCAGAGAGGAGAAATGAAACAGGGCTGAGGCAGCGAGGATGCCGTTGGAAAACTCGAGGCAATGCACATCGAGAATACACAGGTCCAATAACTAGAGGGAAAAAGAGAAACAAAATGGAACATCAGAGCCCGCCTCAAAATGATACTGAACCATCACATTTGCTCTTTAAAGCTACACTGCAGAGCTGGGCAGCAACCCGTAGAGGGATCACAACCGATTAGATGTACAGTATGTGAGAGTCAATGGATGCGATTTAGAAAGAGCTCAACTGTAGGATGATCCAAAGAACACATGAAGCGACTTCTGAATGAGTGTACCATCCAGGCAGGTCAGTGATGCCTTAAAACCAAATGGTGAAAGATTCATCTACAATGACTGATTTTCTTTCAATTAAGTTTGCATTTCAATCTTAAGCTCTGTCGCTTCTTTGAAAAAAAGGTTTTAAAACAGAAGTATTTTAAGTATTTTTATTACATGCCTCCAGCCATAGTCCTAATCAAATAAACAAGGGGAAGTGCATGTTCATTTCAGGTCACTGTCCATGCCAGTTGAAGCGTCATTGTCAAACATTACAGGCGAGAACAGCATGGTCCGCCATTTTTTTAAAATACATTTCAAAGAAGGCAGAGTTAATGAACTTGTAAAAAAAAATACATCCATGAATCAGGCATGAAAACGGGTCAGGGGTGAAAAAGGTGAGAAGGATATTATCCCTCTAGGGGGGTCCGGGGGCATGCTCCCCCGGAAGAACATTTTGAATATTCCATATTTTAAAGCATCAATCTGATGCATTTTGAGATGCATTTTTTTGCCAACCCGGGGAGAGCTGGAGAAACTTAACTTCAGCCATGAGTCAAAAAATATTATGACCTCCTTACTAAGTATTATCAGGGATGCAAACTCATCAGGTATGGAAAAGGTGACAAGGACCCGAGCCCCCCGACCCCACGGAATATCGGCTTTAAAATGAGGAATAACAGAGGATTTTAGCAGAGTTGTTTCTCGTCTCCATCAACAGCATATGGAGCTGGAATTTTAGCCCTTGACCAATACTCACCAAAACATGTCCATTATGAAGCCTTGCGCACCACCTTGTTAAGAACGAACTCCTTTGCCAGTTTTGGATCGCTGAAACTGGCTTCGTGGCCCCCCGATGTTGTGATCATCAGTATGGCAGGGTATTTCAGGCCGTAGCGCACTCCCTCGCAGCAGCCCTCTCACCTCGGTAAAGGCTGCCCGCTGTTTACTCATCGCCCGAGTAAAGTACGGCAGAAGCCGGATCTGGTCACCGGCGGGGGTCGTCACTGATTTAATCTCTATTGCTTTCTTTAGCAGCGATTCTTTTTCGGAGAGATAGTGGAATTTCACAATAAAAGCCCGCGGTGGGAGCCCGTCTTGTGTCGCTCTACGACGGAGAGCGCGGTGTGCCCGGTCCAGTGTCAGGGGCTTGTCGAGACCAAGGGAAACTTTTAGCATATGAGCCACAAACTGAGATGGGTGCTTCGCATGCTCCCGTCCTTCCTTCACTCCTATAATGCGGATATTACAGCGACGTGATCTTGCCTCCAAATCCTCGCAACGGTCCCTCGGTGTGGCCAGTTCTTTTTTCACATCAGTAACATCTAATGTCATGCAGGTGATTGAGTCTGAGTGGTTGCTAACCTCAGCCTCCAGCTCAGATACTCGGCCTTCAGTTACTTAAATTCTTTTGTTGACTTGTTCCACCACACTTCGTAATTCCGTCCGAATCTGGGTAATCTGTATTTTGAGTTCCGCCGATTGGGCTCTGGCCTTTTCTTACATTTTCGCCACCAGGTCCTGTTTAAGAGACGCAATAGCTTTAAGTACCACGTGTTGGTCGTTGATGTCTGCGTTGTCTGCCAGGTTAGAATTAGCGCTAGCCTCCGCCTCCGGCCCCAACTTGTTGTTTCCCTGGCATATTTACTCAGCAATCGTCTGGCTATGGATATAACTTGTGTATCAAGTCGCTTGGAGTCCGTTCAAGTGGTTTTAAAAAAAGAGCAATATTTATTAGTCGTTCTCATGAGGAGCTCAACAAAACTTCGTCTCTACATGGCGCTGCCCTCACCGGAAGTCCTTTTTCAAGTTTTGAATACTCTTATCAACATATGAGTGGACAAATATGCTTTATGCTAATGTGTGTTATCATTTGCACAATGACAAATTCTCATGAATATTAAACATAACAACCTCTGAACATTACAAATATTTGCATCAATTCAACCTGGAACCTCTCTCATACAATAATACAATACAGTGTGTGTGCGCGCGCGCGGAGACACTGATGGATCGTTGGAGCTATGTGCAACTCAAGGCATATGCTCGAATGGGAGCTGCCTGGTCGCTGCAATCATGTTGCACTATCCGTGCTGAGTGTGCTGACTTTTCATACAATGCCCCGCTGTCTGGCTTCCTGCATAGTCAAGTGCTCGGCGCAGTTGTCGGCGAAATGTCGCTCCTCTGTTTTCATTTAAACAGCTCCTTATATCCGTTAGCGCAGCTAGCTAGCACCAGATGCTAACAACAACAATACACGCAAAGTGTGCGCGTTCTCTCTCTCTCTCGCGCCACACATACCCAAACCCCTGGTCCTCCCGATGGCCAGTCGGTGCCTGCCGGTGAGCGTGGAAGTGTGGTCTGCCGCAAGCGGACAGCAGGAGCGGGCTGTCAGCATCAGCTTGTAGATGGTATTTTAAACTCGATGCGCTCTGAAACTACGGGGCGGCCGAGGACAAAAAATACACATGCGTTAATCGCGTTAAAATAATTAGTGGCGTTATTTTTTTTTGCGTTAACTTGACAGCCCTAGTAATAATGCTTACAAGAAACACACACTAAGCCACTCCTGAGCGCTACCAGAATTGAAATATTTGTCAAACTAAAAGAAAGACGAAGCTTTAAGTGAGTGTGCACACTTCTGTCCTTTTTCTGTATTATTGAAATACCCACTTGCTAGATTAACTTGAAATGAAAAACACACAAACAGCATACCTGTGCGATTTGTGTGAAGGTTTTCTGGGGGTATTTGGGGATGAGCAGCTCGTCGGTGTCCTTCAGGTAAGCCACCTGCATGTACACATTGAGCCAGGAGATGGGAGTCTGTGGGCTGAGGCTCCAGTTCAGCTCCTGGGGGAGAACAGAACGAGAGGACAACCTGCCGTGTTAAGATTCAACTGGATTGACTAGGTTCAAATACTTTTGATTATTCATTATATTTTTGGTTTAAAAACTGTGTGCTTGCCAGTTTTCTAAAGTTCTGTTTTTGTAAAGGCCAGCCACATCTCAAAGGTATGTAGCTCCAAAAATATACATAACAAATTGGGATGTGTTGGACTAACCCTAATGTTACAATCTTTCACATTTGGTAATTCAGTTGAATCCTTTTACCAATAGAACATGACCTCCGGTTGGTTAAATGGCATTTGATTTTCTACAATATTCATGTCATCTTCTTAGTCCAACATACTAGCCTGTTCCAGTTCTGTAATTTAACATCACACGAGTTGAGGGAGCTTCGTGCTTTTCCTATTTTGGGTAGTCATTTTGCCAAAAAAAATGTTTTACTTACATTTGTTTTTAAACCATATTATGTCAGTAGAGTTTTCTTAACCCGTCCCATTATATTCATTTTTCTGTAACAGCAATGATATTCCTGGGTCTATTTGACTCAGTGCATGTTTAATTATCTAAAAATGGTCAGAAACCCCAAAATCCTTATTTTTAGTTTGTACCTTTTATTACCATCAATATGTAGTGCAATTGTGTTATTCACCTCTCACAGATCATGGTTCCATTAGAATAAGTCACTTGTTTTTCACAAAACATATACATTCAAACACATTTCTCTAATATTTGTTTTACATTGGAAAAACCTTGATATAAAATACCTTTTTGCACAACATAAACATTTCTAAATTACATTTTCTAACTTCTTTCCAATCAGTTGATGTTGATAAATAGAGACGAGACACTTCTTCTCTTCAGGGTCAAATTGACCCGTTCACTTAGAATCAAGCCAAATGAGTCATAAGGATTTGTATTGAAAGGTGTTTTATTGTAACAGTGCGCGTGTGTGTGCGTGTCAGTAGGGGTGTAACGGTTCACAAACATTTCGGTTCGGTGCGTACCTCGGTTTTTAGGTCACGGTTCGGTACGTTTTCGGTACAGCAGAAAAAATCATCACAGAACATAAAATATATATATATTTTTTTATTATTATTATTAAACTGTGAATAATGTATTCACTCCAAATAAATACAAAATATAATAAAACATTAAGGTGCAGCATTTCGATGAACTGAAATAATCTGTATTTGAACTGTACTAGTACCTAAGCAGCCAGTTTGACATTAGGACTTGCTTGTCATTGTATTTTCATGTTTTTTAAAGAAAGATGAACTTGTCCACATTGCTTGCCGAAAGGGCAGATCTGCTGGCACTAACAATGTCTCCTGCTGTGGAGAACACACTCTCGCTACGGACAGAGGTAGCGCTTTGTTAACATGGCAACATAAGGATATTTGCCGTTTGTAATAGCTTTGGCTCGGTCTGAAGTTGTTGCGAGTGGTGGAGGCTAAATGCTAATGGGAGTTGGGTTTGCACTTCAGTCTTTTTTCTTTTGGTACCGGTAGAGGTGTAACGGTTCACAGAAGTCACGGTTCGGTTCGTACCTCGGTTTGGGGGTCACGGTTCGGTTCAACAAAAAAAAGCAAAAAAAAGTCCCAAATGCATAATTCCAGGTTTGTTGTTATTTATGTTTGAACAGTAGTGCAAGTTTCAGTTTAAAAATAAAGAACTGACATTTTGAATAATTAACTGTATCAAACAGTTAAAAACAAACCACACACACACTACAGTACACTCAGATGGCCATATTATCTATAATGGCTGATGTCAAACAAAAAGGTTTCATCAAGCTGTAAAACTAAAAATAATGTCTTGAAAATATGACATAAATAATAAGAAAGTGTTTCAAGAGCGCAAAGTCGTTGAAAAACATATGCCAAAAGCTTCCGTTATTTATTTTTGGTCTCACGGCTTTCATGTCTCTTGGCTTCTTAAAAACAGCGGGGATCAGCTGTTGAACAGCTGTTGTCTTTTCAGTGATTGGCAAATCTGGGTGATGCCTTCTGATATGATTTAGCATGTTTGGCGTGTGTTAACATTAGCATACCGCACCGCTGTAGAACAACGCCGACACACCGTCCTCGTCCGATCCACCACTCGCACACCTCATCGTTGTTGTAGTCCACAGGGAACCCGACATGTTCCCACACAGCTGATTTAAAAGAAGCAGGTTCTAGCTCCTGTGTGTTATCTGAACTCACCATACTAACTTTTCTTCTTCTTGTATTTAGTTCGTTTTGTTGTTGTGTTTCTTCTTGTTCTTCATTTGTTGTTTAAGGGCGGCTGGCAAACAGCTTTTAAGCGCAATACCGCCCCCTGGATTATATATAGTGTAGTGGAAACTGCCCTGAATGACTTTTTTCCCCAGTCGTAAAAAAAAGGCGTATTCGTCGTGTGACTGCATGTGCCGAACCGTGACGTCCGAACTGTGACGGTACGGGACGAATACGGATACCGTTACACCCCTAGGTACCGGTGATATTCACGTTCGGGTGATGCCTTTTCAAATGAGTGTGCAAGTTTGATGTATTGCCTGCCGCGTAACCAATGTTTAGTTGAACAATGCCGACAAACAGCTTTGGTTCGGTCCACCTGTCTTTTTCCGTCATCCTTGTACGTAACCAAAATGTTCCCAAACCAGTGACTTCAATGATGCTGGAGGATTTTCGAGCTCAACTTTATCTGCGTTCGCCATTTCCTCTAATTACTGACTACATTTGAACGCATCCCTCGGACCAGCTCTCATAGTATGCCTCTCGTCCAATTAAATGACTTGCTAGCTCTATGACGCGTTTTACTCTGAATGCTGCGACGCAGCACTTGAGATTACTTCCAACAAGTTATTCACGTTCTCAATTTTTTTACGTTTAACGTTATATTCGTTCAGTACACACCTGTACCGAACCCAAGGGCCCTGACACATAGGGGGTGTAACGGTATACGTACCCGTACCAAAATGATTCGGTACGGGTACGTATACCGTTACACCCCTATGTGTCAGTATATCCCATTTGCACTTCTGACCCCTCTGAGCCTCCACTTTCACTGCCGGGTCAATCTCTGTGATATAAACATGAAGGGGGGGGGTTCCAAATACATGACATGAACCATTTTACTTGTTTATAGCACTAATTAAGGCAAGAAGAAGTTTCTGAACGTAACAAGAGGATGCGTTTGTATTATTTTCCGTTGCAAGTATTCTTCCGTGCTTATTTTAGTTATTGAAAACAACCCTAGGATTGATGCATTTGTAAAATAATACAAGAGTATGGAAGAGAACACAACACAGCATTTATGACTTGGGTAACCAAGGCATATTTTAACAGGACACTTACTATGTTTGTGAAATAAACAAAAATATCATCAGTTGGTTAGTTTGGCTATATGATATTTGGACAAATACAGAGCAGATCCTACTGATGTCAGTGAGCTAAGTGTGTGTGTGTGTGTGTGTGTGTGTGTGTGTTTTTACCTTCATAATAATGATTTCCATTCTGAGAATCTCATCTTCGGTGCAGGCTTCGTCTGTAACGTAGGCAAACTGGTGGACCTTGGGAGGATACATCTCCTGAGGGACGCAAAAACACAGGAGACGACCTTTATAACAACCACTCGTACCAAACCAACGAGTAGAAGATGTTGCAGGAGACTTTGGGGGGCAGTGAGAGTACAATGATATATCCAACACATGCCCACAACAAAAGGCCAAAAATAACCACAGGGTTCTTATAGAAGCAGAGGGTTTGATTTTCTCCCGGATTCTCCAACCCTTCTCACCTCTACTTTAGCAGCTATGAAGAGACAGGTGATGCCTATGAGCTGCAGCGTGGTTTTGAAGACGTTTCTCTGGGTGGCCATGAAGCGATCAAAGTAGTCCTGGGCGAGGTGGTAAGACTCCCTGTGCAGTTTGTACACCTCACTCACCTAAAAACACAAACTGAACATTAATGCAGGAATAGGGGCGCCCCATGACTTTTAACCATGTATGTGATGGCACTATGGACACGAAGTGGCATCAGGAAGATGAAATAGTAGCCACCAGGAGAAGCTCATCTCATGACAACGTTTTGTTACTGTAAGATGGAACAGCCATGTTTACCTCTTTACTATTCTATTTTCCTTTATTTAAAAAAAACCCAAAAGAAAACACCCAAACAAAAGCTAGATTTAGAAGTGATTGAAAAGCATTTAGATTTTAGAGGACATGCACCATAAATTATATATATATTAGGGATTGGAACGATTAATCGAAATTATTCAGGTGTTCGAAAATATTCATGTATTCGAATATTAGTTATGAATATTTTTATTTAAAAATAAAAAAGATTCAATTTTTTTTTGGGGAGTGAGTCCAAAATTGATAACATATTATCAAATTGAATAATTCAATGTATATACATACGACTGTGCCATAGCTAAATGTGTTCGGTGACGTCTTAAGGTGTGTTTTGCTCCGCTGCAATCATGTTGCGCGCACTATCCGAGCTGACTTCTCCTATAATGTCCCACTGTCTGGCTTCCTGCATAAAGTCAAGTGCTCGGCGCTGTTGTGGCGAAATGTCGCTCCTCTGTTTTCATTTAAACAGCTCCTTATATCCGCTAGCGCAGCTAGCTAGCACCAGATGCTAACAACAATAGCCGCGTTCACACTGCGGTACGGTAATGCACGTAAGGTCTCTCTCTCGCTCGGGCGACACATACACACACCCTCCCGGTCCTCCCGATGGCCAGTCGGTGCCTGCCGGCGAGCGTGGAAGTGTGGTCTGCCGCAAGCGGGCGGCAGGAGCGGGGCTGTCAGCAGCATCAGCTTGTAGATGGTATTTTAAACTCGATGCGCTCTGAAACTACGGGGCGGCCGAGGAAAAAAAAATACCCATGCGTTAATCGCATTAAAATAATTAGTGGCGTTTTTTTTGCGTTAACGCGTTATTAAATCTCAAATCTAAAGCAGATTGGATCTTTATCGAGTGCGATTAGGCCTATCAGATTGGTTAATCTCTTTCAGAGACTGGAGTCCAGTCATTGCATCTCTTTATTTACCTCCATTACATTGATGTTCATAAGACACAGTTGGTGGGGTTTTTTTCTGCCTTGCAAGCTACTGTTGAATATTATTATATGGCTTAGTTGAATACCCGATTCTGATTGGTCAATTTGAACATTTCAGAGGTGAATATAACGGGTGTCCAGACTGCTGTTAAGCACTATAATGACCGTTGCTAAGGAAGATGGAGAGAGAAAGGAAAGGGGTTAAAAGACGGAGCGCTGGACGTCAGATAAAACAGAAAAACCCTGACGGGAACACATTATGTGCTCTGTAGTGTTTAAGGACTTGTTTGTCGAAAATAATCTGTAAACAGACTTGGACAGTCACAGAAAACATCAATCAGAGCCGTCTTCATTTTTAAATTAAGTTGTTGTCGGAGTTCCAGCTTTTGGTGCACCGTGGAATGGAGTTTTATTTTCTTAGCGTAAGCAATACGATCATTTTCAAGTCAATAAAATAATTTCAATTAATATTGGGAGTCGAGTCGTTGGTCTGTGGCCGTGTAGCGGGTAAATGCGCAGCGAGGCAGTCATTATTGGAAAAAGAACACGGAGCCCGGCACGAAGCAGAGGTACCTTGATTATCCCTTACTTACTCGATGGTTTGTGCCACAGGGTGTTTACAGATAATAACACAAAAAACACATTTGCATTTTCAGTAAGAGGCCTTAGTGTTGTCGGGCGTTTTACAGTTATGAAACTTATTGTATGATGTTCTTTAAGGTTCTAGCTTTTGTATTATCCTGTTGTCTAGCCAATTCAATCAGAAAAGGCAAGTCAGTAGTTGGTTATACACACAGCCTTTCTTTTCACCACCTATAATGCGTAAATGATCAAAATGGAAGCGAGGTAGAGACAAATTCTAGACTAGTTACAAGGACATAGTACACACCTCCATGAGCCAGTCCAGGAGAACGGCTCTCATCTTGGGCTGTAGGTGAGGATGTTTCTCCATCACATGGACATCCTTGGCGTACGTCTTGTCCTTCTCCAACATGTTGTTCCACACCACATCCTTACTGGCCCAGCTGATAACAAAACAGATGGATAAAAAGAAAATGGTAAAACATCAAATATTTAACTCATGACCGTCCCCCTTGTTGTGCAACATGTGCCAAGCAGTAGTATGATGTTCTATGGGCAGACATGTTAACCACAAGGCCAGCAACAACAACTATTAGCCACAACCTCAGAAAAGGGACCACAGAGAAAGACAAGTGCTATATTATATCAAACAGGTTGCTGTAAGATAATTATTCTAAAAACAGTACTCACCACAGGGCAGGAAGCGGCGCGCACCGTACAGGCGTTACATAGACGTTGTGGAAGTTGTAGTGGGGGAAGCCTGCGTTAATCAGGGCAACGGGCGGGTCCTCTTCCTGATCAGGTGTGGGGATGCACCTCTGTGGACTTGTGTAACCAGCATCAGGACTCCAGCCCGGCTTTACAGGAAAGAGGGAGAGCAGAGATGTGAGGAATGGAAACTGAGAGGGGGGGGGCACAGTATTGGCCCGGGCAACTCAATAAGCCGGATGGTTTACATTACAGACAAAAAATTAACTATAGATACCCTTAATATGGGTTTAATTGATGAAGTATGATCGTAAGGCAGAATAACCCCAACAAATTACTTTGGGAATGAGCAACCTACTTATATACCAGCTGTGCATTTGATCAAATTCAAGCGGCAAGATTTAGTAACCAAAATGTATATAAGGTGAACTTAGTTAGGGGTGGGTTATGCCTACCTCACATTCACGCTGCTTCTTCATCATCATCATCTCTGCTACCTCCTCATCAGGATCTTGTAAATACTGAGGATCAAAGATGGACATATTTTAAAGTTCAATTTGTCTTCGATTCAAAGCACAGATACATCAGATCAATCTCCAGCTGGTGAAAGGTAGAAACTGCTAATTGTCCCAGCCAGAGATGTTTTGTTTTGCAAGCCCTAATGAAAATCATTATTAAATCCAGCAATATCAGTTGTACAAGAAATACTCCAATGAAGCACAGACACTACTTGCTAGCAATGATGAACATTTGTGACAACCCAGACACACCTGAAACATGGGGTTTAGGCCCATTACAGGCTGCTCTGTGAGCCTTTCAGACTACTTACAATGGCAACATCTGCCTTCCTCTTTCTCGGTCGTACTGTATTTTCTTTGAACGCCCCGGGAGCTACAGACTTCGCTTCTGTGTCTTCCCTATAACAACAAAAGACAAACACGTACTGGCAGTTAGTCTCCGGAGCCGACATAAACAGTTTAACATGCTTGGCCTAATATGTTAATGCGGGCTAAAACAAATAGCAACAAGCTAACTAGCCGGATGGCTAAAGCTCCATCAACTTTTCTCTCGTCACACACTTTGATTGACGCGCTTAAAATAGACATGAATGAAATGCGTATGAAACTCACCGTTGTCTTCGCATTATACTCAGAGGGGTATGTGTCAGTTTCAGAGTAAACCTGTGAATGAGAAGTGTTTTAAAACGTTTGTTATTTGGGGTTTAAAACAACACATTCATACACTCCCAACCCCCACTCTCGACTCCCTCCTTCTGACAAAGCCCAACTCAGCCTGGCGCGGGGAAATGGAAACAGTACTCAATGTAAAAAGTCGCTTAAAAAGTACCAAACAATGCTCTTTCTTCACGAAACTAATCGGTGGCAAACACAAGATGTATTATAAGCCCCCAGAGTTTTTTATTTCGCGCATTTTTGATGGGAAACCGGTTATTTCCCCCACTAACTATGGACAGCTGGCTTGCCACATAATGGCCGAACGACAGGCACAGCTGAGACACCTATTATCCCAATTTAACATGTAACATTAACAGTAATAACACCAGGCATTTAAGTACGAGAAGCCATACAAAACCTTGAATCCAGTATCTAACTTGCTACGGTTTAGTTAGCATTCAATTCAGCTTAGCAATAAAAGTTGCACCTAGCTTCACAAACACGATGCAATGGTACAGTTTCGTATTATCCACTCACCTCAAGATGCTGCCCTTGAAGTTCACTCTTGTCCACAATTAAATATGTATAATGTATAACTTCACAGCCTGTTGTTCGGATGCAGTGGGGCTCTCTGTGTCCGAGTGTGCGTGTACCCAGGCCGTGCTAGTTCCTCTGAGCTGGCGCCTTGTAGTGAACAGATGACTTGAAGCATCAACGTCAGAGAGGAGTGGATTTCACTTGGCGCTAAACTCACAGCTTCACCGCCTCTCTGTAATCAAACTCTCTCCCAATTCAACACCGTTTCGCATCCTTGTCGTGTACAGAGTTCGTCTTTTGTATATAATCGATATATTTTATGACAAAGAGGAGGGAAAATGAGTTTATAAATTTGCCGGCAAAACTGGAGGCGTGTCTGCCGCGGTGACAGCTGCAGGGGCGGGACTTCCAAAGAGGAAGTGCCCGGGCACCGCGTGGCTAGTCTGTCAGATGTAAACAAAGCCGTAGTGCTTAGATTTAAGCCTAAAATACAATGAAATACGACCATAATGTTGTGAGGTAACTAGATACGTTTGTTCCGTGAACTCCAAATATGGCTGTCTTGCGCTGTCACGCTTGGCGCATCGGTTATTTAGGTAAAAAAAAAGAACTATGTTAGCCGGCGGATGCTTCTACCGCCCATTTCCAGCTATCTCCGTATTATATCCACGTAAAAGTTTTTGTTTTAACACACTCTCTGCACTGCTAAATACTTTTTTACTTCAGGTGACGGGGTTATGTAAGATAAATAATTGTTTTAGGCACTACTGGTTTGATATGGATTTTAAAGATAGTTTATTATCACTGATTTTGCTCAAAAACAAAACTGACCCTTGGCCAGTCACGTGATCCACATGCTTAGAAAGACAAAAAGCAAGATTATTTGTCTCTGCTCAACTGGATGCTGCACAAAAACGACAACATGAAGTTTTTGAAGCTTTTTGGGCGACTGAAATCTGTGGTTATTGGAATGATTCATGTTAAAGCTTTACCAGGTAAGACTGACCTGACCCTTAAGATTTACATTTTAGCAGTTGTAAATGAACTATTCAGTTTATTGACTCTAGTAAAGGTTGTAAAGGTCATTTGTCTGTATTTCAAAACCCACACATAAATCAGATCAATCTCCAGCTGGTGAAAAGTAGAAACTACTCATTTTCCCAGGGGTGTTTTGTTTTGTAAGCACTAATGCAAATCATTATTAAATCCAGCTGCATATACAAGTTTTTGCCAGCAATGATGCATTTATGTGACAACCTAGACACTCCTGAAACATGGGGTTTAGGCCTATTATATTATTCAGACTACTTACAATGGCAACATCTGCCTTCCTCTTTCTGGGTCGTACTGTATTTTCTTTGGGCGCCTCAGGATCTAGTAAAGGTTGCAATACCACTTCGTAAAAAATACTCCTTTCAAAACTGTCATATAATTTTGTCTGTGAAATCCTATATGGCAAATTAACATGGTCAGGTAAAAGCATATTATTTGGAGCTGACTGTTGAAGTACTATAGCAAATTAGAGTAAAAATCTATTTAAGAAAAGTACAAATATTTCAAATGTATACTTATAGGTGCAGTATTCAGGTAAAGGTATTTGGTTACCTTTGGGAGCTTTTATTTGTCATATCTCTTACTTATTGTTTCCATATTTGATGTCTATCACAGGCACCCCCCTGGGCTGTATGCAAATGTCCCGAATCACAGAAGAAGCCTGCAGGGAGGCAGAAATCTACCGTGATGCAGGGATTGTAAGTTATTGTACATTGTGTGAATTCCTAGCACATTAAGTCTTCTTAAGCGAGCCAGTACAGTTACTTGTGAACCCCTCTTCAGGATGCTGTGGTCATCGAGAACATGCATGACATCCCTTACTCGTTCTCTGTGGGCCCCGAGGTGACGGCCTGTCTGACCGCAGTGTGCTCGGCTGTGAGGAACATCTGTCCACAGCTGCCGCTCGGAGTGCAAATACTGTCCTCTGCAAACCAGCAGGCCCTGGCAGTCGCCCTGGCTTCAGGTTCAGCCTTTACATCGTTGAATGATCGTTGTGCTGTGTATATAATGCCATAACCATCTGCAGTGAAAGTGTTTAGAACACAGGTGTATCGATCGTGTATCAGATCAACTGTAAACTGATTCATTACGGACTGGTCGGGTGTCATGATTTAACGTGTGTTTATCAGTCAAATTAGATGCTGTGTGTGTCCTTTAGTGTTTTATGTAAGAACATTTAAAACAATAAAAGTAGGAATACCACAGTACTCGCGGTAAAGTATTAAAAGTATCATCATGAAAATATAGTTAAAGTACAAAAAACATTACTGATTAATCAAGACGGACAATTGTATTCTTATCATTTTACAATATATAAGCTTGTGAATTTCCCCAAGGGATCCATATAGTCTACATAACACATGATCAATTATATGTTGATTATATTTAGTATAGTTTATAAGTGACTAAAACTCATCATACAAATGATTACGGGGAAAGTAGAAGTAGGAAGTAGTATGAAATGGAAATACTCAAGTAATGTGCAGCAGACCAAACTGTACTTAAGTACAGTACTTGAGTGAATGTACTTGAAAGGAACCTGTGTCTGACCCAGAGGCTGCTTGTTAGTGGATCATAGTGTTCAAATGTTCCTCCACGTTCACAGGTCTGGACTTCATCAGGGCCGAGGGTTTCGTCTTTTCCCACGTGGCTGATGAAGGACTCCTGAACGCCTGCGCCGGGGACTTACTGAGGTACCGCAAACAGATCGGAGCTGAGCATGTGCAGATCTTTACCGACATCAAGAAGAAGCACAGGTGAGATCCCCATCTCTCCGTTTGTATCCGTAACTAGAACCAGAAGTGATGCAAAACAGAGCTGCAACAACTTTAGTGGTTTACTTAAACATTTCTCTGAGTGTGCTGAAATAATAGGCACGGGCAAGACCAACTACTAACCAAGCCCCCCTGTTCGAAAAGAGGGTTTATAGGGACTGGATGGATACATATTAGATCTGGAGATGTGAGGTGTTTCAGTTTGTTAGTAGCCTTGATAAATGTGCGTTCCATTGGTTGTCAAATGAACTAATTAAAAAAGGGAAAGCCATTAAGACTTGTACAGGATAACATGTCACTCGTATTTTATTTTAAAAAAACGAATCTATAGAAATATCAAAAATAGACCTGATGTGACAGGAGAGGTCAAGAAGCCGCAGGTTTGTACAATAGAATTCCCCTCTTCAACGAAAAACAAACAATAGCAAAAAAGGGTGAAAATATATTAAAATAGTCAAATGATATACTTCTTGTAATGTATATGAATTATTTTGGTAATACAATTTGTATAATTTGCTTATTTAGAATTCTATATCGGTAGATATAGGATTCTTTGTTAAAGAGTGGAGAAGGAGGCAGGTGTAAGTTATGGATTACTCCTACACTTTGCTGCAAAAAGTGGAGCTTAAGTCACAGTTGATGAAGTCAATTGACACCCTGTGCTATGTTTTACAGTGTAATGGGATTCATGTAACTATGGTCTTCCCAGCCAGCTGTACTCGGCCATGTCCTGCTTGTTTATGTACACCGTGTGTGTGTTACCCCAGCTCCCATGCCCTGACCTCAGACGTGAGCATTGCAGAGACGGCACATGCAGCAGAGTTCTTCCTCTCAGACGGACTCATCGTCACGGGATCAGCTACAGGACAGCAGGCTGACCCGCGGGAGCTCAGAGGTACCGCACCCTCCAGCCTGCCAGGAGCACATCAACGCTATCAGGCACTGCCTAGCACCTAATCCTCCTATAGGTTAACAACACGGGGCTGAAACACAATCTGTTATCCATTGCATTGATTTGACATTAATCTTGTCAATGGATAATTGAGTCGACTTGATGTTAAATGCAGTCACTCCCCAGAGAAATACTATCCTCGGGCTGCACAGTTAATCAACATGGCGTCGTAATGCGTGTGTTCAAATAGCATTTTGGATAAAGTTGTGTGGAGCAGCAGAGATATCCCGGCCTATAAATCACATTCCCCAGACTTAAAAAATAACTAAATTGTTTGGTACAGAAAAACTATACAAAATTATCAATCCTTCAAATATAGTGAATCATATCTGAACCGCAGTGTCAGTCAAAAGAATTACTTTCTCAGATATTCTCCACCACCATATATTAGAACCATGTTGTGCTGCCGACCGTAATGTTCAGTCATTTTTAGTCCTTGCCTCATCCGTCCAGCAGAGGTCACCCTCACCTTTAGTAAAGCCCTTTATATAGAAACAGCCGATGCTCAAAGTCTATGAAAATATGTTCTTACTTGTTGTGTCCTGGGGTGATACCCAACTCACGCTGACCTTCTACTAATAGCTTCAGAACAGGATTACTGGCAGGTCGGTGACTCACTGCAATCTGATATGCTGTTTGGTGGATACAGCTACATGCGGAGCAAATCATATAAAGGCAAAGTTAAGGTCAAGAACATCCAATTAGAATGAAGAAAATACGATCAGAATACAGCTGAAAACATCCTACAGCACTAGTAAACGTGTGTTGATTATTATGTGTGTACCTGGCTGCAGATGGAAATGAGATGTTAGCTATAATCTAGCATATAGCATCTATTCTATTGTTGAGATTAATGTATTTTATGCATGGTTTTCAAATATCTTCTGGAAGAACCTTACACGTATATATTAAGTATTATGAAACTGTCTTTTACAATTTCCAGATCGATTTTCTGGAAATGTATGCAAACGACTGTATAATAAGAAAATGCCACATAGGCAGATTTAAACATATATTTTTATAAATACAAAACAACTGGGGATGATTCATTTAGATGTTTATAGTTAACATGTTCACCATATATATTTAGAATTTGAATACTGCTTCCATCAGTGGCTTGATCAGGGACCACGGGGAGCTGAAGGCGCTGCCGCTTGTATCTGCAGAGTCAGAGGGTTGTAAATCTGGACCATGTCCTTCTTATATCAGCGATACCAGGCCTGCTATTCTAGTCTCACACGACTCTAAACACTCTGAGCCTAACACACACACAGCACTGGTTTCACGCACACACTCACCCCATCTTTCCCCTCACACACGCTCTATCTCGGGACCACAAGCACGCAGACTAGGGTCAGACAGAATGATACTGGAGCTCACATGCAAGTGTCCAAAGTTCCCTGGGTGTGCCACAGCCTCCTCTCGCCATGGCAACTGACATTCATTAACATGATCATATATGGATAGGATCCAGATCTGAAAAAACAGCATGCCGCATCGACATAATAAATCCTCTCAGATTGCCACGTTTGACAGTAACTGTTTGTGTGGATTTGAGATGCGATGTGCATGTGATGGTGAGGAAAGGAAATGAAGTTGTCGTATGCTTTGAAGTGGGGTTATTTTAGGTACTTGTTTATAGTCGGTGTATTATCTGCAGTACTTCCTTACATAAGCTCAATTCAACACAACTGTCCCTTTTAAAGATCCTTAGGTCATCATTTATTGTTTTCTTTATTTGTTCAAGTGCATCATTAAATGTGCATTTCTTAGAGTTGGAGTCGTTACCCCTGTTCAGATGTTCCTTTGCTTTTTGCAGAGGTTTCCAAGTCTGTGAGGATCCCAGTGCTGATTGGTTCTGGGGTAACCTATGACAACATTGAAAGCTACATTGGTGCAAATGGGATGATCGTCGGTTCTCATTTCAAGGAGGGGGGCCACTGGGCCAGCGCCGTGGACCCGGAGCGAGTGAAGAGGTTCATGGGGAAGATACGTGAGCTTCGCCAATAGCAGAAGGTGTTTGTCTTGTGTCGGCTGCCACATTAAAGACCTTCAGACACCAGCGTAAGAAAACAACACTTTCATTTGTTGGTACATTTTATAAATACACTCATAGAAAAACATAATATTCGACTGTATTTACACTCGTCTAGAATGAACAATTTGTGTGACAAAATAGTGGGCAATCAAAACACTAACCCGGGGGTTTTCACCCGACATCATCACTGTACAGCTCACCGTGGCCTGGTACGAGCTTTACACACGTGTTCCATCTCAAACTAAGGCGCATGAGATAATACATTCTCACCGTGCCGTGGTGATCCAACGGCATCGTAGGTATTGCATTAAAAATCACACTACGGGTTTGAAGCTTTCATATGTAATCCTCGTTCAGTTACAACACGTTTAGAATAACACACACACACACACACACACATTGTTCTCAGTGGTTTCAGCTGCAGTGCAGGTTGCTGATAATGACATTAAATCAAACTGCACAGGAAGTGGTGAATCTGATTGTGCTTTATGCTAAGTTCTCTGTGTGCGGTGAAACAATGGTTTGAAAACCCGAGTAAGTCAGAGTCGAGGCGCTGTGCTGCACATCTGGGCTGTGGTGAGGGCTCCTTGAAGCCCCCCCCCCTTCCTGTTTAGTTGTTGCAGAGGCGCTGGCAGGGCTGCTTGAAGTGTCCGTAGCGCCTCTCTGCGGGGGAGCAGCGCATCTTGGCGAGGTTCTGCCTGTGGAGGCCCCCGCGGCTCAGCCTCTTCCTCTCAGCCTGGGCGCCGGCCCTCTGCACAGCCAGCAGCTGGAGGTGGCCGGGCAGAGGGAGCCCCCAGGCAGCCAGGCGCCAGGAGATGTGCCGCCTCACCACCGCCGGCCTGCACACACACAGGGAGGGTTAGAGCGCGTGTGATGGCATGTTAGTAGCAGGTAGGTTCACTGATGGGATACTAAGACGCACCACGGAGCGTTCCTCCTGCCTGAGGCCAGCAGACTGTTTGGCTTCTCCCAGAGCTTCAATAGACGGCACTGAACGTAAAGCTCTCTTTAACTGCAATCCAGTGTTCATATCTTATCCATACTAATACAACACTGTTTATAATAGTTTAATAGTATAATAGTTTAGAATAGTAATTAAGTAAGTAATTTACCCAATTATAGTTTTGAAACACTTGTTCTTAAGTATTTCCATTGTGTGGTACTTTAAACTTCTTTTCACTAGTAGTACAAATGTTACCTTTTATTTCACTAAATATTTGTCACCGCTTTAAGTATCTTATTTAGGATTTGATGTTAAACTAGAACATCTTGCGGTTGTATGCCACCTGTAACCAGTCAAGTTGCAGTTGACATGCATCTCTGCGACGTCATCTACATACGGTTAGACTTGGTGAGAAAAGGTTCAGTGTGAGTGACGTTGAGCTTCATCACTTGGGCAGCGTGGATGTTTGTGGAGACATTTGAAAAGATCCCTACAATTGTTCTTGAGCTCGAGCCTTCACAGGAATGTTACGTTATCCAGCATCCTAATAAGCATCAACATCGATATAGAGTGGCAGTGACGCGTCCTAAAACCCGGAAGTACGGCAGCATGGGTTCCTTCGCCCAGACGCAACGGATCCCTCCATAGGGTTTAGGAAGAGAGCTGGGAATCAGGTCCGTGGTTGAGACACATTGAAGAAGAGACGGATCACGTTTTGTTCAGCCGGATACTCTCCACATGTCTACCCTACTTTTATCATTTGGAATCATAAATCTATCGATTAGATTTATAATTACAAATAAAAGTAGTAATAGTCACTGTGCCACTCCATTGAGTCCATGAAGGGTTGCACACTTATACTTTGATGTGGTTAATAGTTCTGTATCGACTAACTACAACAGAAACCCATACCTCAAAGATGATCAGCATAATCAATAACAATATATACTAATATTACAATGCATGCAATACACAATGACTACGTTATAGTTAAAGTACATTTGACGGATATCGTTGAACTTATAATGGAGTATTTTAACAGTGCAGTACTTACAGTACTTAAGGCCGCAGAATGCTCCTTCTACCACTGCACATAAACCTTACGGTCGTTACTTCACCAGATGCTGCTCACTAACCTTCTGTATGTGACTAACCCAAGTGAAGGAGCTCTTGAAACGGTGTACACATTGTGAGCCTCTGTAATCCAGCCTTGGTTCCTCAAATGGAAACACCGCACACTTTGGGGCTTTCACAGGTTTCAGTGAGAGAGGACACCCAGGGTTTCAGTGAGAGAGGACACCCAGGGTTTCAGTGAGAGAGGACACCCAGGGTTTCAGTGAGAGAGGACACCCGGGGTTTCAGTGAGAGAGGACACCCAGGGTTTCAGTGAGAGAGGACACCCGGGGTTTCAGTGAGAGAGGACACCCGGGGTTTCAGTGAGAGAGGACACCCGGGGTTTCAGTGAGAGAGGACACCCGGGGTTTCAGTGAGAGAGGACACCCGGGGTTTCAGTGAGAGAGGACACCCGGGGTTTCAGTGAGAGAGGACACCCAGGGTTTCAGTGAGAGAGGACACCCAGGCGTGGTGACCGATAAATACATCAATGCCTAAGACGAGTGCGTCTGAATGAAGACTCACCTGGAGGTGTCCTCTTCCTCTTCGTCAGAGCCGACCTCCTCCTCTCCGCTCATCGTGCATCTCATTTGGTACACGGACATGCTGGGGTGCTCGATCAGCAGGTTCTCCAGGGGGTCCGCCGGGGGGGGCCGACAGGGGCTCGTTCTCTGCAATGAGGACACCTTCTCTTTACATCCCAGAACACACTGCACCCAAGCTGAGTGGACGATGGAGAAGTGGATACCAGACTCTGAAGGGTGCATGTGTTACCTGGCAGATTGACGATGATCCATCCTCCCTCCTCACTCTCCATCAGCTCCTCGTAAGAGTCCGCTGCCTCCAAATCCTCCTCAGCGTTCCAGAGCAGCTGAGAGAGAAGCTTTCCGAACATCTTCAGACCCAGGTGCTTTCTGGGAATGAGCAACAGTGAGAATATCAAGCAATGCACAAAACACACTTTTTGGAAGGGTTTTGGCAGCTGGACGACTCCATACTTTGGATGTGATCGTGGGTTCTGAGTTCACAATCCTCAATCAGAATTAAATTAAATAAAACATTACAAATATATATCAAAAATGGCAATACAAATACAACACAAAGCAGAGGTTTTTATTAACCTATGACGTTATAGCAGAAGGTCCACTTAAAAAATATTTAGAATACAAATATGTATTTAGGGACAAGATGTTAAGAATTAGCCCATTTGAATGAAGGAATACAAAACAATAAATAACTATTTGTATATGAATTACTCACTCAAAGGTTCCTGGACAAAAAAGGTCTAAATAAATGTCTGTATGGTGAACGGAAAAAAAGAAACAATGTTTATGTCTTTAAGGATACAGCTAAACTATATCAAAGTATCTCATGTTTGTGAACTATTTGTTTCTGGGTTCTTTGTTCTCATGCAAGAATAGTTCAAGGTAAAACAGCGAGGGTAATTGATATACAAATTGTGATTCTGTGGGTGAAGTATTCCTTTAATGCTCTTCCACTCTGCCTGGATGTGTGTCCACATGAGCAGAGCAGGGGGCTCCGCGGCCCGGCGAGGCTGTGCTAATAAAACCCCACAGGTCTTCTCCAGTGATTACCTAACCCCTGCTCTGCATCAACAATGTTTCCATTGCGCCAACACAGGAACCTGAGCTGCTAGGTCGCTTCATGACGCAGACTCACGAGTGTTACAGCTGAGGGAACCTGACGATACAAGACGCTAGAATTTGACTGATTTCAAAAATATGATAAACACTGCTTTAAACTCCTCCCATGAAGAAAAGTTGTAGGCGTGACCTAAAACCGCAGCTGGCTGCCCTTTTGTCCTAAACAATGAACCTGGAACATTATGGAAGTGTATTATGTACACATTACATTGCATTTAGCTGACGCTTTTATCCAAAGTACAAAAAGTGCGTTCGACCAACAAGATACAAACTTGAAGAAAACAGAATCATAAAGTACATCAGGCTTCAGAGAGCAAACACATGTCAAGTGCTACTCAACTGGCTTTAGGTAAGCCAGTCCTTTATTAGTATATACGTGCTTTGTTAATAGTTCTACACTGCATGTTTGTTTACAAGTCCCCTGTCCTTCTTAGGCAACATACATAAGGCTTATTAAATAAGGAAAATAATAACAATACATTTGATTTAAAAAGCGCTTTTCAAGTATACTCAAAAAAACAGAACGTAAAATAAAAAAACCGTTTGAGTTTCTCCTATTTTACATTAGTTCTAGTGTTATGTGAAAGATATATACACTGCATGTTTGTTAATAAAGTCCCCTGGTGGAGGACGCCATGTTCTTCTTAGGGAAGATAAATCATGCTTATTAAATAACAAATAATAATACATTTTAATTAAAAATATGTTTTTAAGGTACTCAAAGACACTCTTCATATACGGGCTACAATTCATGAAATATAATTAAAAACACACTTAACATTATTATTTGAGCAAATAATGAGAAAAAGTTTTTTCAAAGTATTATATTACTATGATATCATCCTATTTATCCAATGCAGAATGTTAAATGTAGGTCCAATATTTACTTATGACAGCTGATCGCATAAAATGCCGACATCAACATTTCCTTATCTGTTGAAAGTATAATCACAGGAATATATCAAATGTATACTGGCTACAATACACCATTATATCACAAGTACATGTCTGCTATAATCGTTCAAGACAAACATAGTTCCATAAACAGACCCGTGTTCCTTCAGTGTTTGCCGGAGTCACCAGACCCCTCCCTATAAACACACACATAATCCCTGTCTGGCCGGTAACCTGATATCTACAGGACGAACAGCTGATTGCACGTCGACGCACTTGTATTTATCATAATAATAGCATTGGTGGATTTGTAGAGGTGGAAATGAAACGATAACATGCATTACAAACCAAATACATATCACTGCCCAGAGGATTGCACTTCGAGAACAAAAGACAAATGACATCCAAACATTAAAACAGGCCAGTGTTTTACCGTGCTGCATAGATATCTACATCATGACTCACCTGATTAAATAAAATAAATTGTTTTCCTCGGGTGTGGCCGTTACCCAAATGATCCTTCTGTGTTGCTTGTTCTTCAGAGATTGTTTTGATCTCAAAGTTGTTTTTCGGAGAGTCCTCCCTGTGTCCTGAAACGTCACCAAGCCACGCCCTCTGAGGCGGGACAGTTGTACGTCAGTCACTGCGTCACATGTCCACAAAACAACCCACTGATGTGACAACAAGTTATGTGGACTGAAATATTACGTTTTGTCTTTCATATTTATCCACATTGGCGTTTACACAGTCCTCAAGCTATCAGAAGGGAACAGTAGTGATGGCGAGATGAAGCCTTATGAAGCTTTGAAGCTTTCCAGCCAATTGGTTCGCAAAAGGGCTTCATCTCATGAGGCTTCATCATGGGCTTCATTTGAACACAAACCCCCTGTTGGTCAAAGTGTGTAAAACAGGCAGATTGGACATCTCAACAGTGTGCTCTCTCTCATACCGAGTTCCCATGAGTAAAGCCTTAGAATAACTCTAAACAACGAACATTAAATCATATTTTCATGTTAACAATATTGTTTTTATTCCAGTTGAATGATTGTGATTGAAAAGCCTAAGGAGGCTGGTAAACATTGCAAAGAGGGATTTCTGTTCCTTAATAATATTCATAAACGTAACCATGTTGTAGCCTGAGAAAAGCTAAACCATATCAAAGAATACATTCATTAACTACATTATCTCATTTAGCTGTAGCTTTTATAAACAACAACACGTATTGTTCAGTCGTTGAACCAGGGACCCTGTGGTCACGAGTCAACTGCTTTCCAGATGAGCCACAGCACACACGCTAAAGCTCCTTGAAAACACTGCAACATATTTATTCCTTTATTTATTTATTCATGTTTTTATTCCTACATTTATTTATGCTTGTATCTATTTATACTTATGACATGTTCCGACCTCTGTATGAGTGAGGGTCTGAGCTCTCTTGATTCTATCGTGTCACCGGGCCCGGGTATAGGAGGGGTAATATGGTTCTTATTATACATCCATGGGTATTATGAGCGTTGTGGTTCAACGGTTCAACCGATCTGAATCACTTCCTGAAGCAGTCACGTGGTATCGACAGGCAGCGAGGCTTCGTTTGTCATCGGTGACGTCACTGGCCCAAAACGATACAAGCCTCGGTACATGCTTCACAAAAAGCTTCGGGGATTACTCGACACACGCTCCGAAGCCACGGCGCAATACGTAACATCACTAGGGAACAGTAAATGAGTTTGAAAACAACATAATGTACGAAAAAAGTCCTCGTTATGCTGTAAAAACAAGGCCCGTGCTGGCGTGCTCTGCTGTTACAGCCATCACCGTAACTCCACTCGTGCTAACTTTAGGCAGCAGCTCCACGTGAAAAGCAAAACAAGAATATTATTCCGTGACAACTGGTTAAAATGGCGAACGTAACGGACAGACTAGCTGTGAACTACCAGAGTTAATTTATCTTGTAGAGTTTTGGAGATAGGTCTGGCTATGCAATCCTGAAGGCTAGATTATTTACTTATTTACGTTCAAATTTTGGTGAGACGCTGTCCTCCTTATGTTCAAGACTGTTCAAGATAGTTCCCACACTAATCACCACTCCAATGTTTTGTTTAGTGCGCATGTGCAATATGTTATTTTAAGTCAAGCTGTTTTTACCTTTATATATACAGTCGGCCTATATGTTTTTTTTTACCGAAGTGACGTCTAAAGTTAAAGAAGAAAACACTCGACAGAGACTTGGTGAGGACAAGTCTCTGTCCTCACCAAGCGGCACTCGGCAGCTATGAAGTTTTAATGGCATTTGGGTTTTGATTCCCATGTATCTCCAAATAAAAAAATAGATGAACCCAGTCCGAGCTGAACAATTAAAGTGTTGACTTTCCTTTTTTAACTAATTTAGACTTGAGTGAGCAAGGACGTACTCTATCATTATAGACACAACATGTTTCAAGTTTCAGCGATATATATTAATTATTTATAGAGTTACAGCAAATACACGGTTGAAAATATCTGTCTTGTCTCGATTAGCTGTTATTTACTCTCTGATTGGCTGAAAGCAGGAAGTGGATCGCCGAGAGTATGCGCCGAGTCCGACTGCACACGAAGAGTAAAAACTTCTACTTCTAACCCAGCGTGTATTTATCCGGGACAGGACTGAAGGTACATTTAGAACAATTAGATCATTATTGATACAAAGTTGATGACAGCTGTGTTCTATCTATTTTCTGTGCTTTATAAGAATCAGAAATGAATCCCTAGGTCTTTGGACTTGTTCGGTTTTAAAATAGAAACGAAACGCGGGCTTGTGTTGTACTGGTATTAAACAGTTTCTGATCTAATCTACTGCCTTTCTATATGTTAAGAAAACAACTTAATAGCGTATTGCTTATTGTGCCCACTTTTTTTTAAATTAAGTCAGTTTATAGAACTAATTCATAGCAGTGAACTCGGCTAACAAACACTTCAATAACAAACCCTAACAAGCCAAACTCCAGTCAGAAAGCGGGTTGTTTTAAATGAATAATGGATATTAATACCAAGCCTTTAAGGGCACGCGGCCTACAGCTCGTCATATTTTACAAATGTTCAGTATACGTTTGCAGTTGTTCCCATTCTGTTAAAGTTAATTAACTACTGAAAGTAATAGATGATTAAGTTAAGTACTACCCTACATAAATGTAAGACAATGTAAGATTGATTTAAAAATCATATGTGTTGTTATTTTATAATGTTGAGGCTAATTTGGATTTTAAATTAAAAGTGAAACCAAATTTATTCTGACGTGCCTTTGCTTTGTTCTTCCTTTGTCACCTTTTCCAGTTCGAGAGACGAATACAGTATCTGTCTACTTTCACTCTGAGAGATCCTGACATTAAGTCATAGCATCTACACCAGGGGTGCCCAACCTTTTTTGAACCGAGAGCTACTTGTAAAGTTGCCAGTCTGCCGAGATCTACCAGTCCAAATAGAGAGGTGTAGCCATTACTGACAGCCTACTGCCAGGTAAATACACACTTCTACTTGTATAAAACTGACCTTTGTACGATTAATACTTCATAAAATACTGCAGATCCTTTATCTTACCTCTTTCTAATCTACACACCTACAAAGTATTTAACTGAAGTTACACAACAGTGTTGTTGATACAGAGTTGGAGTTTATCCACACGTCACTACAGTGGGTAATGTTTTCAAGAAAGCATTGAACAGTGCTGCCACATGTGACACAGGGAAAAAGAGAAAACACTCTGAACCCTTTCTTTGCCATAATATAAAAATAGTGTTGCTACAAAAGTATAAATGAGGCTTACTAATAAGACAACTCAGATCTGAAGCTACACAGGAATCTGCTGCCAACGTGCAGTAAAAGAGACAAAATTAATCGAATCAAACTGTTTTTTTGTTGCATTTTAGTAGATTATAAAAATAAATGCCTTTTTAAAATAGGATGCAAGTAACACTAGTTTCTTAACCTGAATTGATGATAGACTATAATCAATTTAAGTTTGCATTCTTATACCATTTTGTAAGGCAAGGCACGTTTATTTATATAGCCCCTTTCAGCACTAGGCAATTCAAGGTGCTTTACAAAAATGAAAGACATTCAGACAAAGGCATTTAAAAACAGTAAAAGATAATAAAAGAAACATTAAAAGAAAAACAAAAAATGAAAGACATTCAGAAAATGGCATTTAAAATCAGTCATTAAAAAGAAAAGCTAATAAAATAAACATTAAAAGATAAAAGTTACAGTGCAGTCTAAGATATGAATAGTTCAATTATTTCGGTTAATTTATTCACAGAACCTCCCTTTGGAAATCCGAACATTTCCGTCCCGATTGTTAATTTAGACTGATTGTTTTCACCATGTTATGCTCGCATGAAAACCACAATCGGACCCTCAGGAGGGTGTACTAGCCCCCTACTCTGCTTTGCATTCCATAACAAAGTCTTTAAGTGTTACCTGAACACCCCGTGTTACCAAAACACTATTTTACAATAATTATAATGAATAAATTCAAACAAACTCAAACTCACAGCTGATTAATAACGGTATCTAACTTGAGTTTTTATCATATCAAAAACCTGTTGAAATGCTACTGTTATTTTTATTACGCGGCGGCAGCCTCCAGGAAAGCTTCTTTCACAACTTCGCCATCTTTGAAAGACTTCATGTGTTTCTCAAGAACGTGACTGACACGATGAGATGCTCTGGTAGCAGCCTTGCTCTTGTTGTTGGGCCTGGTGAAAAGGGACTGCTGTGCATTTAGCTGTCCTTTCAGGCCCCTCCCCTTTTGGAGCGGGGCAGAATTAGGAGGGAATTCCGTCTCGTAGCGTTGTCACTCCTGGGGCCTATACTGCGAAGCTGGTTCAACCTAACCTGGATATGTTTGAGTTATCCGGTTGGCCTAATCCAAAACATACGCGCTCTCGCTAAACGGTACTACGACGCTGGTTATCAAGTGGATCGCTCAAGCCAGCCGTGTCCTATCTAGTTAGGTGCGCGTTCACATGAAAGGGGTGGTATCTGGAGCATTCGACCAATCACAAACATGGAGAAGCGCACTGACAGCGCAGCGTCATACTTTCTGAATGAAAAGTGAACTTTAATACTAGTCAAAAATGAAGAAGTTAAACTTTAAACATCCATGACTTAAACACTTGATCAGGATCAAAAGCCACAGAGCTGCACCTGCAAGGTGAACACAGCTGGTAACAGAACACGTGTTTGAATGCGTACATTAACAGGTTTATGATATCACTGCCCCGTCTAAAACACGATCTGACTTCAATTACATTTGTCTCGAGTGTTTCGTCAACTTATGTGTTGCTTAAAATAATACTTCTGCATAGGGGTGGGCGATATTGAAAAATATGTTATCACGATATTTTCAGGCAGTGATATGATAGACGATATATATCACGATATTTTTTCATGTCGGTTATTATGGTTATTTTTCAAGTTACTTAACAGAACAAGCACCTACAAGGTAACAGAAACTAAAACAAAAAGGAGTCACAGACCAAAATAGCATTTCAAGCTGCTTTTATTTCAGAAATGAATCCCTGAATGAACAAGTGAGCAGTGAACATCAATAAACATGAAAGGAGGGTAAAACATAAAACATCAATGAGGAAAAGTCAGTGCCAAACAATTAAAATGTAAACTTTAGAGTAGACTTGAAGTGTAATAAAATACTTTAGCATAACTGAAGGGAAAGACATAAAACGCCACCGCGTCAGTTATGTCTTTCCACCGTTTGCTAGTCTTTCCATCAGGAGCCCCTTTATGAAATGCCTGCCCTATGGTCGCTCGCTGCAAAGAAAGGGGGCGGGGACTTTGGGAGCGTGTCAAACAACTCGGACTGAACGCAAGCAGAGGTGCGCTGACATTGTGAAATCGATCGGGCTTGATATATGGTGAAATTAAAATCAGTAGGTGAGGCTGGGGGAGCGGGAGGGGACGAGGCTCTCCGTCCGCTGTCATAGCCCCCTGCGCCGCGCACGGAGAGCCTCTTCCCCTCCCGCTATTTTTTTTTAGGACGATATCTCTGAAAAAGCATATCGTGGAGACCTAATATCGTCACAACGATATATCGTCATATCGCCCACCCCTACTTCTGCATACAGTATGTGACACTGAGTGTTGCACGGCCAGATACGGCTCAGCTGACTCAGATATATGATATATGATACATTATGAAGTGATATGCCGCGGACTGTACTTAATGTACTCTGATCCGGTTACTTATGTTGTGGCAGATATGTAAGTAAGCTTTCTTAACGCTAATGTTGTAATAGTCAGATTGCTCTGAAGATGGAGGTGATATTCTATTAATGTTCACGTTCACACAGTCGCTGATTGTTGCCGGCCGTCTTTCCTGCGACGGCAGCTTTTCTGTATTTCCTCTATCCTGTAATATGACTTGATCGCTTTGAACTCCGCACACTGAGCTCTGATTGGTCAGCAGGCGGTGCTTTCACTGAGATGAGCTCTTAGCCGGCAACCTAACCTGGTCCCGACCAGGTTAGCCGCTAAGCATAAGTTACCATGGAGATCTAGCCTGCTAAAAAGAGAACCAGCTTCGTAGGACCGGAAAGCCCGAGTTTCCCCTGAATTTAGCCGCCAAGCGAAAATCCTGCTTCGTAGTATACCCCCCTGGTGTTGACATGGTGTTGACACGGACAACGTTAGCGAACTATTGCACTGCCCACTGTCCACCAGCCACGCCCCGACACATGGGGTCACGCCAGCCAATCACAAAGCTTTGATGCGTTCAAGTGCATTATTCTGGCACAGGAAGATTATGTTATAGGACATTAACGATAAAACAGAATATGGTTGTTCTATTTTTAGACACATCTCGCGATCAACTGGGAATCGCGAGATGTGTCTCATGTGACTGGTTGGGCACCCCTGATCCACAGGGATCTAAAAGTGCACTGTGTGTTAGCCTAACGGAGAGGGTCTGTCTTCTTTATCTGAAAGCATATTCTTCAATACAATGAGATTTTAAAATCTTGGAGTCATAATGGCAAGCTTGGAATTAGAGTAATGGTAATGTGCTAAAAATGGCTATGTCTAATGCTGAATTAGAAACTGGCGAGCTGTCTGAAGCCTGAGAGCTGTGGTTAGTGGTTTGTTTAATTGCACATGTCTCACTATAGTTTGCACCACTGGAAAGGTTTTGTGCCATGCTTCATGACATAATGATTGCAAAATAACACACTTTATTTGAAGTACAAATAAATACATGGAAGTTTCATTGCAGGTTGAACTGAAAGGCTCTTGGTAATTGTTCCTGGGCTAAATGTCATGAACTGATATGCCTCTTTCACCCGATTCACTTTATCGTCATGGCATTCAACATGGTTAGTGATACTACTTCCTTGCCTGAGGACATCTCCACGTGACAATAAAAGAGTCTGGAGAGAATGTGAAACAATAACATATCTGTTTGAAGATACCATTTCTTCCTGATTCAGTTCAAATGGGATTTGAACTTTTTCTTCAAACAACTGGATGAGGTTTGGTAAATGCTAAACCTGTTTAATCTGTGTGAATAGTCCACGTGAAGAATCTGCTTCAACGGAAGGGTAAAGGTTTGTCTACCTCTAATCAGTGTGTGTGTGTGTGTGTGTGTGTGTGTGTGTGTGTTCCTGGTGCTTCAGTGACGATCCCTCAGTATAGTTGACGTCCTCTCTGTTCAGTGTCTCAGCGCAGGGATGGCTCCACGGATCGATGATGTCATGCGTCTGTGCTGTGAAATATCTGCTCACGATAAGATCAAAGCGGCAGTGAAAAACTCCACCAAAGGAGCGCTGGCGGCCGGAGGCGTTGCGTTTGTAGGCGGGCTGCTCGCTGGACCTCCGGGGATCGCTGTTGGTAAGAACACAAAATAAATGACCGTCTGTGAAACTGCCCTGTCTCTGAGGGAAACGGTGCGTCTGCCTGATCAGAGGGGACACATGCAGCCCACCCTGCCAGGGGGCTTCACGATTGTGAGATTAGTGGGTTCCATACATGGATGAGTTTTCAGAAAGGGGTTTAAGGGCACAGGCCGTGGTCCCAAAGTGTCAGGGGCCCCCCAGGTGTCAGGGGCCCCCCAGTGTACAAACAATAGACTGTGCATCACAAGAAAGCACATCAACAGCAAAGAGAATCTCAAAGGCCAAAGAAAGGAGATACACATCCAACAGAAAAACCCATTCTCAGCACAAAATGACAAGAAGACACAAATTAACCACGAAAATAATACAAGAGTTACACAGAACAACTACAACTGACACACAAGTGCTATAAAGAGACACACAAGGACCACAAAGAGATACTAAAGCACGACAAGAGAGAAAATGGCAATTAAAAGTCAAACGTAAAACAAAGATACATGAAAGCAACACTAAGAGACTTTACAGACACAAAATGACTCCAAAGAGACTCAAACGTACAACAAGGAGATGCACAAGGACTACAGAGAGAAAGGAAATAAATACAAAGACACAAAGTAACTTCAGAAACACAGAGCGACTTAAAAGAGATACAAAGCACTCGAAAGCAACACAAAAGTACTTCTCTTCTATAAGTTCTCTGGTGTCTGTTGACTCCATGCCTGCATCATGCCTCCAGCTATTGTGATGTATTGACCACCCCCTCCCCTCTGTGTGTGGCAGGTGGAGCAGTCGGGGGGCTGCTGGGCAGCTGGCTGACCAGCGGTCAGTTCCGGCCCCTGCCTCAGATCCTGATGGAGTTGCCCCCCGCCCAGAGACAGAAGCTCTACGATGACATCGTGTCCGTCCTGGACAACATGGACTGGATGGATGCGGCCCAGCTCGTTTCCTTGGTGATGGGCAACGTGACTCTGCAGCAACAGGTCACCGCGGCGCTGCTGAACTACGTCACTAAGGAGCTCAGAGCGGAGGTGCGCTATAAGGACTGAGTCCTGCTCCACCTGGACTCACAGGACCACGACCAGAGACCTTTCCATATTTTTGTACTTGGCAACATTTGAATCCTGGAGGTTTCACTGCCATGACCGTGCCAAATGAAGCCGTTAGTGTGGCTATCCACACAACAACAATTTCCTGCTTACAATTTGGAGGCAAATATAAGCTTCCTGATTGGATGTAAGGTAGCTCCACCTCTATAATTATAATCCAGTATTTATCATTCTGCATAATGAGTACTTTTGATGATGAAAGTATATTTGAATATCAATGCTTTACTAGCGCAAAGAAAAGTTCTGAGTGCTTCCTCTACTTCTGCCTAACAAGAACACATCATTGTTCAGTCACCATGGAAACCTAATGGACGGATAGTGCCATTAGCACAAATAATGTTTTTGTACGCCACAATCAAGTCTTCCTTTTTAAACGCACTCAAATACTGTGCCTGAAGAGTCATATACTCTGCATCAGGGTGTTGGTGTACCTCTGCTTAAGAATTTCAAATAAAATACACTTTGAAGCTTTTGACTGTTTATTTGCAGATTTAAAGTTCTCCAAAAGTGAAGGCAAATTAAAAAAAATTCTGCTCTGCATAACAACCGCAAGAATGTTTCTGTTCAAGTTGAGTGTATTTTAGTTTAAAAAGCACTAATCTGCAACTACGGGTCTCTGGATCAAAACAATAACAAGAGTTTGGTGGTGTTATGGGATCCTAGTTTGTCTTTGTGGTCAGATTTCTTCCAGTTAGGATTCTTCACGCTTTTAGACATTCTTACTGGGAACCGAAAGCAGACGTCTCCTCTTCATAACGAGCAAAAACAGTGATTACAAGTTTGAAATAAAGCAGGTTCAAAATCAGTGTTTCTTCAATGCGGTTTGTCTGAGGCTATCGTTAATTTCTCTGAAAGCTTAAGATCCAGACATCTGATCACTAGAATATTAGATCAGGTTAAAGTTTGGCTTACGCTGAATAAAAAGTCAATTCATGACAGCTCCTTTCAGGCAACAACGTCCCATGTTAAAATGTTACTGTGGCTGCGAGGGAGTGCTCGTTTTTAAACCAGAAGGTCGTGGGTTGATCCAGGCCGTGCAGTCAACATGTCGATGTATCCTTGTGTTGCTGCTGATGGCCAACGATGTGTGAATGTGTATGAAATGGCTCCATTGGACTCCTTTGGTTACTTCTTGAACAGTGACGGCCCGTCCACACGGCGGCGTGCTTTGAAGCTTCGACGCTTCTTCCCATCACTTTGAATGGGGTGACGTGAGTAGTAATCAGCAGCGAACCGCTTCAACGCGTGTATTTCGGTTTTATTCACGGCATTCATTTTGATATTCTACTCCACAAATTGGGTTGTATACATTTACTATTAAACAACAATACCCTCCTGGGACCCAGCCCATTGAAAATGTCCACTCTAGTGGACATTTTGTTAACATGCATGCTCCTTTTACTCTTTTGAGCTACTCTATCAATCCCTGATGTGCTGTACAGGGCATCATGGTCTTTCCAGTGATATGTCATTCAGTGGTTACAACTGCATGCTGGGAAGTACCTCTTTCTTTTCATCCAAAATGGCTGGCATACCAAAAACAAAATGTTATACACTGAACAAAAATATAAATGCAACACTTGTTTTTGCTCCCATTTTTCATGAGATGAACTCAAAGATCTAAAACATGTTCTATATACACAAAATAACCATTTCTCTCAAATATTGTTCACAAATCTGAGATAGTGAGCACTTCTCCTTTGCCGAGATAATCCATCCCACCTCACAGGTGTGGCATATCATTAACAAGATGCTGATTAGACAGCATGATTATTGCACAGGTGTGCCTTAGGCTGGCCACAATAAAAGGCCACTATGTTTGTATATGTACATGTATGCTGAACTGCAGGACGGAGTCCAGAACAAATGTCCTTACGGGGACAATAAAGTGTATCGTATCTATCATGAGACTTAACAGATTTAAACACATTTCAATTTACTGAATTTTACTAAAATATTGTACTGTGGTATGGAGTACTTGGTTACAAATAAGAACAATATTGAAACGGCATTTATAAGAATGATTCAGTTAAAAATGTTCATAAACCGAGTGATATTAAAAGTGTCCACTGTTCATGTAACCTTCAACAAGCAATGTACGTTTTAATGTGTTTACAAAGGCATCATCTTTTATTCATGAAAACACTTTTTGGATGTTGAAACGACATTACATTTAATAGAAACAAGATCTCCAGTCTTTTCTTCTTTTCAAATCTGTGTCCAGCACAGAGACTGAACACACCTCAAAGGCACAGAAAACACCAGACAACTTGATCCACTGATAGTAACCACTGTGTTTAGATAAAGTACCGAGGACCAAACTCCAAACCAAAGCGTTGTAAAGCACGGTTCAGGATCACGTCGTACTTCAGAACTGTACCTGCAGGAAGCAGTTAGTTGGAGATTTAAGTAAAGATAGGCCTAAACTGTAAGATATCATTTCCTAAATTTAAGAGAGAAAACAATTCTAGTAACTGAGTAAAATTAAAGTCGATTAAACAAATATTTGTGGGTACATCCAGGTTTTAAAGAGAAAAAAGCCATTACAGAAAATTACCCATTTCTCTGGGTTGGCTTGGGTTCAAATATTGTAAACACAAATATAATATGTCTAGTAATTTTTAGACATTTTAATGCCATAATGATACATATAAGTTTAAGCACTACATACATTGATATATGATCTTATAAAGACTCCAACAAAGGCAAATATGTTAGCTAACAGTAGCGTTAATTCACATTTCAGCATTCAATTAAAGTGGTGTTTCTGGCCATCAGCAAATACAAGTTGAACATGTAGTTCGTTCCTCCAACAGGACGCATGTTGACCGTATGATACTGTTCCCTCAACAGGGTGAAAGAACACCAGCGCTTATTGTCTCCTGGTCATATACAGCTTCACCCCGTTTTAAATCCCTTCGTTCCTCTTGAATGAAGGAAGCTGCAGCGTGCTGCGTGACACTGGGATATTTGACCTTTCTGAAAACTCGTGAGCCGGAGTAAAGTAGGGACCATCACCGTGTGAAACCGTAAGATGGGTTATGTGCCTGTAGCCGTTGTTTAAACATAAGCTCACAGTAAAGCTTCTCAGGTCCAGATGAAGGTGCCCTTAGAGCCAAACCATTTCACACTGATGTTAATGATCATCAATCATTATGAACCATCAACATACCTTTATTCCCTTTCTTGCCAAGAGGATTCATATCACTCTTATATCAGCCTGTTACATATAACGCTACAGCCAGGAGATGGTAAGCGTAGCATTCAGCTAACCTAGCTCAGTGCAATGGTAGCGAAACACATGATGTCCTTTTTGTTAAATGCATACAAAGAGCAGTGTAAAATGAGACCTTATCAGGTCAATTGTAAATATTTTGAAAATGGCAGTTTCATTTGCACACTGCTTTAGAGGTGGTGGAAAGACGGTTTGTTTCACATTTAGGCCAGTCTTTGAAGCAAAGCATCAGATATGCCGTCAAGGATTATAAAAGTATATTTAATAAAACAGAAATATAGAAATGTTGAAATATAGAAATGACCAGTTGGGCAGTGAACAGATGCATTTAGGTGCAAGTGTGATAGTGTGGCAGTGCTTTGTGTGGCATGGTTATATAGTTGTGTATATAACATTGCTCCGTATTGAAAGGCGTGTTCTGTTGTTGACCCAGTAACACACCGGCCCAGCTGTGTGGAGTTAAGTAGATAACGTTATTAGAGTGAATTTCTTAACTATCAAATGAATTAATTTCATAGCCATTTCTTTTTTTTGCCATTCTCATCAACCGCCTAAAACTTGGTATAAATGTGTCAGCACAACGAAGCTCAACAATTCTCACCACAGGAAAAGAAATGGTAGCATGGTAGCATCCAAAGCTATTTGTTCACAATATAAAGCTTTCTTTCCCCTCCCGAGATGACAATAAGTGAAATGCTCTCGTCTAAACCCATCTGATGTCCTCTTGTGATCCAACTGTTTTATCCAGCGAGTGCAAAGTGTGGGAGAAGTGGAGCGAAGCCTCGGAGACCTGGGCTTGAAAATAGAAAGAGTTCAGCTCTGATCAGAACAACTGGATCCAGCGTCTAGAATGCATCTGAACACAGCACGGTTTAGAAATCTGCCGTCATCGAGCTGTACATTACAAAGCATTTTATGATGACTTATATTGTCTTGTTGTTTCAAGGATTGTAGTGAATTATAAATCCCATAACTGTTACACATTATAACCACTCAATGCGCTTACACAGAGCACACTTCGAGTCACAATTCATCTTAGGTTTAGTGTGTTGTTTTTGCATAGATTTAATTATTTTGTAACTCAAAGTAAAGAACAAACAATTTGAGTACCTTATAATGACATAACATTATGCATATTAATGAGGGCGTCTAATTATACAGTGCTTTAAGCGGATCATCAAGCTTTATAGACTGGATTGTGAAATAACTGATTATGGGTGCTAGTAGACTCTTCACAATGTCTGACAGAAAGGCAGTGAGCAGCAAACGGGAGGCTCAGTGCGAGTACACACACACACACACACACACACACAGTACAAGGCAGGTTTAAAGCAGTGATGCTGATTCGTAAAGCTACGTGTGGAAAATACATTTCACTCCATTTACATGTGAAGTAGGTAAAATAAAAAAGAGAATTTACACTGTACAATACATCATTTGCTAACTAAAGGGAGAGAGAAGGGGAGGAGCTAGAACTGCTCAGAGAGGAGGTCGCACAGTCTCTGGGACACCGACTCCCTGCTGGTCCTCAGCGTCAGGCGGTACATCTGCAAGGGGACAGCACAGTTACACAGAGGCATGGGGGGGTGCCGCAGAGGCATGGGGGGGTGCCGCAGAGGCATGGGGGGGTGCCGCAGAGGCATGGGGGGGGTGCCGCAGAGGCATGGGGGGGTGCCGCAGAGGCATGGGGGGTGCCGCAGAGGCATGGGGGGTGCCGCAGAGGCATGGGGGGTGCCACAGAGGCATGGGGGGTGCTACAGAGGCATGGGGGGTGCTACAGAGGCATGGGGGTGCTACAGAGGCACGGTATCGCACTAAGCCATCACACTTGTGTTTTAAGTATGTATTTGATGCCCTTGTAGCACTTGGGATTGCTCTTAGCAACGAAAGGTGCTTTACAAATAATTACTATTACACTGCTAAGTTGAATACTAAGTTCTGATGGTAAATTTGGACACGGCAGAGGTCTGGTGGGAGAACACCGTTTCTGAGCAGCATCAAGGGACCATGTGCAGTCGTATCAGTGGGCAGAAAGAAGTCTGGACGATGTAATGTCATTTGCACACACACACACACATATATATACATATATATATATATATACATACATATATATACATATACATATATATACATATATATATACATATATATACATATATATACATATATACATATATACATACATATATATACATATATACATATACATATATATATCATACATATATATACATATATATATACATATATATACATATATACATACATATATATACATACTATATATATACATATACATACATATATATATATATATATATACATATATATACATACATATATACATACATATACATACATATATATATATATATATATATATATACATATATATACATACATATATACATACATATATATATATATATATATATATACATATATATACATACATATATACATATATATACATACATATATATATATATACATACATATATACATACATATATATATATATATATATATATACATATATATACATACATATATACATACATATATATATATATATATATATATATATACATATATATACATACATATATATATATATATATATATATATATATAGTGGTTCAGTTGAAATATGTATCTTCATTTTATTCCAACACACATTGCAAACCCACTTAAGGTTGATGGTACAAAACAAGGACAGGTGTGTGTGTGTGTGTGTGTGTGTGTACCTCTGCCTGTGGGTTGGGCTCCAGCCTGAGGAGGCAGCCCACCTGAGTGTTCTTGGTGTGAATGACTCCAGCTCCCACAAAGTTTGCAGGATTGGGATCCACCTCAGAGAGCAGGGCTACCCCAAAACCCAAGATCTGCAGAGTAAGTTACAGAAGAGAAGATGAAGGATCACTCACCAAGCAGTGAAGGAGGGGTTTACGTCCCCATCTGCCCTAAACGGCCCAGTACTCATCACACCATATGATAATACTATGTGGTCAGAAAGTTAGACTTGTGTTCTGTGATGCTGACCATCACCTTGGACCAAGGTCACTAAGAGTAGTCTTAAAGAGGCCCTGTTCTGCTTCTTGGAGTGTTCCCTTCCCCCCTGCAGTGTGTAGGTTATTGTGCATGGAAATGGTCTGCGAAGGCTCAAATCCAGTGGCGAACCGTGTCTATCACAACTGGACCTTCTGAAGCAGTTTTGTGTACCTTGGCGTTGGTAACGTCGGTGTCCATGGGGTGTTGGGCTTTGAAGATGGTCTGGACCTCTTGCTGAGGACTGAGGAGACAGAAGAGAGACGACACAATGACTTATTAAAAAGGGTGAAAACTTTATTTAAAGGAATATTTCTACAACAAAAGGTTGTTCATCCTTTACTTTAATAATTTTCTTTACAAATTCAAGTTAATGGTGGGTGAGAGCCAATTGTAATGTTGTGGATTAAGCATTCTTTTAATATGAATTAGGTAAAGGTAATTCAACCTAAAGTTTAGGACAACGGTCAGAAGCAGCTCAAAATAAAAGGCCAGCTACCCGAGTGTTGCACAATGTTTTGGAACAACATCTAATATAGAACCGGCCATCTGAACCTTTGCATTACTCAATACAAAGATTATTTCTTTGGTAAATTAATACATTATTTGGTCCATAATTCATTTAAAAGACAATCCCATTTCTCAAAGCCAAAGTTAACATATTCAAACAGCTTCTTTGAGATAAAAAATAAATATATTTGACACATTTAGCTTATGGAAGGTAAAAGAAGCAATCTGTGTCGTCAGTACTAAATCCTACCCATTGCATTAGTAATCGCAATATGAGAACGTGATTAAAATAATATGCTTATGAATGGACTAACGTAGCCACTAGTGTCTTACAGGCCGCCAACATGACGGAGATCACATTTAATGAGAGGTGGGGAGGCCAAAAATGTAAAATGTCTGCCAAAATTGAAGGGCAGATGAGGCCGCACTGCAAGCCACCATCTTGGATGGTCACTCAAAATAAAAGAGGCAATGTGTAAACACTGCGTAGTACCCCGCAATGCCTCAATGAGCTCAACCGTGACGTCCCGACTCCCGTGTTGTGTACTTACCCAGTTACAAATGTAACATAGTATATCTTATATTATTAATATAATTCTGATGTCTGTGGTTATTTAAACATTCCCTGATAAATGTTATTTCAGCGTCAATAAATGAGTGTTAATCCCAGTGTGTTTAGTGTGCACATGTCATTTCACCTTCAATTCACGGTTTTCAAAACGTTAGCAACATGCTAATGCTAACCGGAAATGAAGAATTTGCAGAATAAAAGTGTTAAATTAATAGTTAGTGTGAACTTCCGTTTTTTTCAGAATAAAACTGCTTTAAATTAAAACCCTGTATTTCATTTAAATTACGTCATATCAACATTGATTTTAATTTCTTACAGTAGGAGAGGTTTTGGGAGGGAGGAAGGAAGATTAGGATTATGTAAAAAGGTAGCGAGTGGTTAGGGTTAGGATGGGGGGAAGGGAAGGGTTAGATTGAAGGGAGGGAAGAGAACTGCTACTCGGGAAACGGGATCCAACGCTCATCTGTGAAGCTCCGCCCACGTTGAGCTCATTGAGGCACTGCAGTGTGGGGCTTCTCAACACTGCAGGATAAAGGTCCCAAGCAGATGCAGAGTAATGTCTGCCACCTAGTGGTAAAATGTGTAATGTCTGGCTTAATATCAAATCCGTTTGGCCTTTATCTTTCTTCTGTAAACTGTTGCATGCTCATAGACCAGGGATCACCAACTACATTTCTCCAAGGGCCCAAATGTATCCAATAGACACTTTTGCGGGACAGCGATTTTAATATATAGCCCAGAATTTTAAAGCGGTTAAAGTTGTTGACTGGGGCGCATAACGCAGACTCTTCACGCTAACGAAGGATCACTTCTTCTTCAGGGCAGGGAACGCTACGCAGTACGCAGTCTACTTTCCTGCAGCTGCTGCCTCTCTGTTGGACTCCGGTAATGCACATTACTGGGGGGGGCGAACGCACTAACCACTCCGCCAACGCCACAGTCACCCCCTCCGTGCAGGCCGGATGAGAATGTCTGGCGGGTCGGTTGTGGCCCGCCAGTTGATTGTCACCGTCATAGACCAATGCTATGGAAGCACGGGACCGTGGTGCATTGATGATGTAAAGCAAGCCTTACACTCCGAGCTGCTTCCAGCGCTGGAAGAAGTCTTCTGACGTCATCTCCGTGGGCTGAAAAAACTTGTTGAGCATCACCGGGAGTTTCACTGCGATGTTCTGGAGAGTTCCCCCGTATCTGTTCACACAGAGTCGGGAATGAGCACATAGAGCAACCTGATACACGAGAAACAAAAGTTTGATTCAGACACCGACCTGAACTCGACGTTGAGGACCGGTGTGTCTGAGAAGTCTGACAAACACTCGATGTTGAGGATCTGCTGCAGCTGAGCCCCCCCTTCCACTGTGGGGTCCACTGGCATAGTGTGGACGTTCAGCTGTGGGGATAAGGTCAAGGACTACACAGACACTTCAATGACACTGGCAAACATAAAAAAAGCTTGCCACCCATTCACACCGTAGGTTTTGTTTTAATCTCAAATCGTTTTTCTTGACAGTTTGAGTGGTTTGCAGAGTCCTTAACAATCTTAGACTTAAATTTGGATATTTTGTAAGGTCAATTACGCTTGGCACACGCCCAGTTTGGTGAAACAGATGGGAGTTATCACATGGAGGCAAATACTAATGTACCGCTGTGGTCAGGGGTAGCAGGAAAACTACCGTAGGAACATAAAAGAAAGGCCTACCAAGAAAAACAAATAGATGTCTGTGAGTGTATGCTATATGGAGAACACGTTCACTGCTTTGCTTGCCATGTGACCGCTAAACAGTCCATGTCTCCGAAAGCGAGTTTTCTATGCTCTCAAACATACCCATCAGACTCCATCGAGGAACAAATGGAATTCTACAAAGCAGTACACAGGAGTTGCTGGTATAGTGCCGTCTTCATCCGTTAGCTTGTTTGTGTGATTGTGACTGTGTTGAATCCAAACAAACCAAAGTCAAGCATTAACTTAAACAAAGTGAATGGTGGAGGCAGCAGTTGACCAGCATCACAACATCAAGTCTTTTTCCAGATTGTGTCTGGTGGCATTGGTGAGAGCATAGCTGGATATACGGGCACCAGTTACATGTCGGAAAGGGCTGTCTGACCGCAAGGTCAAGCAGTGAAATATTCTTAATATAGCTTACACTTGATAACAAGGTCTTAGCACTCGTGGGCAGTATATTGCTTTGGCTTCCTGTCACAAATCGTGTGGGGCAACTACCATCGAGTGGTTTTAATACACCAACCATGAACAACCTCACACAAAGGATCCCTTTAAGTACACTCAGGTCTGTAAGAAGAAGTCGGAGCAGTGGAAGGATATGAGTCTTGAGCGTGTCGCTGCTTGTCACTGATGAGGAGAAGCTGAGGAACTGGGAAGATGTCTTGTTGCCGTAGAACACGTAAATGCGACCTGTGGGAGGATAGAAGGTAAACTATCTACACTATGCACTACATTTCAAAGCCATACCATTACTCATCCCATTTCACATCTTTTTCTTTTTCTTTTTCTACATCTCTAATGCATGGGATTAGAAAAAAAAGGAACAGATGCAGAACTCATGCAAAATAAATACTGTTGACTAAGATCTACTTACCGAGGTTCTGCCTATACTCGGACTTCAGTCCAATCTGCAGCAGCTGGTTCTCAAAGATGACACCGTTGTTCTTACAAACAAACCTGGAATTTAAAAAAGGCACAAAATGATTATAAAAGTACCAAAAAGACCATCGAGAACATATGGTTTGCACTTTGTCAACCCATATGCTTCGTTAGGGGGAGGTTTAGTGTGCTGATCATCAGACCGGGGGCAGGGAAGCACAGGTTCAATCCCACCTTGACCCCCACCACAGTAAACATGCCCTTGTGTCCTTGGGCAATACACCCCCTAAATTGCTCCTGTGGGTATTGTCTACAGCAGTCAATTAATTACTATGTCCAATATATTTAATATGTATGTAAAGCACTTTGAGCACTTGGAAAAGTGCTAAAATAAATTATAATTATTACTTCGTGTGAAAATGTAACGCTAGCAGAATATTTCAGCTTAATTGTAAAAGTTGCATACAGGCTTTTCAAATATGTACATACAAATCCTTAATTGATCCAATAGCAGTAAAAATGCACATCGTTTCAGCGGGGCCATTGCAGATACAAAAGGCTAAGATAAGATGACTAAACTAACATAATCAATACAGAGGCATGTTGATACAATTCAATCAAATATGTAGCATCTATAGTTAAAAAAAACAAAAAACAAAACATAAAATGGGTCCAATAAAATAAACTATCCAGTTGCATTATGGGAAATGCAATATCCAGTACTAGAGAATAGTGGCAGGATACCTCAGCACCTGTAGTTTGGATGTTCACACTAAATCAGAATTTCATATTAATATATATCTCACCTGGAGAAGTGTTCCTCGCACACATCAGTGGGTCCGGGTCCGGTGGTGGGGGCGGGTGCGGGGGAGGAGAGGTCTGACAGGACGTCCACTAACAGATTAGCTCCGGTTGCAGGGCTGGAGTTCATGTTCAGCAGGTCTGTGAACGGGTGGCTGGGGGCCTGCCAGAGAAACACCAGCAAACATGCACTGTTACACACGAGCACACTAAGGAGGAGACTGGGACTGACCTTTTTCATTGCCATATCTACCCTGTAGCTACTGTGCACATGACTATCGAGTGGTGCAAGGGTGACGTATTGACCCGGAAGTAAGCTGCGCTCGGATTCCCTCGACAGAAAGCAATGGGATTTCTCCATAGGAATTTGGAAAATAGCTCGAAATAAAGTCTGTGGAAAAGGAACCCGTTAGATAAATGCACGTTTTGTTCAGCCAGATAATCTCCACATGTTTACCCTACGTTTATAATTTTCTAATCATCAAATCGCCAGAAGCAAAATGCTAACGTGATGCTATATAAACGAACTACAGCCGAGTACAGCAGGGTCGCACGACTTCAACGTCAGGCCAACTTAAGATCGATATTCAAAAATACAGATTCTAAATTGTACAAGTTGAAGCGTTTGTTTTAACAGTTTCCAGTTTAACAGGGGCAAACAAAGTTAGAGGAGTGTTTACGTGTTCGGCGTAATGACGTACAACGGCCTGAACAGCTTCTGTAGTCCTATTCAGCCACTCGGTAACAACCATCGTTTTTCAGACACGTCAACTCTTCAGAAACCACCAGTGGGGTCACTGCTGATTTATTTAATGTCGTAGAACAAAACGTGATCCGTCTCTTGAATGCGTCTCAACCACAGACCTTAGTTCCAGCTATTTTCCAAAACCCATCTCTCCGTCTGTTAAACACGTAAACAATGATTGGCTTATGCTACACTAGACAGGCTAAAATGTTCATTATAATCTGATGACTACAATACAACAATTGAGAGGACTAAGACTAAAATTACAAAAAAACGTTGGTCAACCAAAACTAGACTCAATCAAGATGTGAGTAGAAGTAATGAACGCATTCTGATCTAAAGTGTAAGACCAAGACTACATCCAAAACAAACACTGAATTAGGGTGATCCAAACCGGCACAAGAATGTCCAACTCTTCATTAACCTCTTATGCAATTTCTATCTGTAATTCGTATGGATTCTAGCTATCGATATACCATGTTCCCAGCAGAGAGGATTGTGGGACTATAGGAGGCAGGACGGGGTCTGTTGGTAGGAAGCAGGTCTGCCACCAGAGAAGGAGGAGAAGACTGATGGAGAAGGAAAATAAAAAGAAGAGAAGATAGAAGGGTGAAGAGGTGAAGTAGGAGAAAAGACAAGTACAGTTGAAGATCAAGGAAAAGTGATAATAGAGGAATAAAGGTAGAATGAAGGCAAAGCAGTAAAAGCAACACGATATACGGAGAATAGGTTTTCTATACTTGTGAAGAATAAACATTTTTACAATTTTAACAAAAAGCTATTATGACAGAGAGCTGTGCAGTTACCTTGTTGGTTGGTTCCGTGTTCTCACTGTGCTCCGTGTTGCCGTTGACATTCCAGCGGGCCTCGTCCATGTCGGGCACCTTGCCGGGGCCCTTCTTCTTCTTCAGCTTGGCCAGGATGGAGGACTCTCTCTCTGGGAACGGAGGCATCTCCTCTAGCACCGTGGCCTGTGGAGGGACAGAAACAGTGAGGACTGTGCAATACACACAGCTGCTGCACCTCTGTACTACTAGCAGTAATTACTATTATTATTAGAAATCAGGGATTTTACAGATATTGAGTAATCACATTTAATGCATATAGACACCAAAGGAGAGGCCGGTTAAACATATAGAGCAGGGGTCGGCAACCATTGGCACGCGGCACCGTAACCAGTGGTATACTAGGAAGAAGTGTGCAAAATATTTTAATTAACCTCATCCCAATACCCCTCCTCGACTCCTCTCTTCTCCTCCTCCGGGACTTGACCCGGAAATCGATCAAGACACGCCATTTTGAAGGACGTCCCAATAGCTGAAATGCACACGGAGGAGTCGAGGAGGGGTGCGGGAGGATACACACGAGCAGACTACGCGGAAGTGTTTTCACTACTCGTGTATTAAAGCCCCGCCCCCACCTTCACAGCTGGTCCATTTCAACACTGGAAGATGAGTAGAAAAGAGTCACATAAATGTATAAGTGCTCACAGCTCTGTGGGAATTATTATGTGCAATTCATTTCTTAAGGTTATACTAATAATTTAAGTCATGTTTAATGATCTTTAACGTCACTAAAACATAGCTATTAATAAAGCCATTTCATAAATGGCTATATCTTGATAAATAACAATTATTTGTATTGTTATGTGTTAAAATATTCAGGAGTTAAATTATTTAAAATTCACAGTCCTGAATGTGGGTTTGTGGTGAATGTGGGGATCTACAGGACACACATGTTCAGAGTAAAGGCTTTCACATTACTACAATTATATTTTTATTTAAATGTAGGCTACATTTTACACCAAAACGGAACACCAAAGCAGGACCAACCATCATACATTGAATTCCTTGACTAACAAGAGAAAGATTCATTCATTTAAATAAATATTTAACAAATGGGCCGGTTCTAAGGGTTATTCAGTTAAGCCCGATGAGGGGATACAGCTGTGCACCAGGGTTTCCGTTAGCCGGTAATTACCGGTTTTTAGCTGGTAACATTTATTAAAAACCGGTAAATTCAAAACCTGCTGATCAAAATGTCCGGTAATAATTAGGGATGTTCCATCGATTGGCCGCAGGTCATTATCGGCCGATGTTCACTCTTAATAGTTTGATCGGTGCTCTCTATAAAGGCCGATCAGGAGAGCTGGATCTGATCAATATGGACATAAACGCGAGTGAAGTATAACCGGACGAGAGAGAGAGATCAGATCAGCTGCTGAGTCTGACGAGACATGCAGTTCTGCATCATGACCTGAAGCCCCGCCCACTGTTTAGTGTGCTGCATGAGAAACTGACGGGCTGTCAGGAGAGAGAGGGAGTGAGAGGAGAAAAGAGAGGATCCATTTCTCCCGTGCTATTATCCAAAGTTAATGCAAGCTTTTGAATAATGTACTTCATCTACTACAAGTAGATTGTTTGAATGTAATAATTATGTTGTTTGTCGTTAGTGGAATCATTTATTGAAAAATGAATCTGAACTTTTCGATCTGTTACGATTATAAACTGAAGCAATATAAAAATGACTTCCATTAACCAAGTTTTAAACATCAGCATATCCGGTCATGACCGGTAAGTTTAAAATTTGTCCGATAAAATAAATTCTGTCCGGACATTTGACCGGCAAGAAAAAAATCGTCATTAATATTGTGCCGTTTTAAACCAATTATTTAAATGTGTTTAAACCGCATAATTTAAGTTCCGCACACACTGCTTCCCCGCAGCGAGGCTCCCCCCGCCCTCCTGAGTAGAGTAGAGATAAAAAGTTTGACACGTGAGTATCTTAATATCTATATAAAAAAAGTAAAACATTGTTGTTCTGAAGTTTATAGTTTTGGCAAAAGGTGATCATTTTGACAATCTTTGGTTCGAGCAGGACTTCCTGTTGAAGGTTTCCTGTCATGTGGATGTGAACTAATACTACAGTTACAAAGTGATTCACATCAAAATGTGGCGAAATCTTCCGAAAATACGTGTGATGTTACTTTTAATGCATTCACTTAAATGTTTTTGGAAAAGAACAAATATGTATTTATTTCAAACAGCTGATTGAGTCTATGTTGTAAAAAAGAGGTTATCAAAGTTGCAAGATGGACTAGTTGAATATCCAAATCTCAGTAAGGGTAATATTTGGTATGAAGTCTTGTGTTGCTACAAAGAAGTGCCAGGCAACACACGGTATTCCACAGACTTAATCAAAAGTCCTTGTTTGGTACAGATCTTCATTGTTATGTAAATCAACGCTGACTTTTTTTAACCTGTTTTTGTGAAAGCTTGAGTGTGGGCCAGACTGATGGAATTTGGCGCAATCAGTATTTTTCTGTACTTCCTGCAGAACCCCCTCACCAGTATGTCGGTGCTGGCGATGCAGCTGAGCCTCAGGTACTCGATGGCTCTCTGCTGCAGCTCCACGTCAGCGTTGCGCAGCTGGCTGTCTGAGCGCAGCACGTCCTGGATGGTGGGCTTCACTTCTGGAAACAGGTTAATGAACTTGATGTAGGCGGACAGCAGCAGGGCCCGGGTCGGCACCGAGCACAGGTGGAACTTAGAGTGGAGGAGGTTGAACTGGACCAGAGGGCTGAGGGAGGAGAACACGCAAACATTTAGGTCCGATCGAGACTCTTCACAAAACTAACTCAATATGTCCCTTGTATATTACGCTGCTGCTTGTTTCCTATGGAAAACACAGCACCATGTTTAGTTTAGGTTCGCCCAAATTACACAAACATACAAAATGTTTTTTTAATTAGAACTCGTCTCATCTAGCTGTGCAGATAGTGTTGACTTCATTAACAGTACTTTTTAAACAAGAAATAGTCCAGGTGAAAACTTTGAGAGAAACGGGGACACTTCTCTCTAGTGTTAATTTCACTAGAGAGACATTTCAGCTATTTTTTTATTTAGTTTTAGTCCTTTGTTAAAAGTTTTAGTCATATTTAGTCACCTTCATCCTGTTTTTATTTAGTCAACATTTAGTCGACTAAAAGTCTGAGCATTTTCGTCCTATTTTAGTCAAAGAAAACGGTTGAGTCTTTTTTAGTCATCAGATTATATAGAACATTTCAGTCAAGCTAGTCTAGCCAAAACCAATAATTTGTCATTTTAGTCAAACGTATTTCACAATAACATTATATCTTGTCCTTATTTGATGAAAAACACAGGTTGAATGATTGAGAAGCTTTGCAGAGAGTATCTGGTCAGGTTTGTGGTGTACCACAAGGTTCTGTTTTAGGACCACTTTTATTCTCCATATATATTAACAGCGTAGGTGATAATGTGGATGAAGCTACTTTTACATTTTTATGCGGATGATACTGTGATGTATTGTGCAGGTCCCACCATTAAGGAAGCTGTTGTTAAATTACAGGCTGTTTTTAACACTATTCAGATTCAGCTCTCTGAATTAAAGCTTCTTTTAAATGTGGATAAAACCAAGGTAATGCTCTTTTCAAAAGCAAAAAAGACACCAGAGCCTGTTTTAGATATTGTAACTACGCAAGGAACAAAACTTGAAGTTGTTGCCTGTTACACATACCTTGGCATCTGGCTTGATGATTGTCTCTCTTTTAAACTTCATGTCAATAACCTGCTTAAAAAGCTGAGGGTTAGGCTAGGGTTCTTCTACAGGAACAAGTCCTGTTTCTCGCTTGAGGCCAGGAAAAGGCTCCGTGACCTTTTTACCTGTGCTGGACTATGGGGATCTGGTCTATATGAATGCACCTGCCCATTGCCTGGTCAAGTTAGATCCCGCCTATCACAGTGCACTAAGATTTGTGACAAACTGTAAAGCATTAACTCATCACTGTACCCTGTATGCAAGGGCTGGTTTGCTTTCACTCACTGTACGGAGGCTCAGTCACTGGTAAATGTTTATATACAAAGCCATGTTAGGGAAACTTCCATCCTATATCTGCTCCCTGATCTCACGGAAAATTGTAAGTGGCTACTGCCTGAGATCGAATGCTGTGGTTTTATTAAATGTGCCAACTGCTAGGACTGTCTTAGGGAAGACAGCTTTTAGATGCGCAGCTCCTCTGTCTTGGAATAGTCTGCAAATTAAATGGAAACTGAACAATCTGGTGCCACTAAATGTTTTTAAAGCTCGGTTGGATGCTAGTCAGTTGGAAGCTGTTGGTACCTGTTTATGTGGATAATTATGTAAATGATGCTGTATGATGTCCTTTTGTTGTTCTATTTATGTTTTATGTTTCATGTGGAACTACTTGAGCAGGGCTCCCTTGAAAAAGAGATCAATGATCTCAATGGGATTTTATCTGTATAAATAAAGGTTTGAAATTAAATGAAATTGTACCAGCTGTGTTATGGCCACATTGCTTCCCTTCTGATGAAACAATGCATTCGCTTTTTTTCTGCGCCTCATTGTAGCGAAAAAGGGCCC
>CM070479.1:50248183-50320067 GCA_036324585.1 Champsocephalus esox
CAGAAACTGGGGGAACCACAACAAAACTGCAGAAATAACAACATCAGCAGGAACAACAGTAAAGGTTCAACAACTAAACCACCTAAAGAAGTCACCACTGGCCCAGTAACAACTTCTACCACAGCTGTTGTTGAGACTACAACAACTTCGCCAGGCGTTCCAACAGAAAGGCCTGAAACTACAGTTGTAACATCCAAACCCTCTGTGTTTACCACAACTACTGCAATTCCTATAACAGAAACTGAGGGAACCACAACCAAACCTGCAGAAACAACAACATCAGCAGGAACAACAGTAAAGGTGGCAACAACAACACCACCTAAAGAAGTCACCACTGGCCCAGTAACAACTTCTACCACAGCTGTTGTTGAGACTACAACAACTTCGCCAGGCGTTACAACAGAAAGGCCTGAAACTACAGTTGTAACATCCAAACCCTCTGTGGTTACCACAACTACTGAAATTCCTGTAACAGAAACTGGGGGAACCACAACAAAACCTGCAGAAATAACAACATCAGCAGGAACAACAGTAAAGGTTTCAACAACTAAACCACCTAAAGAAGTCACCACTGGCCCAGTAACAACTTCTACCACAGCTGTTGTTGAGACTACAACAACTTCGCCAGGCGTTCCAACAGAAAGGCCTGAAACTACAGTTGTAACATCCAAACCCTCTGTGTTTACCACAACTACTGCAATTCCTGTAACAGAAACTGAGGGAACCACAACCAAACCTGCAGAAACAACAACATCAGCAGGAACAACAGTAAAGGTGGCAACGACAACACCACTTAAAGAAGTCACCAGTGGACCAGTAACAACCTCTACTACAGCTGTGGTTGAGATTACCACAACTTTGCCAGGTGTTACAACAGAAAGTCCTGAAACTACAGTTGTAACATCACAACCCTCTGTGTTTACCACAACTACTAAAATTACTGTAACAGAAACTGAAGGAACCACAACCAAACCTGCAGAAACAACAACATCAGAAGGAACAACAGTAAAGGTTTCAACAACTAAACCACCTAAAGAAGTCACCACTGGCCCAGTAACAACTTCTACACAGCTTTGAACACAACTTCGCCAGGTGTTACAACAGAAAAGGCCTGAAACTACAGTTGTAACATCCAAACCCTCTGTGGTTACCACGACTACTGAAATTATTGTAACTGAAACTGAGGGTAACCACAACCAAACCTGCAGAAACAACAACATCAGCAGGAACAACAGTAAAGGTGGCAACAACAACACCACCTAAAGAAGTCAGCACTGGACCAGTTACAACCTCTACCACAGCTGTTGTTGAGACTACAACAACTTTGCCAGGTTTTACAACAGAAAGTCCTGAAACTACAGTTTGTAACATCCAAACCCTCTGTGGGTACCACAACTACTGCAATTCCTGGAACAGAAACTCAGGGAACCACAACCAAACCTACAGAAACAACAACATCAGCAGGAACAACAGTAAAGGTGGCAACGACAACACCACCTAAAGAAGTCACCACTGGACCCAGTAACAACCTCTACCACAGCTGTTGTTGAGACTACAACAACTTCGCCAGGTGTTACAACAGAAAGTCCTGAAACTACAGTTGTAACATCACAACCCTCTGTGTTTACCACAACTACTGAAATTACTGTAACAGAAACTGAGGGAACCACAACCAAACCTGCAGAAACAACAACATCAGAAGGAACAACAGTAAAGGTGGCAACGACAACACCACCTAAAGAAGTCACCACTGGCCCAGTAACAACTTCTACCACAGCTGTTGTTGAGACTACAACAACTTCGCCAGGTGTTACAACAGAAAGTCCTGAAACTACAGTTGTAACATCCACAACCCTCTGTGGTTACCACAACTACTGCAATTCCTGTAACAGAAACTGAGGGAACCACGACCAAACCTGCAGAAACAACAACATCAGCAGGAACAACAGTAAAGGAGGCAACAACAACACCACCTAAAGAAGTCACCAGTGGACCAGTAACAACCTCTACTACAGCTGTGGTTGAGATTACAACAACTTTGCCAGGTGTTACAACAGAAAGTCCTGAAACTACAGTTGTAACATCACAACCCTCTGTGTTTACCACAACTACTACAATTACTGTAACAGAAACTGAAGGAACCACAACCAAACCTGCAGAAACAACAACATCAGAAGGAACAACAGTAAAGGTGTCAACAACTAAACCACCTAAAGAAGTCACCACTGGCCCAGTAACAACTTCTACCACAGCTGTTGTTGAGACTACAACAACTTCGCCAGGCGTTACAACAGAAAGGCCTGAAACTACAGTTGTAACATCCAAACCCTCTGTGGTTACCACAACTACTGAAATTCCTGTAACAGAAACTGGGGGAACCACAACAAAACCTGCAGAAATAACAACATCAGCAGGAACAACAGTAAAGGTTTCAACAACTAAACCACCTAAAGAAGTCACCACTGGCCCAGTAACAACTTCTACCACAGCTGTTGTTGAGACTACAACAACTTCGCCAGGCGTTCAACAGAAAGGCCTGAAACTACAGTTGTAACATCCAAACCCTCTGTGGTTTACCACAACTACTGCAATTCCTGTAACAGAAACTGAGGGAACCACAACCAAACCTGCAGAAACAACAACATCAGCAGGAACAACAGTAAAGGTGGCAACAACAACACCACCTAAAGAAGTCACCAGTGGACCAGTAACAACCTCTACTACAGCTGTGGTTGAGATTACAACAACTTTGCCAGGTGTTACAACAGAAAGTCCTGAAACTACAGTTGTAACATCACAACCCTCTGTGTTTACCACAACTACTAAAATTACTGTAACAGAAACTGAAGGAACCACAACCAAACCTGCAGAAACAACAACATCAGAAGGAACAACAGTAAAGGTTTCAACAACTAAACCACCTAAAGAAGTCACCACTGGCCCAGTAACAACTTCTACCACAGCTGTTGTTGAGACTACAACAACTTCGCCAGGCGTTACAACAGAAAGGCCTGAAACTACAGTTGTAACATCCAAACCCTCTGTGGTTACCACAACTACTGAAATTCCTGTAACAGAAACTGGGGGAACCACAACAAAACCTGCAGAAATAACAACATCAGCAGGAACAACAGTAAAGGTTTCAACAACTAAACCACCTAAAGAAGTCACCACTGGCCCAGTAACAACTTCTACCACAGCTGTTGTTGAGACTACAACAACTTCGCCAGGCGTTCCAACAGAAAGGCCTGAAACTACAGTTGTAACATCCAAACCCTCTGTGTTTACCACAACTACTGCAATTCCTGTAACAGAAACTGAGGGAACCACAACCAAACCTGCAGAAACAACAACATCAGCAGGAACAACAGTAAAGGTGGCAACGACAACACCACCTAAAGAAGTCACCAGTGGACCAGTAACAACCTCTACTACAGCTGTGGTTGAGATTACAACAACTTTGCCAGGTGTTACAACAGAAAGTCCTGAAACTACAGTTGTAACATCACAACCCTCTGTGTTTACCACAACTACTAAAATTACTGTAACAGAAACTGAAGGAACCACAACCAAACCTGCAGAAACAACAACATCAGAAGGAACAACAGTAAAGGTTTCAACAACTAAACCACCTAAAGAAGTCACCACTGGCCCAGTAACAACTCTACACAGCTGTGTGAACTACAACAACTTCGCCAGGTGTTACAACAGAAAGGCCTGAAACTACAGTTGTAACATCCAAACCCTCTGTGGTTACCACAACTACTGAAATTACTGTAACTGAAACTGAGGGAACCACAACCAAACCTGCAGAAACAACAACATCAGCAGGAACAACAGTAAAGGTGGCAACAACAACACCACCTAAAGAAGTCAGCACTGGACCAGTAACAACCTCTACCACAGCTGTTGTTGAGACTACAACAACTTTGCCAGGTGTTTACAACAGAAAGTCCTGAAACTACAGTTTTAACATCCAAACCCTCTGTGGTTACCACAACTACTGCAATTCCTGTAACAGAAACTCAGGGAACCACGACCAAACCTACAGAAACAACAACATCAGCAGGAACAACAGTAAAGGTGGCAACGACAACACCACCTAAAGAAGTCACCACTGGACCAGTAACAACCTCTACCACAGCTGTTGTTGAGACTACAACAACTTCGCCAGGTGTTACAACAGAAAGTCCTGAAACTACAGTTGTAACATCACAACCCTCTGTGTTTACCACAACTACTGAAATTACTGTAACAGAAACTGAGGGAACCACAACCAAACCTGCAGAAACAACAACATCAGAAGGAACAACAGTAAAGGTGGCAACGACAACACCACCTAAAGAAGTCACCACTGGCCCAGTAACAACTTCTACCACAGCTGTTGTTGAGACTACAACAACTTCGCCAGGTGTTACAACAGAAAGTCCTGAAACTACAGTTGTAACATCCACACCCTCTGTGGTTACCACAACTACTGCAATTCCTGGAACAGAAACTGAGGGAACCACGACCAAACCTACAGAAACAACAACATCAGCAGGAACAACAGTAAAGGTGGCAACAACAACACCACCTAAAGAAGTCACCAGTGGACCAGTAACAACCTCTACCACAGCTGTTGTTGAGACTACAACAACTTCGCCAGGTGTTACAACAGAAAGTCCTGAAACTACAGTTGTAACATCACAACCCTCTGTGTTTACCACAACTACTGAAATTACTGTAACAGAAACTGAGGGAACCACAACCAAACCTGCAGAAACAACAACATCAGAAGGAACAACAGTAAAGGTGGCAACGACAACACCACCTAAAGAAGTCACCACTGGCCCAGTAACAACTTCTACCACAGCTGTTGTTGAGACTACAACAACTTCGCCAGGTGTTACAACAGAAAGTCCTGAAACTACAGTTGTAACATCCACACCCTCTGTGGTTACCACAACTACTGCAATTCCTGTAACAGAAACTGAGGGAACCACGACCAAACCTACAGAAACAACAACATCAGCAGGAACAACAGTAAAGGTGGCAACAACAACACCACCTAAAGAAGTCACCAGTGGACCAGTAACAACCTCTACCACAGCTGTTGTTGAGACTACAACAACTTCGCCAGGTGTTACAACAGAAAGTCCTGAAACTACAGTTGTAACATCACAACCCTCTGTGGTTACCACAACTACTGAAATTCCTGTAACAGAAACTGAGGGAACCACAACCAAACCTGCAGAAACAACAACATCAGCAGGAACAACAGTAAAGGTGGCAACGACAACACCACCTAAAGAAGTCACCACTGGACCAGTAACAACCTCTACCACAGCTGTTGTTGAGACTACAACAACTTCGCCAGGTTTTACAACAGAAAGTCCTGAAACTACAGTTGTAACATCACAACCCTCTGTGTTTACCACAACTACTGAAATTACTGTAACAGAAACTGAGGGAACCACAACCAAACCTACAGAAACAACAACATCAGCAGGAACAACAGTAAAGGTGGCAACAACAACACCACCTAAAGAAGTCACCAGTGGACCAGTAACAACCTCTACCACAGCTGTTGTTGAGACTACAACAACTTCGCCAGGTGTTACAACAGAAAGTCCTGAAACTACAGTTTTAACATCCAAACCCTCTGTGGGTACCACAATTACTGCAATTCCTGTAACAGAAACTCAGGGAACCACGACCAAACCTGCAGAAACAACAACATCAGAAGGAACAACAGTAAAGGTGGCAACGACAACACCACCTAAAGAAGTCACCACTGGACCAGTAACAACCTCTACCACAGCTGTTGTTGAGACTACAACAACTTCGCCAGGTGTTACAACAGAAAGTCCTGAAACTACAGTTGTAACATCCACACCCTCTGTGGTTACCACAACTACTGCAATTCCTGTAACAGAAACTGAGGGAACCACGACCAAACCTACAGAAACAACAACATCAGCAGGAACAACAGTAAAGGTGGCAACAACAACACCACCTAAAGAAGTCACCAATGGACCAGTAACAACCTCTACTACAGCTATGGTTGAGACTACAACAACTTCGCCAGGTGTTACAACAGAAAGTCCTGAAACTACAGTTGTAACATCACAACCCTCTGTGTTTACCACAACTACTGAAATTACTGTAACAGAAACTGAGGAAACCACGACCAAACCTGCAGAAACAACAACATCAGAAGGAACAACAGTAAAGGTGGCAACGACAACACCACCTAAAGAAGTCACCACTGGACCAGTAACAACCTCTACCACAGCTGTTGTTGAGACTACAACAACTTCGCCAGGCATTACAACAGAAAGTCCTGAAACTACAGTTGTAACATCCGAACCCTCTGTGGTGACCACAACTACTGAAATTCCTGTAACAGAAACTGGGGGAACCACGACCAAACCTGCAGAAACAACAACATCAGAAGGAACAACAGTAAAGGTGGCAACGACAACACCACCTAAAGAAGTCACCACTGGACCAGTAACAACCTCTACCACAGCTGTGGTTGAGACTACAACAACTTCGCCAGGTATTACAACAGAAAGTCCTGAAACTACAGTTGTAACATCCAAACCTCTGTGGTTACCACAACTACTGAAATTCCTGTAACAGAAACTGAGGGGAACCACAACAAAACCTGCAGAAATAACAACATCAGCAGGAACAACAGTAAAGGTTTCAACAACTAAACCACCCTAAAGAAGTCACCACAGGCCCAGTAACAACCTCTACCACAGCTGTTGTTGAGACTACAACAACTTCGCCAGGTGTTACAACAGAAAGTCCTGAAACTACAGTTTTAACATCCAAACCCTCTGTGGTTACCACAACTACTGCAATTCCTGTAACAGAAACTGAGGGAACCACGACCAAACCTACAGAAACAACAACATCAGCAGGAACAACAGTAAAGGTGGCAACAACAACACCACCTAAAGAAGTCACCAGTGGACCAGTAACAACCTCTACCACAGCTGTTGTTGAGACTACAACAACTTCGCCAGGTGTTACAACAGAAAGTCCTGAAACTACAGTTTTAACATCCAAACCCTCTGTGGGTACCACAATACTGCAATTCCTGTAACAGAAACTCAGGGAACCACAACCAAACCTACAGAAACAACAACATCAGCAGGAACAACAGTAAAGGTGGCAACGACAACACCACCTAAAGAAGTCACCACTGGACCAGTAACAACCTCTACTACAGCTGTGGTTGAGACTACAACAACTTTGCCAGGTGTTACAACAGAAAGTCCTGAAACTACAGTTGTAACATCACAACCCTCTGTGTTTACCACAACTACTGAAATTACTGTAACAGAAACTGAGGGAACCACGACCAAACCTGCAGAAACAACAACATCAGAAGGAACAACAGTAAAGGTGGCAACGACAACACCACCTAAAGAAGTCACCACTGGACCAGTAACAACTTCTACCACAGCTGTGGTTGAGACTACAACAACTTCGCCAGGCATTACAACAGAAAGTCCTGAAACTACAGTTGTAACATCACAACCCTCTGTGGTTACCACAACTACTGAAATTCCTGTAACAGAAACTGAGGGAACCACAACAAAACCTGCAGAAATAACAACATCAGCAGGAACAACAGTAAAGGTTTCAACAACTAAACCACCTAAAGAAGTCACCACTGGCCCAGTAACAACTTCTACCACAGCTGTTGTTGAGACTACAACAACTTCGCCAGGTGTTACAACAGAAAGTCCTGAAACTACAGTTGTAACATCCACACCCTCTGTGGTTACCACAACTACTGCAATTCCTGTAACAGAAACTGAGGGAACCACGACCAAACCTACAGAAACAACAACATCAGCAGGAACAACAGTAAAGGTGGCAACAACAACACCACCTAAAGAAGTCACCAGTGGACCAGTAACAACCTCTACCACAGCTGTTGTTGAGACTACAACAACTTCGCCAGGTGTTACAACAGAAAGTCCTGAAACTACAGTTTTAACATCCAAACCCTCTGTGGGTACAACAGCTACTGAAATTACTGTAACAAAAACTCAGGGAACCACGACCAAACCCACAGAAACAACAACATCAGAAGGAACAACAGTAAAGGTGGCAACAACAACACCACCTAAAGAAGTCACCACTGGACCAGTAACAACCTCTACCACAGCTGTGGTTGAGACTAAAACAACTTCCCAGGTGTTACAACAGAAATTCCTGAAACTACAGTTGTAACATCACAACCCTCTGTGGTTACCACGACTACTGAAATTCCTGTAACAGAAACTGAGGGAACCACACCAAACCTGCAGAAACAACAACATCAGCAGGAACAACAGTAAAGGTGGCAACGACAACACCACCTAAAGAAGTCACCACTGGACCAGTAACAACCTCTACCACAGCTGTTGTTGAGACAACAACAACTTCGCCAGGTGTTACAACAGAAAGTCCTGAAACTACAGTTTTAACATCCAAACCCTCTGTGGGTACCACAACTACTGCAATTCCTGTAACAGAAACTCAGGGAACCACGACCAAACCTACAGAAACAACAACATCAGCAGGAACAACAGTAAAGGTGGCAACGACAACACCACCTAAAGAAGTCACCACTGGACCAGTAACAACCTCTACTACAGCTGTTGTTGAGACTACAACAACTTTGCCAGGTGTTACAACAGAAAGTCCTGAAACTACAGTTGTAACATCACAACCCTCTGTGTTTACCACAACTACTGAAATTACTGTAACAGAAACTGAGGAAACCACGACCAAACCTGCAGAAACAACAACATCAGAAGGAACAACAGTAAAGGTGGCAACGACAACACCACCTAAAGAAGTCACCACTGGACCAGTAACAACCTCTACCACAGCTGTGGTTGAGACTAAAACAACTTCCCAGGTGTTACAACAGAAATTCCTGAAACTACAGTTGTAACATCACAACCCTCTGTGGTTACCACGACTACTGAAATTCCTGTAACAGAAACTGAGGGAACCACACCAAACCTGCAGAAACAACAACATCAGCAGGAACAACAGTAAAGGTGGCAACGACAACACCACCTAAAGAAGTCACCACTGGACCAGTAACAACCTCTACCACAGCTGTTGTTGAGACAACAACAACTTCGCCAGGTGTTACAACAGAAAGTCCTGAAACTACAGTTTTAACATCCAAACCCTCTGTGGGTACCACAACTACTGCAATTCCTGTAACAGAAACTCAGGGAACCACGACCAAACCTACAGAAACAACAACATCAGCAGGAACAACAGTAAAGGTGGCAACGACAACACCACCTAAAGAAGTCACCACTGGACCAGTAACAACCTCTACTACAGCTGTTGTTGAGACTACAACAACTTTGCCAGGTGTTACAACAGAAAGTCCTGAAACTACAGTTGTAACATCACAACCCTCTGTGTTTACCACAACTACTGAAATTACTGTAACAGAAACTGAGGAAACCACGACCAAACCTGCAGAAACAACAACATCAGAAGGAACAACAGTAAAGGTGGCAACGACAACACCACCTAAAGAAGTCACCAGTGGACCAGTAACAACCTCTACCACAGCTGTTGTTGAGACTACAACAACTTCGCCAGGCATTACAACAGAAAGTCCTGAAACGACAGTTGTAACATCCAAACCCTCTGTGGTTACCACAACTACTGAAATTCCTGTAACAGAAACTGGGGGAACCACGACCAAACCTGCAGAAACAACAACATCAGAAGGAACAACAGTAAAGGTGGCAACGACAACACCACCTAAAGAAGTCACCACTGGACCAGTAACAACCTCTACCACAGCTGTGGTTGAGACTACAACAACTTCGCCAGGCATTACAACAGAAAGTCCTGAAACTACAGTTGTAACATCACAACCCTCTGTGGTTACCACAACTACTGAAATTCCTGTAACAGAAACTGAGGGAACCACAACAAAACCTGCAGAAATAACAACATCAGCAGGAACAACAGTAAAGGTTTCAACAACTAAACCACCTAAAGAAGTCACCACTGGCCCAGTAACAACTTCTACCACAGCTGTTGTTGAGACTACAACAACTTCGCCAGGTGTTACAACAGAAAGTCCTGAAACTACAGTTGTAACATCCACACCCTCTGTGGTTACCACAACTACTGCAATTCCTGTAACAGAAACTGAGGGAACCACGACCAAACCTACAGAAACAACAACATCAGCAGGAACAACAGTAAAGGTGGCAACAACAACACCACCTAAAGAAGTCACCAGTGGACCAGTAACAACCTCTACCACAGCTGTTGTTGAGACTACAACAACTTCGCCAGGTGTTACAACAGAAAGTCCTGAAACTACAGTTTTAACATCCAAACCCTCTGTGGGTACCACAACTACTGAAATTACTGTAACAAAAACTCAGGGAACCACGACCAAACCCACAGAAACAACAACATCAGAAGGAACAACAGTAAAGGTGGCAACAACAACAACACCACCTAAAGAAGTCACCACTGGACCAGTAACAACCTCTACCACAGCTGTGGTTGAGACGACAACAACTTCGCCAGGCATTACAACAGAAAGTCCTGAAACTACAGTTGTAACATCACAACCCTCTGTGGTTACCACAACTACTGAAATTCCTGTAACAGAAACTGGGGGAACCACAACAAAACCTGCAGAAATAACAACATCAGCAGGAACAACAGTAAAGGTATCAACAACTAAACCACCTAAAGAAGTCACCACTGGCCCAGTTACAACTTCTACCACAGCTGTTGTTGAGACTACAACAACTTTGCCAGGTGTTACAACAGAAAGTCCTGAAACTACAGTTGTAACATCCACACCCTCTGTGGTTACCACAACTACTGAAATTACTGTAACAGAAACTGGGGGAACCACAACCAAACCTGCAGAAACAACAACATCAGCAGGAACAACAGTAAAGGTTTCAACAACTAAACCACCTAAAGAAGTCACCACTGGCCCAGTAACAACTTCTACCACAGCTGTTGTTGAGACTACAACAACTTCGCCAGGTGTTACAACAGAAAGGCCTGAAACTACAGTTGTAACATCCAAACCCTCTGTGGTTACCATGACGACTGAAATCATTGTAACAGAAACTGAGGGAACCACAACCAAACCTGCAGAAACAACAACATCAGCAGGAACAACAGTAAAGGTTTCAACAACTAAACCACCTAAAGAAGTCACCACTGGACCAGTTTCAACCTCTACCAAAGCTCTTGTTGAAACTACGACCTCAGTTTTAGGTGCCACAACAATTATTATAGTCACAGGAAAGCCACAAACATCAACAATAATTACAAAACCTTCTATTTTCAACACAACTGTTGTGGCTTCAACTATAACTACAGGAGTAACAGCTAAAGCTACAACTCCCATTGGCACAATAACACCAGAAGGGACCAGAACTGTTTATACTACTGGGCAAGCCGAAACCACAGTTCTTTCCACACCATCACGGTTAACAACAACAACTTCATGTGTTTGCATCGTCAATGGGACATCACACCAGCCTGGTAAGTTATTCTTAATGTTCCATGATATCATTATCTTTTTTTTGTAATCATGTATTCTCTTCACAGAATGTTCAGAGACAACCTTTGTTTTTACTTTTTCCCATAGTCCTTTCTTTGTTCCAAAAGTATTTAATTATTTCATACATTTAGTCTCTAATATAAAGAGAAACCAGCATTTTTTCAATTCAATTTTGATAAATACATCATTACAAAGTGTGTCAAGCTTGTTTAACAATACAATTACTATACAACAAAATGAAAAAAATGGTATGTATGTTGCATCTCATAAATAAAAAAAAACTACATGTTGATAACATAAAATAGGGATTAGTGAACTTTACAAGATAGATTATTCATGGTTCAGTTTGTCAGGCTAATGTAATGCATACTTGTTTTTATTTTTAAATAAAAGCCGCCATTATCAAACATGGCCTCTTGCCTTAATTTTCTTTTATATTTTTGGTCTGAACTATTCTTTTGAATCAGAAATACCTTTGTTTGATGTAACATTTATCTCCACTCTGAATTTCACAGGGGACTTGGTGTACAATGTCAATGATGGCTTAGACTGGTGCTACGTTGCATATTGCAATGCATCTTGTAAAGTTGAGATCCAATCCTCTTCATGTACCACTACACCAATACCCAGCACAACAGCACAGTCTACCACTTCTTTGTTTGGCACCACTACAAAGGCAACAATTTCTTCCACCACATCTATTACTATCCCTTCATCCACTCCCTCAACGACACCAGTGGACTGCAATGATGAATATCCACCAAGAAAGGTGTGATAAAGATACAATGTTGTTTTAGTCATGATTGTGTTTTTAAACATTTTAGTTAGACGGTAGACATTTTATTTCCAAGAATCCAAAATAGAGCCTTTTATCGCAAACAATTATTCTTATAATTGTATAATTAACTCGCAATTCCCATACAGAATGGAGAGTCATGGATGCTCAGCAACTGCACCACAGCTACCTGCAACTATGGCACAATCACAAAGACACCTACTAAATGTCCCACAGAACAAAAGCCCATATGCGCCAATGGACGCCAAACTTACAAAGTCTACGATGATAACGGGTGCTGCTTCCACCATGAATGTGAATGTAAGTAGCAATTTAAACTTTACAATACAGTTGACCAATTTGGACTTTATATACAGTAGATGATCTTGTGTCATTGTTCTCACCCTCCATTATTTTTAGCAATTCATAGAAATGGCAATATAAACTAGAAAGCACTGAGAGCCAGATTTAGTAAAGCAGCAACCAATCACGTAGTTAGCTGAACAAATCCTGGAACAGCGCTCCACACTCATTCTGAGAGTAAACAAAAACACTTAAAGAATCTGACCGTACTAAACATAGCAAAATATGGATCAGCCAAAATGTATCCTATTATTTGCATGAAAATGATGAAAGAGGCGCACTTTGCAAACACCTGCTTGAATGACATGCAATCTGCAATTTAAGCATAGTGTATTAAAGCTTCATAGATAATGCAACACAAATGTTAATTAAAACGCTATTTCTATTCATGTGCATACCACTGCCAATTAACCACATTCCTCTTTCTAAGATAAATGTATTCATCTAAAATTGAAATATTTAAAAATGTGTAGACATAACTGCTTCAGTAGTACTTCTTAAGTGCTACTCAATGGATTTTGAAGTCAAATTCAATTTCCAATAAACAGACGTGGCATTGGAGATAAATATGTTTTCTGCTTGGTTCAGTTGATACACATCATTTTCTTAAATCGCTTTTGTTTCTCTGCAGGTGTATGCAGTATCTTGGCTCAAAACCACTACATAACTTTCGATGGAAAATTATTCAATTTCAAGGAGAACTGCTCTTACTACCTGGTCAAAGAAATTATTACGAGATATAACCTGACTATTATTGTAAACAACCATGAATGTGAGCCTTCAGATGTCACATTCTGTCCCCAGACTCTCACTATAACCTACCGATCCTACACAGTTGTTTTGTCTCAGTTGAAGATTGGAGGAACAGCAACTAATGCGGTAATCACGCTTTCAAATTGTCAAATGTATTTGTCGTTCTTCAGAATCACAATCAGAATACCTTTATTAGTCCCACAGAGGGGAAATTAACATTGTTACAGCAGAAAATAGCCAAAGACAGCTTAATGTTACCTAAGTAGCATGCATACATTTTTTCTTTTTAAGATTTAAAAAGAAATTATCATAAAAAAAAGTTACACAATAATAAAAAACACATCCTGTGACAGTTCTGATAATTTAGCGGCCAGGTATTTATATTGCACAGTTATATAAATACTATAAAAATAATAAATATATTCGGTATATATATATATATATATAGCACATATTGCACTTAGTTGGTGGTTAACAGCAAGGAGTGTTATAGTCAGTGTTGTGGTGTGTGTAGGGGTCTACTAGGGGCCGTATGGGTTACTTGTGTTACTCTCTCTCATGTCTTTCATTATTTTGAGAGTGCTAAATGAGTGGTTATTGTGCCAACCAAAGTTATGAGTTTCATGTTATTGTTTGAAATGATACAGTCTCCTCTAATGTGTTTTGTGTCCTTGTCCTACAGGTGTATGTGAATCAGAAACGTATATTTCCCGCCTTCAGAAATTCTGTTCTATACATCACGAGCACAGATATGGTGATAACATTGGAGATACCAGAGCTCAAAACAGAAGTGGTCTATACGGGTTCCTCAATCAGTATTGACCTACCTTACACCCTCTTTGGCGGGAACACTGAGGGACAGTGCGGTGAGTGACACCTTAAATAATTGCATTAAGGAAATAATAAACATTTCAATGCCACTCATAACCGGAGTGCACCGAGATCTGCTTGCTGCACAGTCTAACACTGCTAAAGAGACTTTTATATTCAAATAAATGTTTAGAGTACAAAGAAGGATTTTACCGTGTTGGAACTTCAACTCAGCTGTCTGGAATCAGCAGACAAAGACAGAACAAGACATGCCATGTCAGTAGTCATATTAGAGCATATGAGCATGAAAGGCTGTTGCATGTGATGACCTGGCAATGTGTCTAGGGTGTGCCCTGTCTCTTGCCTCTCACATAAGGATGGGTGGATGTATTAACCCTAACCATTATCATAACAGCTAGTTCTTGTATGAGCCCAAAAACGTCGCCTTCATTCTCCTGTATCTTTTTCCAGGGACCTGTGATAACTCACAGAACAATGACTGTCGCTCTCCAAACGGCCAGGTGGAAAGCTGCTCAGACTCCGCAGGCCAGTGGCTTGTCCCAGGCACACCGTGTGTTATCCCCACAACCCCATCTACAACGACAAAACCCACAACCCCCTCAAAACCAGCAACCACAACGCAGCCCCCTTGCAAGCCTGCAATTTGTAATATCCTAACAAGCAGGTGAGAAGAACCACCAAATATTCAAAAACGTCTTTAACGTCTTCAAATAATGTATTTACTGAAAGTAACAATGACAACTACAGGGCTTGGTAGAAAGAAAGACGGTTCAATTATAGCTCTAGTCTTCAATATAATCTGAAGATTACAAAAATACTAATATATCAACATTTCATATTGACATATACTGGGCAAAAGTATTGTGGGATTTTCTTTGACGAAGAAGCCCAGACCTTTATTTAACGAAAACTTGACAAAAACAAAGAGGTTGACGTTGACTATACAATACACACATACTGTACAGTACCCACTGAGCCACAGCACCCCAAGACATTTTATCAAACTATTAGTCCAACCAACACTGTACCAGTAATAGTTACTTGATGATAAAAATAAGAAAACAATTTAAAGTAAGAGAATAAGGGTTGAGAAAAATTATGTAATCTTTACTGAAATGCATGCTGAGTTATTCGATTGCCTTCCTTCGCATCTTAGATTATGTTTATATTTTTCGTATTACTTTCCCTGACTTCTGTACTGGCTTGTATGTTCCTTCTAGTGTTTTCAACGCATGCCACACAGTCATACCTCCGGGACCATTTGTGAAATCCTGTGTGTCTGACAATTGCAACAGTGACAATAACACCTGCACCAGCCTGGAGGCCTATGCCACTGAGTGCTCTAATGAAGGAGTCTGTATCGACTGGAGGAATGCGACCAATGGGCGCTGTGGTAAGATAAAGTCAATAGGGTATATAAGTATAGGTGTTGCATGGAGTTTTGATCAAATGTGTATATAAACATGTTTACATTTTACAGAGCACACGTGTCCAAAAAACAAAGTGTACAAGGCCTGTGGGACCAGCGTAGAGCCTACATGCAATGACAGGTAAGAAATGTGATCTTTGATGATTGTTTTTATAGCTTTAGAGATCTTAACATTTGTAATCCACTTCCCTGGTGTATATGCAAACTGTTCCCTTATCAAGAATACATTATGTTGATTGTCTCTAGTGAATGTCAGTTTTTTATGTTGGCAGTGTGTGACAAGGATAAACTCGTATCCAAGCCCTATTGAGTGTCAATTCCTAAAAAACATTTACACCGTGTGCACAATTATTAGGCAAGTTGTATTTTTTAGGGTTATTTTAATTATTGAACAACTACAGTGCTCTGGGTCAATCCAATATGTAGACTGTTCCCTGTACCACTGATGGAAGAAAGTGTCTTTTAAAATCTGGCAGTATGTTCAAGAGTTGAATTTGCGTCCATCTTCAACCCAAAAGGGTCCAACAAGCTCATCTTTAATAATACCAGCCCATACCAGAACCCAGTCTCCACCTTTTTGGTGTTGAAGTGGAGCTCTGGGCCCGGTACTGATCCAGCCGCGGGCCCATTCATCTGGTCCGTCAAGAGTCACCCTCATCTCATCAGTCCAGAAAACTTCAGATATTTCTGGGCCCAGTCTTGATGTTTGAACTCATGTGTCTTGTTCAGTGGTGGTTTCAGCCTTCCTTACCTTGGCCATGTCTCTGAACACCTGAGACTTCTGGGCCCTTCAGGTAGGTCACATTTTTAGAATATGACAGCAGTGCAGAGTAATGGGTTCCATTACCCAGGCACCGACCTATACAGACCCAGACCTATAATCAATAAATGATTACGGGATTTTCAGTTCTGATGGGGCGCTTCTATTCTAACCGGCGCTGAGCGGGGGCGAAAGAGAGTGAACGATACAGGGAGAGAAACACAGAAGAAGAGACGAGTGAGCGGCAGACAGGGGGAGAAGAATAAGTACACATGGCGCTCTCTAAGAAGAGGAAAGTGGACAGTGAAAACAGAGCTTTGACCCAGAATGGACAGACTCATCCATGTTCATCCTGCCACTGGGAGCACAGAACCAGTGTGTCTCATACGCTCAGAGACGTGGCGCTCATTAAAAGTGCCAATATACCCAGTCTGAACTGAGGTCAATAAGCAGATTTTAGTTCCTGGCAGGACAAACTCGAGCTCAGTTCTCTCACTGAACAAAAGAAAGTGGGGAGTGGGATATAAAAGGGACAGAGAAACTGGCAAACTGTTCAATTGTTAAGATGTGTTGAGACTGAGTCAAAATGTGACACATGTGCTTTATACCGATTGGAATTGAAAATATGCATTCGAATTATGAAATGGTCAAAATACAAATTTGCCTAATAATTGTGCACACAGTTTAGAGTCCTTTCATCACTGTATTAACACGTTATTCAATTTCTGAAATCAGATACAACAAGAAGTTTGAGACAGGTAGTAAAGCATCCACTAACAACACCAAAGAGGGCTGCTTCTGTCCTACTGGCACCGTCTTATTCAACACTGTCTATGACACATGTGTTGCCTCCTGTGGTAAGAGCAGATCCCATATCCTATTTCTGACTGCGTCATCAAATATTTGTTTCTTAAAACCTGAAGCACACGTTCATTTAAAATCGACTTGTTCGTTTTGGAATTTCAGATTGTGTTGGACCTGATGGGAGACCCAAAGAGGTAATATATAAATGTGTATATAGATAATATGTCACATATACAGTATATATATATATATATATATATATATATGTCATATAATCGGGTACACAAGCAAGGCATGAGCTGAGTGTCTCAACTGTGTCCTATCGTAAACAGCCTGGTGATACATGGATAAGTGGCTGCAACATATGTGAGTGTGACAAGGATTCCATGAGCATCCAGTGTGAGCCTGCCACCTGCCCCACAGTGCAGAGCCCTGTCTGCAGCGAGCCGGGTCAGCAGCTGGTCAACAAAACAGAAGGCTGCTGCACAACACAGTCCTGCGGTCAGTTGAAGTTTCACAGAGTTAGATTTGATTCTCTTACTTTGTGTTGTCAACAAATGAATGTCTTACCAAGACAGAGCTGCCAGCTTTCTGTTTATGGAATCAGTGAAGAATCAGACTGACTGATCCCCTGCCTGGAAATATGCTGACTTCAACAATCCACTTATACTGACAGGATATTGATGTCTATCTGAGAACTTATGCAGTGTTTGAGATGTTTATTACATGTTCAAATTATTTTTAAGACTGAATCATCACCACCATTGACTTAAAGCTTTTGCAGAAGCTTCTGTTGCTGTTGAGAGAAACTACCACTGTTAGCTCACTTGTAGTATGAATATATACAAATGTTACAGCACGTTTGGTGGTGGTAGATTTCCTAATCTAATTAACATTGCTCATAGGCCTGTTTTGTAGCACAGTCAAATAACAGTCTTATGGAAAGGGAGCCATTGCTTACTGATATACATACTGAAATGTATAAAGTACACAACAGCACATTCATTTAATTGAAACCTGTATCCAAGACAACTCACAAAAAGTGCATGTACAACCCCCAAACGTTTAGGAATAATGCCAAGAAGTTTTTTGAAGCCAAGGTTTAGTCAGTTTGTATTGTACACAGAAATAGGTGTATAGCTCATTCTGTCCTAATATCAACAGGTTGAAAGAAGCATTTTTCTGTGAGCTTCAGAAGCTGTTGTGATGTGATTGTTTAACCATGATTGAACATAGCAGTCCGTCCATGGCCATTGGAATATGGTACTGATAAAATGGCAGAATATGGGTCTTACTTGAGTATTGATTCTTCTTAATCACCTACAACTTTGTATGTTGAGTTTTTTGCTTCCCCTAATGCTATATGTACATTTTATATTTATTGATGTATGTATAAAAAAAATGCATTTAGGGCAGTGTTTCTCAAACTTTTTCATACCAAGGACCACTTAACCAATAAAAAAAACACTCACGAACCACCTAACTCCACAAATATCCAAAATCACATCGTTTTTCTAGAACAGATTACAAAGCGCCTGAAAATGGTACAAACAAGTGGCAACATGTGTGATGAAGGTGTTGCGCTGGGCTATATCATACCATCGAAATTTAAACTTGCTCCATTGCGGAAATATTCCCGAGAGAGTGCGTACAACTTTAATTTATTAATTTATTTAAAATGTGAAATTGTACCAATATACTCACGGACCACAAAGGGGCGCTCACGGACCACCAGTGGTCCGCGGACCACACTTTGAGAAGCACTGATTTAGGGGAACAAATCCATTAAATGTATCCACATACATACATCACACATAGCAGCATGTATGTACAGGCTTTAAGATAGTGAAAAAGAATCCCTAAAGAACCACACCAGTGTTGTTTGCTAATGATATATCATTGACATTAAGGCAGGCTTATTTTCATAGCAAATGTGCGTTTTTGAGATAGAAGGATATGATTTCTTCCCATCAAGCGGTGGTTTTGTTTTTTTCTTACATGGTTAAATAATATGGGATATCTCCTCCATCACAATATTGATTCTCCTCTTGTTGCTCAAGGTTATGAGCAAGGCCTTTAATAGAGCTGCTGAGTGTTGAGCACATCACACAGCTATCAGGTCTCCCTTGAAAAAGAGATCTATGATCTCAATGGGACCAATCTGGTTAAATAAAGGTTTGAAATGAAATGAAATCAGGTGTGAGTGTGTTGAATTGATTTAGTTCCTTTCTCTCAACAGTCTCCCACTGAAACTTGCAGGACTGCTGTTATGGTTCTTTAAGCTATTGTAATAAAAGGTCAATTGAAACTGATTTCCACATCCATATATAATCATCTCATCCCTTTGTGGCATACAGAGTGCAATGTAAACCTGTGTCCACGACCAATCACCTGCCCAGTGGGCTTCCAACGCAACGATACCAGCGGCACCTGCTGCCAGTCCTACGAGTGTGGTATGTGACTTTACTTTATCATCGTAGGATTATCTGCTAACAAAACAACAAAACAAAAACAGCAATGAGCTCAGCTGTGGATGTATGTAAGATTGCCTTTAAATGTTAGTTCAAAACTTGAATGCAATCCTAAACATCCTAATTGCATTCAAGTTTTGAACTAACATTTAAAGGCAATCTTACATACATCCACATCCACAGCAGTCAAAGCCTTCTATATACTTTTATTGTCCGGAAACAATTTGCGGTCCAAAAACTTTTAAAGAGTTCATAATATTTTCTTTATCTGATTTTTAGATGCATTTTCCGATTCTGTGAAGGCAGACAAATACTGTCCAGGCTTCAATCCGGCTATTCAATGTTGAAATGAAATAACATTCATTTACACATTTTAATATTTGTTCACAATATATTGCTTAAAAAGTACATCTGAAAGAAATAATGTTCACATTTAGGGATTTTTACAAAACTGACAGTTTCCCAGTAACACAAATAGAACATCAATATGCATTCAGTAAAAAGGTACACAGCCTAGCTAACTCATAGCTCTTTGTTTTTGCAGTTCCTAAAGGTGTATGTGTCTATGACATGAATGAGTACAAGGTAAGTCCAAACCCCATATACCAATATAGCTACTACATCATTGTGTGATTGCCTGAAATAGCAGAAACATTTCCATTAGCCGTATTAACCCACAGCCTGTTAGACTGATTTCATCAGCTCTTTGTGAGAAATTACATAAATACAAGAGGTGCAGTAGGTGTGACGTGCTGCCAGTAACCAGAAACACTTGTTTTCACTTTTGACTCCATTAAAATATTATGATGCAGTATTAGAATCACCAAAATGTACCTGTCCATCTTTATTACTTATGTTAACCTATGTTTCTTTTTACAAGTCAGAATGTACATGAAACTGACCAGGTCAGAAAGGCGACAATGGATCCTTCAGTACTTAGTCCATGAATCCTGAAATAAGCACATGCAGGGTATCTTCCATAGAATAATGAACAGATGTTTGAGAGTAACTAATCAATTTGTACTCTAAATATATGTGTATTCTACAGCCTGGTGAAAAAATACCAACAGAAACAACAACAACAACAACAACAACAACAACAACAACAGAACAACCATCTGGAACAACGGCACCATCAGGAGCAGGACAACCTTCAGGAACAACAACAGCACCACCAGGAGCAGGACAACCTTCAGGAACAACAACAGCACCATCTGGAGCAGGACAACCTTCAGGAACAACAACAGCACCACCAGGAGCAGGACAACCTTCAGGAACAACAACAGCACCATCAGGAGCAGGACAACCTTCAGGAACCACAACAGCACCACCAGGAGCAGGACAACCTTCAGGAACCACAACCTCCCCATCAGGAGCAGGACAACCTTCAGGAACAACAACCTCCCCACCAGGAGCAGGACAACCTTCAGGAACCACAACAGCACCACCAGGAGCAGGACAACCTTCAGGAACCACAACAGCACCATCAGGAGCAGGACAACCTTCAGGAACCACAACAGCACCATCAAGAGCAGGACAACCTTCAGGAACCACAACAGCACCATCTGGAGCAGGACAACCTTCAGGAACAACAACAGCACCATCAGGAGCAGGACAACCTTCAGGAACAACAACCTCCCCACCAGGAGCAGGACAACCTTCAGGAACAACAACCTCCCCACCAGGAGCAGGACAACCTTCAGGAACAACAACCTCCCCATCAGGAGCAGGACAACCTTCAGGAACCACAACAGCACCACCAGGAGCAGGACAACCTTCAGGAACCACAACAGCACCATCAGGAGCAGGACAACCTTCAGGAACAACAACCTCCCCACCAGGAGCAGGACAACCTTCAGGAACAACAACCTCCCCACCAGGAGCAGGACAACCTTCAGGAACAACAACCTCCCCACCTGGAGCAGGACAACCTTCAGGAACAACAACAGCACCATCAGGAGCAGGACAACCTTCAGGAACCACAACAGCACCACCAGGAGCAGGACAACCTTCAGGAACCACAACAGCACCATCTGGAGCAGGACAACCTTCAGGAACCACAACAGCACCACCAGGAGCAGGACAACCTTCAGGAACAACAACCTCCCCACCAGGAGCAGGACAACCTTCAGGAACAACAACCTCCCCATCAGGAGCAGGACAACCTTCAGGAACAACAACAGCACCATCAGGAGCAGGACAACCTTCAGGAACAACAACCTCCCCATCGGGAGCAGGACAACCTTCAGGAACCACAACAGCACCATCTGGAGCAGGACAACCTTCAGGAACCACAACAGCACCATCAGGAGCAGGACAACCTTCAGGAACCACAACAGCACCATCTGGAGCAGGACAACCTTCAGGAACCACAACAGCACCATCTGGAGCAGGACAACCTTCAGGAACAACAACAGCACCATCAGGAGCAGGACAACCTTCAGGAACAACAACAGCACCACCAGGAGCAGGACAACCTTCAGGAACAACAACCTCCCCATCAGGAGCAGGACAACCTTCAGGGACAACAACAACAGCACCATCAGGAACATCGGGACCTTTCACACTAGAACCCTGCCAGGAGTGTTTCTGTGGCCCCAAAATGGATCCCATCACTAAGTTGAACGTCATTAACTGCAGACCTGTTGTGTGCGACACAAAATGCTCCAAAGTAAGATATACTTACAAACACAGACACACTCAATTGTATTACTTTTTTATTTATTCATCTACTGTCCATTGATATAGTGATGCATATCAGACAGAAAATCCCAGTTATGTTTTCTAGCTTTCATATCAAGTTCCCTTCCATAGATGCTCTATTCATTTGAAATGCTAATCACACATCGTAGCTGCACATGGACACATAAGTGCACATCCACACCTTCACGCACATTGTACCCTTGTCTTACAAGGCCAAAGGACTCACTCTCTTTGTCTCTTTTTACAGGGTTATGAATATCAGACCGTACAAGGAAAGTGCTGCGGGAAATGTGTTCAGAAAAGCTGCATTTTCACCACACAGGACAACACAACATATATCCTTGAGGTCGGTCCCACAGCTGTGCGAGTGTTTCCTCACATTTTTTCTGACCAGGAGTATGAGAACATTAATGGCAATCGTAGCAGACGTGTACAACCTGAATTAGATAGTTGATATTAACAGTAAACATGATTTTGTAGATTTCAAAGTAAAAAATAATACTTAACTTATATTTTTCACAAATGTGAAAACTATTGGTGGTCTTTTTCTTCTACAGTAGCGATTAAGTAGTGTTTGTGAATGAGGCCAAATGAACCACCCTTGTTGAATATCTGACTGAGTTTCTGCTCATGCCATTGGTACAGGTCAACAACACCTTTATTCCCACGAATGACAAGTGTGTGAAATATACCTGTGAGAAGATGAATGGACTTCTTGTTACCAAGGAGACCAAGACCACCTGTTCTGCATTTAACCCCTTGGACTGTGAACCTGTAAGTTTACCTTACCATTAACCCCCCTTCAACCACCCAACTGTCCAACCCCAAACATGACGTGTCTTTTTTTTTAATGCAGGGCACTGAGACTACTGACACTACTGGATGCTGCAAAACCTGTAAGTTAGTGGAGTCAAAATATTTTAATAATGTCTACTAAATCCAAAAGGATCATTTGGTTTTAAAGATGGGAAGCATCAGAGGAAATATCTGGGAATCATGTGCCATTGTTAGAGCCTAACAGTTGCTGTGTGTTCCAGGCACGCGGAAGAGCGTCTGTGAGATGAAGAGTAAGCAAACAGTCATTGAAGTTAACGGCTGCAAGAGTGCGCAGTCGCTCAACATTACATCCTGCGTTGGACTCTGTGGAAGCTCGTCCATGTGAGTATTTTTAGCACCTAATTTGAATGTTCACTTAATCGGAGAATCCACCTAGTTTCATCGAAATCTGAAGGGCAGCTCTTTTTGGTGTGACAAGAAAGTGAATTTTATCAGTTTTTTGTGAAGGTTGACTGTCAGCAGTGCCTCACTGCACTCACACTTTCCTAATTCACTGTGAACTCGCGTGTCAAAGGGCCCATTTGTGGTGGCACCAGAAAGGCCTCATTCAACATGAATAATCTGGCCCTGGTTCGAAAGGTGTGTCACCTTTTGCTAGATTAACGTGTTGTGAAGGCCAAAGGTAGAATTTCCCTGTCAGAAAAATGTAAATAGAAATAAACACTGTGTCAACACAATACAAATAACAATAATGAGGACTGACAACAAGTATCTAATATTAAGACAGGGCAACAGTATTAGATTATTTATATATTTTCTGATCAAGTCACTGGCCGTTGAAGGAGCTGTTATCTTCGACGCTGAGGGTAAACACTGTTGTCTGTTTGTGTGTAGATATTCTGCGGCAGCTAACAAGATTACGCACCAGTGTGAGTGCTGCCAAGAGGCCATCGTCAGTAAGAAGAGTGTGGAGCTGACTTGTGCTGATGGCTCAAAGGTTAACCACAGCTACACTGCAGTGGATAAGTGCAGCTGCAGAAAAGCAGACTGTGTGACTGGGACCACGTCAGAACCACTTCGCCGCAGGAGACGCTGATCAGTCCCTGACACTGCTGTCCACCCCACAGAAACCTTAGAATCACTGAGTAACAATTAACCGTCGATTTTCTTATTCTTGTCAGGTTTATTATTTATATCTCAAAATCTGCTCTTTTCTTTTTTTAATGGGATGTAACATTTCTTGGATGATTATTAATAAAATGATACTTCTGCAATAGTGGTTTTGACTCTCTTATTGATCCCTTGGGAATTAGTAATATGAACAATAACTCATTGTGATGATGTTTGATTGTTTAATAAATCGTTTTGAAAGCATCTATAAAACATAGATAATTATAGTTGGTCAATGTTTAGTTACTGGGTTATCTATCTTTGTAATAACAACACATCTGATATAAAAAATATATATTATAGCTTTTTTCAGTGCTAATACACTAACGACACATAAAGCACCGACATTAAACCGACACTCAAAATGCAAAATCTCAGCTCGACTCTCCAAAACTCTAACACATTTTCAGCTCTGCACCCAATTTTCAATTACACATAGATTTGTTTGCAACCCACTGCACACGGTTGTCTTTTTCAGACACAGACATATTCACTTGTTTACACTACCATTACAAATTAACTCATTAACTAGTACGCAAATACATGTGCCATTGGCAGGGTCGGACTGGGACAATAAGTAAGGCCAGGAATTATACACCCAGCAGGTGTTGTTTTGCTGGATGTATTTGTCAATATTTAAAGCGTTGCTGCCCATAGTGATAGCCCTTTAGTTTAAATCTCACTAACATAAATAACGTGTCCGACTGTGGACTGTCTGCCCTGTACCTGCAAGTTCTTCTGTGCTGGTGGTTCTACTATCCAAATAGAAATAAAATGGACAATAGTTAATATTTAAAAAAAGTGTGCCTTTGTATTTTTCATAACCGATCCATGTGAACATGTTTCAAGTGGGGGTGGACCTCAAGTCCTCTAGGGGGGCAGGGGGCATGCTTCCACGGGAAGATTTATTTATTTATTTTGCACTTGGATGGCAAAATAAAGAGACAAGATCTATGGAAAGAGAACACATATAATCATAACATCGTAAAAATATGGCCATAACTAATAAAATACCATATCCAATAGCAAAACAGTGAAACATATGTTTGGGTTCATTTATAGTTGTGAGTGTGTCTGGGCTCCTGCCTCTCCTCTCCTGTATCCCTCCTTTCCCCCTACCTCTGTGACGCAGCAATAAAGATTAGTTTTAGCTCTCAACATGTTTTTAAAGTGTATCGATGGTGATCACTTCAATGTGCCTCACGGTGGCTCTCTCATGAATGAGAGCAGGGTAAGGGGTAGGTATAAGGTTCCTCGTACGGGGGCCTTATATGTTTTTTTTTATGAAGGGGTTCTATACAAGGAGTATTATGTGTTATTTATGACAAAAGGTCGAGGATGGAAGAAGGATTTGTTTGGAAGCCAAAATTAACGGAATAAAAGTGAATTTGTGTAACATTTATGCCCCAAATGTGGAAGATCCAGGTTTCTTTCATAACATAAATAAAGTAATGGGGAGCATAGCTGATGGGCATACTGTTATTGCTAGAGATTTTAATCAAGTGTACGGGGTTCTGGATAAAACCACCTTTTCCAATAATGTACCAAAAGACAGAATAGCAATCGAGCTTTTGGGGAAGGACTTGGACTGACAGATATTTGGAGGCTTGTCAACCCGAGAGAGAGAGAGAGAGAGAGAGAGAGAGAGAGAGAGAGAGAGAGAGAGAGAGAGAGAGAGAGAGAGTATACATTCTATTCTAACAACCATGAATTTCACTCAAAGATAGATTACTTTCTGATCAGCTAATATTTGGTGGAGAGCGTTTCAGACTGCTCGATAGGACCTATAGCATTGACTGATCATGCTGCAGTTCAACTATGCTTAGTAATGGAGCCAGATGGGGTTAAGAAAAGACTCTAATGCTGTGTTCACACCATAGACTGTATATATAAATGGATGTAGGGTCCGTGGTGACGTCACCCATAGGATTCTGCAGAGAAGCCCTTAGTAGGCGGAGTCGGCCACTGACGGCTGGACAGTGACGTCAGAGTTCAACTCCCGCCTGCTCCAGCCTGCTCCAAATAAGGGCAAAGAGGTGGAGCCGAGGCGGGACCTGCTGCTACTGTTAGAAATTAAAATCAATGTTGATATGGCGTAATTTGAATTAAATACACTATTTAATTTAAATCAGTTTTATTCTGAAAAACCTGAAGTTCACTAACTATTAACTTAATACTTTTATTCTGAAAATGCTTCACTTCCGGTTAGCATTAGCATGTGGCGAAATGCTGCATGTTCAAACCATGAATCAACGGTGAAATGACATGTGGTGTTGTACACAGAGCACACTGGGTTTAGCACTCATTTATTGCCGCTGAATAACGTTTACTAGGGAATGTTTAAATAACCACAGACACCAGAATGATGTAATTTAACAATACAACAAGGCAGGAATTGCATTGGACCCGCCCCCGACGACGTCGGCCAATAGGAGAAGACCTCAGATGACAACAGGAAGAGCAAGCAAAAGATTGAGCTCTTCCTCCGGCTGACCCGGACTGACCGGACGCATGGGGAGAGCCGCCTCCACTTGCACATTTCATGTTGTAATGTACACCACCGCATCTTTTGTGTAATTAAATGCTGTTAACTTTTATAAGCTTCCCTTGACTCTTTTCAGTCTCTCCTGCCTTCAGGGCTCTAGAATTCACTAACACCACCGAGCTGGAAGTTCCGGAGCTAGCTGAAGTTACCAAGCTAAGCTAACATGCTCCCCATCTGCACACTGCCGTCGCATTTTACATTTCTAAGGTAAGCGGACATGAAACTATTCAGCAAAACTATAAATAATAATCTAAGTTATTGAGTTTTTAGCATAATATTTCAGAATCTTAAAATCCCTTAAAGAGCCTGTGACACGGTTTTCCCCCATCATCCAAACCCATACATTTTAGTACATATTGTCCCCTTGAAAACCGTTACTGAACTTATTTTGGATATTTGTACTTTGATAACCATTAATCTGTCTTCAATGTTGACAATTTTCTGGATCTTCTCGCGGATTCTTCAAGTTCCGCCAAATGATGGGTGACGTCATTGCGGGCACAGCGCTCCAGCTGCACCGTCCAGGATCCCAGCATCTGCATGTAAACCTTTATATATATACAGTCAGATGTAAATGCACGATGGTGCACACAGCAGCAAGCTCAGACAGCGATGACAGGTTAATGTTGAACGTGTCTGAGAGCTCATATGAGGCTGAAGGATCGGTTTATGCTGTTAGAAGTTTAGGAATGAGGTGCGTCAATATGGGCGATGGTCATGTAGCCAGTGGTGGAATGGGACTAAAAATCATCCCGGGACTCTCGACCGGCCCACTTCGGTACCGCTAGTAAATTGTCAACGGGGGGAGTGGGGATGTCAGGGGCTGCAGGTGCTGTATATAGTAAATGTAAATATGTAAATATTTGTGTCACTGCATCCTGGTAAAATACAAATAGAATGTATAATGTCTGTGTCTTTGACATTAGCGCTGCTAGCCACCTGTGCCCTGTACTACGAAGCCAGTTCAACAGACCCTGGATATGTTTGAGTAACAAACAAACTAACAACAACAAACTAACAAACGAGATCTCGCTAAGCGGTCCGACGACGCTGGTTATCAACTCGGTAAATCAAGCCAGGGTTTCTCTCTCCAGCTGAGAGCGCGTTCACGTCTAAGTCACGAGTGGATCTGACTTTAATTACATTTGTCTCGAGTGTTTCGTCAACATAATGTGTTAAATAATACTTCTGCATACAGTCTGTGACACTGTGAGTGTTGCACGGCCAGATGAGGCTGGAGAAGCTGACTCAGATAAGGAAATATATGATATATTATGATATTATATGATCGATGATCGACTGATTGATGATGTAATATGAATGATAAGTGCGACACGTCGGCGTCTTCTCTGCATACGGCAGTTTAAACTGTATTTCCTTTATCCTGTAATATGACTTGAGAGATTTAAACTCCGCACACTGAGTTCATCTATGTTCTATAGACGCCGGAGGTGGGCAGCGTCAGGTAAAATAAGTTATTTAGCCTTCTCAAACCTGAGCCTCACGCGCCGCCTATGGGGGATGTGCTGGTGACTTATCCGACCGGCCCACTTCGGTACCGGCCCATCGGGATTCGTCCCGATGGCCAGTCCGCCACTGCACCCAGCCCACGTAAACTGTCAACGGGGGGAGCCTCGCTGCGGGGAAACGGTGGACCTAGTGTCCCGATCGGAGTGGGAATAATAATAATAATAAAAACACACGTTTAATCCATGTTGTTGGTGTACTACAACTACAAAAAGCATCGGTTTGTTTTCTCAACAGGAAATGCAGACCGGCTCAAACAAACGATCATTTAATGTATCATATGTTCGCCGAATTGATATGAAAGCACTAATAAATGTAGTTTCATCCACTTGAGTTTACAACCACAAAAATAATCGATTTGTTTTTATATCACATCCGACGGGAGGAAATTCAGTAGCTCTCACTGTAATCATCATCTTCACCACGATCATTTATGTTTATGTCGCCGAATTGACATGAAAGCACTGACAAATATGAATATACTGTAGTCAACTTCATTAAAACGTTATTAACGTGCCTAATCTCAGTAATTCACCATTTCTACGCATGACAACACACTTTATCCGTGTTTGGCTCTTGAAGCGTTCCCGCATTGACGTCACTTCCGGCTTCCCCCAAAAAAAAAGGAATTTCCCCGCGATGTTCGAAATTATTGATATTTAACGGAACGGTATCGCTTTTTCTTTTTTAAACTGACGGTTCGAGATTACTAGTAGCCCAATATTTCATTGCACAACAGTTGTTGGGATGGTGTCACAGGCTCTTTAACGTTTGTATGCAATTGTGCTAAATTCAACAATGGAATCAAGCAAATATTAATATGTTTGCATGACATTAGTTATTTATATTTTGATATCATACGTTTAATACATTTAAGTCAAGCTAAGGTACATGTGATGGTAGCTAGTTAGTGCTCTTACCTGTGAGGCCTCCTCCTAGGGTTGCCAACTTCTTTATTTCGGTTTTAGGGTTAGGGTTAGGTTAGGGTTATGTTATTTAATTCTTTTGGGGGAGCCAGCCCCTAGGGTTCGAAAATATTTTTGGGGGTCAAACCCCCCAAACCCCTCAAAATGCATAGAAAACTATGCATAACACAGTGTTTCTCAAACTTTTTCATACCAAGGACCACTTAACCAATACAAAAACACTTGCGGACCACCTAACTCCACAAATATCCAAAATCACAAGTTTTTCTTGAACAGATTACAAATCGCCTGAAAATGGTACAAACAAGTGGCAACATGTTGTGTCCCGTCAATTATGTTAAGTTTTGTCATGTTAGTTTAGTTTATGTTCCACTTCCTGTTTTATGTTGTACTCACCTTGTCTCATTCCAGGTCCCTTTACTTCCTGCTCTGGTTCCTTTTCCCGCCATCATCAGTGTCTGCCCCGCCCCTGATTGTTTCCACCTGTGCCCACTTACCTCATGTATATATTGTCCTGTCTCCCCTTGTTAGTTGTCGGTTCGTCTTGTTCATTGCTCCAAGAAGTAAGATCTAAGCCATTGTTTAATGAAAGCCAGTGTTTTGCCTTTTACCATCCACGAGAGCGCTTTACATTTTGTCAGTTTGTTCATTCCTCTAAAAGAGTGATTTTGTTTATTTGCAAGTAAAGACTATTTTTTCTTCAAAACCTTTTTGTCTCTGGGTCGTGCATTTGAGTCCTCCAAGCTATTGAGTCAAGGTTCCTAACAGAACGAACCGACCAATATGGACTCAGCCGACCCCAAGACGCTCCAGACTGCCCTGTCTGCACAGGGAAACATCATCTATCAGCACCAGGGGCAGCTAAAAACCATTAGCCATGGAGTGAAGGACCTTTCAGATCGCCAGGAGGATTTCCAAACCTCTGTCACGTCGCAGGTGAACCAGCTGGCAGAACAGCTCCACAGAGTCCTCACTCATCTAGAGGCAACTGCTACAGCTCCGATTTCTGCTACACCACCTGATGCTAATCCTGCTGCTAATCAGGCCTAGGTCAGTTTCTCTCCTGTCCCACTGCGGTTGGCATCGCCAGAGAAATATTCAGGTGAATCTGGCAACTGCAGAACCTTCCTAGTCCAGTGTGACCTGCACTACAAACTTAACCCAGCCGCGTTTGTGTCAGATGAGGCTAAAGTAGCATTTATGATCTTCCATTTAACTGGCAGAGCTGCCGCATGGGCCACTGCGGAGTGGTCAAGAGACTCCAGTATATGTGGATCTTTCACAGCATTCAAAGACACTATGAGCAGGATTTTTGATCTTACTTCACCTGCCGCTGAGGCCACCCGTGTACTCATGCAGCTCAAACAGCACCCACGGCCAGTGTTAGATTATGCCATAGAGTTCCGTACCATAGCCATAGACAGTGGCTGGAACACCCCAGCATTAATAGACGCCTTCCGGAATGGACTATCTGAAACCATCAAAGACCACCTGGCTCCACTAGAACTACCACAAGATCTGGAATCGCTGATTTCCATGTCTATCCGAGTTGATAACCGCCTCAGAGAAAGAGAGAGAGAACGGCGCCGAACTGCAACAAGACATCCAAGTCACCAGGGGCGCTCTCTGGATAAGCAGCCTTCATGGGATCCCTTGTTTCACTCTTCATCAGGCCCAGCAGGAACAGCGCCATCAGAGGCACCGGAGGAGCCAATGCAGCTCGGGAGAACAAGGATTTCTCCAGAGGAAAGACGGCGCCGCCTGCAGGAGGGATGTTGCTTTTACTGTGGCCAATCGGGTCACCAGCAGGCAACATGCCCGGGAAAAGGGCTTGCTCACCAACCATGAGGAGGGCGTTGGTGAGCAAGATTTCCTCTAACTATCCTCCTCGCACACTCACCCAGGTTAAAGTCACAGCTAACAGTCAGACACATACTCTGGGGGCGCTAATTGACTCTGGGGCTGATGAAAGCCTCATAGACTGGGGTTTAACTAAACGCCTTAATATTAAGACTGTCCCTCTCAAGCATCCTGTCAATGCCAGCGCCCTAGATGGCAGACTAATGTGTAAAGTAACTGATTGTACGGTACCCATTCAAGTAACAATTGATAATAATCATGTAGAGATAATGCAGTTTCATCTATTCAATTCAGCACAACATCCACTGATTTTGGGGTTTCCTTGGCTAAAGACACATAACCCACAGATTGATTTGGGTTCAGGACAAATTAAGGGATGGGGAGGGAATTGTGAACAGTCCTGTAGAATCCCACAAACCGTTGCAGTTTCGGTTAGAAGCTCAGATTTTCCTGACCCCTCATGCTACCATGACCTTAAGGAGGTTTTTAATAAAACCAAAGCTCTGTCACTGCCCCCTCATCGTCCTTTTGACTGTGCCATCGACCTGCTGCCTGGCGCACCCATCCCTAGGGGGCGCTTATACTCCATCTCGGGACCGGAGCGTGCGGCCATGGACGATTACATCTCCTCCTCGTTGAAAACGGGGATAATCCGTCCCTCTTCGTCACCTGCTGGTGCAGGATTCTTCTTTGTGAGTAAGAAGGATGGGTCGCTCAGGCCATCCATTGACTACAGCCCATTGAACAAAATAACTGTTAAGAACCGCCACCCACTCCCGCTGATGTCTTCAGCATTTGAACTACTTCAAACAGCTAAAGTTTTTACCAAACTCGATCTTAGGAATGCTTACCACCTCGTCAGGATTAGAGAGGGAGACGAGTGGAAAACGGGGTTCAACACCCCAAGCGGACATTATGAATATCGGGTCATGCCTTTTGGACTATGTAATGCTCCTGCTGTATTTCAGGCCATGGTAAATGACATTTTGAGAGAGTATTTGAATGTTTCTGTTTTCGTGTATCTGGATGATATTTTGATTTTCTCCCCAGATAGTCAGTCTCATGTCATGCATGTCCGCCAAGTTCTCCAGAAGCTTCTTGAGAATCAGTTGTATGTGAAAGCTGAAAAGTGCGACTTCCATGCAACCACTGTCTCCTTTCTGGGCTATATTGTCACCGCTAATCAGGTGCAGATGGATCCATCCAAGGTCAGTGCGGTGGCCAACTGGCCCACTCTTGATAGCAGCAAAAAGGTTCAGCAATTCCTGGGGTTTGCCAACTTTTATCGGAAGTTTATACGCAACTTCAGTTCTGTAGCCGCACCTTTGCATGCTCTCACCTCCTCTAAAGTCTCTTTTCAGTGGACCTCCCAGGCCGACCTTCCAATGCCTCAAGAAGAGATTCACCACGGCACCTGTACTCACGGTCCCGGATCCCCAGAGACAGTTTGTGGTTGAGGTTGACGCATCCAACGAGGGCATCGGGGCTGTGTTGTCCCAGAGATCCTCCGAGTATAACAGGATGCACCCCTGTGCCTATCTATCGCGTAAGTTGACCTCAGCTGAAAAAAATTATGATGTGGGGAACAAGGAGTTACTAGCTGTCAAAGCAGCTTTGGAGGAGTGGAGACACTGGCTAGAAGGGGCGGAGCAACCATTTCTTGTTTGGACCGACCACAATAATTTAGAATATGTTAGGAAAGCCAAGCGACTAAATTCTCGTCAGGCCCGGTGGACGCTGTTCTTCAGCAGATTTAACTTCATATTGTCTTTTCGGCCCGGTACACAAAACCGTAAGCCAGACACACTGTCTTGTCTCTTTAAGCCTGAACATAATGCCAAGGAACCAGTATCAATCCTTCCACTGAACTGTGTGGTTGGGTCGCTAACATGGCAGATAGAAACAGATGTGAAGCAGGCGAATGTTGTGAGCCCGGCACCCAGCGAGTGTCCAGGCAACCGCTTGTTTATCCCTGTGTCTTTACGCTCTCAGGTAATCCACTGGGCTCACACGTCCAAGTTTACATGCCATCCCGGCGTCCGACGAACAATGTTTGCCATAAATCAGCGGTTCTGGTGGCCGGCCATGAAAAAAGAGGTCTCCGAGTATGTGGCGGCCTGTCCAGTGTGTGCCCGGAATAAGACCTCATCCCGGGCCCAGATGGGTCTTCTCCAGCCCCTCCCAGTGCCTCAGCGACCATGGTCGCACATCTCCATGGACTTTGTGACTGGACTACCGCCCTCCAAAGGTAACACTACCGTCCTGACAGTGGTAGACCGTTTCACAAAGATGGCACATTTCATTCCTCTGCTCAAACTTCCCTCTGCCAAGAAGACAGCAGAGGTCATGTTAACTCACGTGTTCAGAATCCATGGTTTCCCCAGTGACATAGTTTCCGACAGAGGACCACAGTTAATTTCCAACTTCTGGAAGGAGTTTTGCCAGCTCCTCGGCGCCACCGTCAGCTTATCTTCCGGTTACCACCCGCAGTCCAACGGTCAGACAGAGCGCCTGAACCAAGACCTCGAAACATGTCTCAGGTGCCTCGTGTCCCAGAAGCAGACCACTTGGAGCGATCACCTTACCTGGATAGAGTATGCCCACAACACTCTCCCCTCGGCTGCCACGGGTCTTTCCCCTTTCCAGTGTGCTAATGGGTACCAGCCTCCTCTCTTCCCTGCTAATGAGGAAGAAGTCAAGGTTCCATCCGCGCATGCCATGGTCCGACGCTGTCGGCGGGTTTGGGCCGGTGCTCGGCAGGCGCTACTCCGGACCTCGACCCGGATGAAGTCAGCGGCGGATCGCCACCGGCGTGCGGCTCCCCTCTACAGGGCGGGCCAGAAAGTCTGGTTCTCCACCAAGGATCTACCCCTACACGTTCACTCCAAGAAGTTGGCACCGAGGTTTGTGGGTCCTTTCCCAATTTCAAGAGTCATTAACCCTGTCTCTGTGCGCCTCAAACTCCCCAGATCTTTGAGGGTCCATCCCACGTTTCACGTGAGCAAACTCAAGCCAGTTCGAGAGAGCACTCTGGTTCCCGCCTCCAAGCCCCCTCCACCACCCCGGATCATTGAAGGTGGTCCGGTGTACACAGTCAAGAGACTTCTGGCGGTCCGCAAACGGGGCCGAGGACGACAATTCTTGGTTGATTGGGAGGGTTACGGCACTGAGGAACGTTTGTGGGTCTCCTCAACGTTCATTGCGTACAACTTTAATTTATGAATGATTTTAAAATGTGAAATTGTACCAATATACTCATGGACCACTGGGGGGCGCTCACGGACCACCAGTGGTCCGCGGACCACACTTTGAGAAGCACTGCACAAACACAATGGTCTTACACCTGCATTAGGCTACTACATCACATTGTACATCAGCATGTTCAAATCGGATAGGTGGGCACTAGGGACATCTGGGCACCTCGATGTACAATTGGCTATTTTGTCCAAAATGTTAAAAAATTAAATATTTGGAAAATGGTATTACGTAATGCAAAGTATACATGATGTGAACATGCACGGTACATCATTATTAGACTTAATGTTATCCTTCAACCAACCATTTTCCCAGCATTTCCCTATCAATCAGCTGACTGACTCTCACACACACACACACACACACACACACACACGTGCGAGCATTGTGCCTGCATTGTCAACTGAGCGGTCCTAGCACCATTCGCATACAGCCCGCAAACACACAGGCACACAGCCAGACACACTGCATTGCGCGCAAACAGAAACATATTTTTTATTTTTACCTTTACACAGGAGACCGGGACAAACAAAGTCCCGTACAGGACACGCCCCTTTTGGCTCAAATACGAGGCGTCCCGGCCAATACGGGACGGTTGGCAACCCTACCTCCTCCAAACAGCATAATAACCAGACTGTATCATTAAAACTAAGTACCAGTTCTAGATATTTGACTTTAGACAAACAATTCAAAAGAGAAAATGTATTTAAAGACCAATCTTTATTTGAATGTGCCTCTTAACCTGAGATATTAGTTATACAGTAATAGTATTGACAATCTAAAAAAACTGAGCAACTCAACAGTCAACTTTATGTTTATTATTGTCTCAAGCATTTATTATTTTCATTTTCCCCTCTCCTATTCTGAGGACGGATTGAGACAGCGTGGTGTCCAGAGAGCAGCAGAAACTTCAGGGAGAAACCTCTGTGTGATGGACATCCTGTCTGTTGGTTTGGAGAGGACTGAGGGTCTTTCCTCAGCAAGGAGGACCAGGCCTGATGGAGGAGTACATGCTGGGCATAGCTGATACCAACTGCACAGGCCTAGTCTGTCACTTTATTTGACTAAATGTGTTTACTTATACATTTAATAGGTTTACACCTTCTGTCCATATGTGCTTTTTATTTAAAACATGTTAGATTAACTTTTGGTTCACATTTCAATAAATTGTATTTGCACTCCTTTTGTCCATTATTCTTACTGAAAATGTTAGATTACACATTCACATCTGACTGAAGATCGGCCCCATTTATTTGTGACGTTGCAAACTCTGCGGTACAAGGCACAAGCGATGTGAAGCTCATAAAGTGAGGAAAATAGAAATAATCAGCTGATGGAGTGTAGATGTGGAAATAGGTGCATTCGATCAGCTGACTGTGTTTACAATAAAAGTAGTTCTATTTCGTTCCTACTGACCGCCAGAGGCGGTGCTTTTAGCACTGGATATGTCCATCGCACGCATGCGCAGTTCGAGTACCTAATAACAACAAAGTCACCTGTGACCAACGTGACTACGGCTACATAGGGCGGCGTCACTAGTGGATCGGTTCCTTTTCATCTTCTCGCTTCGCCAGAATACCGCAGCTACATTCTTGTAGCCTACAGCGTTCAGGTTTGAACGTTTGATCTGAGGGATTTCACTGTAAACAGCTGGCCACGTGCAGCTTCGCAACTGACAGTCGGAACTACGGGTTGTTAACGCGTCCTCCAGGAGCTGTGGCCGGCTGTGCGCTGTGCAGAGCCTCGACGGACAGGTTTGTGTCAACTTCACTCCAATATCATCTCCTCAATCGAGAGGAAAGGAAGACGCTGAAAGGACGCTGGCGCTGATTGTTCGCCGCTTTTCCGCCTCTGCTACCCTCTTTCACACCAGCTATCATTTTGTAAATTACCTTGGACTTTTTGTAAGTTACTTTGGACTTTTTGTAAGTTACTTTGGACTTCTGCCTCTGCTGCTGTCTGTAACTGGCTGCCCTCACCCATCAAAGTGCCGGGTGGCTATTTGCTATCTGCTACATCACCTACCTCCTGTCTGTCCCCATCGCACACAACATCTTTGGACTCTCTCTGCCTCCTGCCTTCGTATCTGGGGTGCATCTGTTCCGTCCCGCTGTTCACGTCCTCCTCCCTTGTTGTGGATTTTCCTCGTCTCCACGGGAATCATCTACCTCTGTGCAGCTAGCCTGCTAGCCGCGGTCGCCGCTAACCCACTGCGTCCAGCCTTTCCGCCTGTCATCATGCTGAAATACACCGTCTCACAGCTTCTGTCACTTAATAAATCCTCCATCCCGCTATCCACCTCAGTCATCAGACATCTTGGACTCCTCCGTCGACCCCGCTACATCCACCGAAGTACTCGTCGCAGTTTCGTCTACTCTCAGCACGGACAACAATCCATACCATCCATCTGCTCTACCCAACACACTGTCGCACACCTGAGGCGTCATCAGAGCGCACCTCCTACTGTTCCTCTTACACTGCACGGAATACCCGGACCGGATTCCACTCCCCTCCGCCTCCCAACACAACCTGCTCCCCCACATTCCCAGCTCCACAGAATACCCGGAGCGGATTCTACTCCCCTCCGCCTCCCAATATGCATAACAAACCAGTTTTCCCTACCACCATGCCCCCCACCTCTGCGCCACCACCACCCCCCTTCTCCTCCCCACCCCCGTGTTGCTAACCTGGATAACCTCATACCTCTCCACCCTGCCACCACCCCTCCAATCCCCCACCTGACCAACTTCGCCCTCCTCAACATCCGGTCACTTACCAACAAAACCCACATCCTTCACGAACAAATTCTGGACAAATCGATTCACTTCCTTCTGCTCACTGAAACCTGGCAACAACCCAACGACTTCTTCTCCCTCAACCAAACATCACCTCCTGGTTTTAATTACATCACGAAACCCCGCCCCTCACGCCGTGGTGGTGGGCTGGCTGTCATCCACAACCAGAACATCCGGATCACAGAACTCACCCTCCCCTCAGTACCATCCTTTGAATTCCTCGCCTTCAAAGCCCCTCCCTCACTGACAGTTATCCTCATTTACCGGCCCCCCAAACCGGACCCCTCCTTCCTCTCTGATCTCACTGAACTCCTCATCATTGCTTCATCCCTCTCCCCACGTCTGTTACTCCTTGGTGACTTCAACATCCACATGGACTCCCCCACCCTCAAACATGCCTCTGAACTTTCACCTCAACTCCACCCTTCTCACCTCCCTCAACAGCCTGGCCCCCCTCAAAAGGAATACTGTCACCTTTACAACCTCGTCTCCCTGGTTCACCCCTGCACTCCTGCAAACCGGCCGTCAGCTTGAACGCTTAACAAAAAAATCATCCCTCACAGTTCACCACCAATCCTACAAACTTCATCTCACCACCTACAGAGATGCCCTCACTGCCGCAAAATCAGCTTACCTCTCCAACATCTTCACTGACCCCTCCCGCAACCCCAGGACCCTCTTCTCCACCGTCAACAAGCTCCTCAAACCCCGTGCCGACACCCTCACTTCCTCCACTTCCACCTTATGCAGTTCATTCCTCCAGTTTTTCTCGGACAAAATCACTGCCATTAATCACTCCCTATCTGCTTCTCCAATCTCTCCCTCCTTCTCCCCTGACCTCCCGACTCCCCCTCCCCACGGCCCCCTCTCCCAGTTCACTCTGGTCTCCCCCTCTGAAATTCTCAATCTGATCAGCTCCTCCAAACCCACTACCTGCTCCCTTGACCCTCTTCCCACCCCTCTACTGAAGTCCTGCCTCCCCATCCTCTGCCCCTACCTTGCCAACCTCTTCAACTCCTCCCTGTCCCAAGGAACCGTTCCCTCTGCCTTTAAAACTGCTGCTGTCACTCCCATCCTCAAAAAACCCGGTCTGGATCCCTCATCCCTCAGTAACTACCGCCCCATCTCCAACCTCCCCTTTCTCTCCAAAACAATAGAACGCATCATCTCCAAACAACTTCACCGCCATCTTCAATCAAATCACCTCTTCGAACCCCTTCAGTCTGGTTTTCGTCCCCACCACAGCACAGAAACGGCACTCGTCAGGGTCCTCAATGACCTCCTCACCTCTGCTGACACCGGTTCCCTCAACATCCTCATCCTCCTCGACCTGAGTGCAGCCTTCGATACCGTGAGCCACAACATCCTGCTCACCCGACTCCAAGACATCGGTATCGAAGGTACTGCGCTCAGGTGGCTCCAGTCATATCTCTCCGACAGATCCCACTTCATCTCCCTCAATAATCACTCCTCTGCCACCGCTACAGTCACCCAAGGTGTTCCCCAAGGCTCAGTACTCGGCCCCCTCCTCTTCATCATCTACATCCTCCCCCTTGGTCAGATTCTCCGCCACTACAACCTGGACTTCCACTGCTACGCCGATGACACTCAAATCTACCTCAGCACCAAATCCCTCCATAACCCCCCCATCACCCACATTGAATCCTGTCTGACTGACTTGAAATCCTGGATGCAAAAAAACTTTCTTAAACTCAACAGCAATAAAACTGAACTCCTCCTCATCGGCTCCAAATCCACCCTCAGTAAAACCCCCAACCTCACACTGACCATCGATGGCACCCCTGTTTCCCCCTCAACCCAGGCACGCAACCTCGGGGTTATATTCGATCCCACCCTCTCCCTTGACTCCCACATCCGCCAAGTTGTCAAAATCTCATTTTTCCATCTCCGCAACATTGCCAAAATCCGTCCCTATCTCACCCGCCCCGCAGCTGAGCGACTCATTCACGCCTTCATCTCCTCCCGCCTCGACTACTGTAACTCCCTCCTTTACGGCATCAGCTCCACCTCCCTCAGTAGACTCCAGCGTGTTCAGAACGCAGCCGCCAGACTCCTCACCCACACTAAATCATGGCACCATATCACCCCGGTCCTCAAAAACTACACTGGCTTCCCGTTACTCACCGCATCAACTACAAACTCCTGGTCCTTACCTATAAAGCCCTCCACCATCTGGCCCCCCCGTACCTCACTGACCTTCTCATCCCCTACCATCCTCCCCGGACCCTCAGATCCACCTCGGCCGGCCTGCTTTCCACCCCCATTGGCAATCTCCGGAGCTTCGGAGACAGAGCCTTCTCTGTGGCCGCCCCAAAGCTCTGGAACTCCCTCCCCCAAGACCTCCGTGAGTCCGAGTCCCTCACTCTGTTCCAGTCCCGCCTCAAAACCCATCTTTTCACCTCTCTCTATCCGTAAAACACCCCCCCACTCATTTTCGACCTCCTCCTGACTGCCACTGTGTTTTGTTTTGTTGTTTTTCTTAGTCTGTTGTCTACCTGCCCCAGTCTATCTACCCCCCCCCCTCATATTGTAAAGCGTCTTTGGGTTTTATAAAAGCGCTATATAAATCCAATTTATTATTATTATTATTAACTTGTTGCTGGTAATGGTTGTGTCCCCGCACCCTCTCCCAGCTAAGTTGTCCTGATTGCTGTCTTATTTATTGTTTGGCTTAGACTTTCTGATGACGACAGTGTTCCCGCTTCCTCTCCCATAAAGTTGCCCTTATTATGCTCTTTTGAAAGTTCTGCTTGTGGCGTTGTGCCTGAGCTATCATTAGTATTTGAGTCCCAACTTTAGCTGCGTCTCTCATTCAATTTAGTATGGAAATCCCAGTGTGCCATATTTTGCCCGTTTTTTGTTTAGATGCAGAGAGTTAGGAAAAGGGACCACATTACTCCTGTTCTGGCTGCCTTACACTGGCTCCCTATAGAACACAGGATAGAATTTAAAATTCTTCTTCTCGCCTACAAAGCCCTTAATGGGCAGGCACCATCTTACCTTAAAGAACTCATTATACCCTACTGTCCTACTAGGGCATTGCGTTCCAAGAATGCAGGGTTGTTGGTTGTTCCTAGAGTCTCTAAAAGTACAATGGGAGCCAGAGCCTTTTCTTATCAAGCTCCACATTTGTGGAATCAGCTTCCAGTTTGTTTTCGGGCGGCAGACACCCTATCCGTTTTTAAGAGTGCGCTTAAGACCTTCCTTTTTGATAAATCTTATAGTTAGGGCTGATTAGATTCAGCCCCTAGTTTTGCTGATATAGGCTTAGTTTGTCGGGGGACATCTTACTTCTTCCTTCTCGCTGTCTATACCTGTGTACTCTCATGTTCCGATTTACCCAGCTTCCCCAAATGTCTTTCCTTTTGGTGTCTATATACGCTGGGATCCGGAGTCATGGATGATGCTGCGGTCTTGTGTCCTGGATCGCGAGCGCTGGATCTTGAGTCGTGGCTGTGGTCCTGGATCATCGGTCCTGGATGGATATCCTCGTGGATTCATCTTCCTATTACACACATGCATTTCCAAACATCTGGACTACCTATGTTGCAAATGTATTATCTTCTCAATTTACACACGGCATCTATTGCACGTCTGTCCGTCCTGGGAGAGGGATCCCTCCTCTGTTGCTCTCCCTGAGGTTTCTCCCATTTTTCCCTTTAAACTGGGTTTTCTTTGGAAGTTTTTCCTTGTACGATGTGAGGGTCTAAGGACAGAGGGTGTCGTATTGTCATACTGATATTCTGTACACACTGTGAAGACCACTGAGACAAATGTAACATTTGTGATATTGGGCTATATAAATAAACATTGATTGATTGATTGATTGATTGAGTGTTCCATAAGGCGGGTAGAGTCCCCTGACAACTCCCCCTACATTCCTCCAGAGACCAGTTCGAAAACTTAAAGTTTTGTGAGAACCATGATTGGGGGTCCTCAAGGCAACAATTTTATCCGATCCAAAGTGCTCATGAGTCGGATACATTCTTCCATGATTTCCCCATCATGTGAAAATAGCTCGTTTTTTTCTAAGTGCTCTCAAAAACCGGGTTTCCGATTTCGTGCGGATGGTAGCTTGGAAAAGATGAATGAATTTTTTGGGCGGAGGAAGGGAGGTCTCGTTTCCCCCCTCCATTGTAAATTGCAACGGGGGAGTGCAAATGTCTCCGGGGCTTCCGCCCGAAGCGCTGAAGACTTGAGCTTTTTGCAGCCCCTCCTCCGTTGGCACTTAGCCGTTTTTTCGAGAATTTTCGAAAACTTCATTTTTGATTATTTTAACATATAATTGACCGTTTTCTTTACTTTTTTTTGCTTTCCACGGGTGGGGGGCGCATGGCAGGCCGCCTATGAGCTCCCAAATTTGGCCTGGAACCTCCGGGAATTGTGGGCTAAGCTCCATATACTGACGACTCCCATTAAAAGTGCATGAAATGTACAGTAATCTGTCCATTTCATCCACATTCGACGACCCCCATTAAAAGTGCATGAAATGTACAGGAATCTGTCCATTTCATCCACATTCGACGACCCCATTAAAAGTGCATGAAATGTACAGGAATCTGTCCATTTCATCCACATTTGACGACCCAGCCAGGGTGGCTTTCTTACCCAGGAATTAGTGTCTGAAACCTGGGTAAGATTACTGTGAATAAAGGGTGAACATGGCTTTCTTACCCAGGAATTAGTGTGTGAAAGCTGGGTAAGTTTGCTGTGAATTTAGGGATGATATGGCCATCTCATCCACACGTGACGACTCCCATTAAAAGTGCATGAAATGTAAAGGAATCTGTCCATTTCATCCACATTTGACGACCTGTCCAGGGTGGCTTTCTTACCCAGGAATTAGTGTCTGAAAGCTGGGTAAGATTACTGTGAATACAGGGTACACATGGCTTTATTACCCAGGAATTAGTGTGTGAAAGCTGGGTAAGATCAGTGTTGGGAAAGTTCATTTTCTACATGAACTCGTTCAGTTCACAGTTCACACATTTTAAAATGAACTAGTTCAGTTCATAGTTCATAATTCAAAATGTTGAACTAAAGTTCATGGTTTCAAAAATGAACTAATTTATAGTTCATAGTTCTTTTTTCAATAAGTTGCTGCGAGCTATTATTTGTCTCCTGTACGATGTTAATGGGCCATTTCAATTTTTACAATATCCTCAGAGGGCCGTACAAATTATTGACCTCTGCTTAAAAAAACTAAAATCACAGCCCATTCATTTCATGCTGTGCAAGGAAAAAGCAACCTCTTAATCCAGATATCTCACCATGACTCACATATGCATGCACGTGCAGGGTGTGGCGTGACCACCAAAACAGAGAGATATGGACACAAGATGTGTGTAAATGTATTTAGTTTCCTATCCATGTGAACATGATTTAAGTGGGGGGGGACCTAACCTCCTCTAGGGGGGTCCGGAGAGCATGTTCCCCTGGGAAGATTTTTTTTTAAATGTTGAAGTTAAAAGCATCAATCTGGTGCACGATGAGAGCAACATTAGGAGATCTATGGACACATCTCTCAACACCCAAACACAACTGTAAACAGATTTTCTTTTAATTTATGGATATTTGACAAATCACTCCCCTTTCAAACTGTATTCTTCTTTATGAATAACTGTCTTATAGTATTTTATACCTGTTTACTTTATTCTCTTATTTTTTTTATAACTATAATGATCATATAAAGATGTGCCTTTACTTCACTAGTTGTAGACAAAGCTTCTTATATTCGTTAGCATAGCTAGCTAACCAGATGCTAATGATAACAACACAGTTATTGACTGTATGATCAGTATGTCAGATGAGCAGATCGCCACTGGGCTTTCAACTAAAGACACAGGCACGCAGAAACTGCGGCATGTGTATGGACTTATCGGTACTGCAATTTCTGAAGTTCTGGAGCGGCGTTCTGTTGCTCTCCGTCAGAACTGCACCCCTGTCAGTCGAGACATATACCATGTGATGACACGTTAGGCTTGTGTTGTGTTCAAGGACCCTAACCTTGGCCAGGAAAAACAGGCACTCGCTTGTTTAATTTTTTTGCGGTCTAGATTTCTTTCATTTTTTTTATTTTTTGCGTGTGTTTATAAATTACCTCGAGGGCCGTACCAAATTGTCTCGCGGGCCGTATATGGCCCGGAGGCCGGAGGTTCCCCACCCCTGCCGTAGAGTCTCACTCTGAGCGAGTGCTGCTGCAGCTGCTCTCGGCTTTGTCCCGCGGTTCCACATTGTATATACATTATACAGCGCTGAGAATGAACGCGTTCTCAATTACGTTCATCTAGCGGAAATACAGTACGTTCAGTTCACGTTCGCCCAAAATATGAACGCGTTCATGAACGATCGTTCATTGAACGCGTTCAGGTACATCACTGGGTAAGATTGATGTGAATTTAGGGAGGATATGGCCATTTCATCCACACATGACGACTCCCATTAAAAGTGCATGAAATGTACAGGAATCTGTCCATTTCATCCACATTTGACGACCCGTCCAGGGTGGCTTTCTTACCCAGGAATTAGTGTCTGAAACCTGGGTAAGATCACTGTGAATATAGGGAGGATATGGCCATTTCATCCAGGGAGATGTACAGGGCTTTCTTACCCAGGAATTAGTGTGTGAAACATGGGTAAAAGTGGTGTGAATATAGGGAGGATATGGCCATTTCATCCACACGTGACGACTCCCATTAAAAGTGCATGAAATGTACAGGAATCTGTCCATTTCATCCACATTTGATGACCCATTCAGGGTGACTTCCTTACCCAGGAATTAGTGTCTGAATCCTGGATGTTTGATGTATTTTGGAAGAACCAGAGAAAAGGGTGAAAATGGATAAATTGTATCCGAAAATAGTGCCTCTTGAGGCGGGTAATTGTATCCGAAAATAGTGCCTTTTGAGGCAGGTAAAAGGTATGTGAATATGGGGTGACACCAGAACATCCATAACCTTGGGCACCAGGCGAACCTGTGTACCCACACTTAAGCACTCCCCCATGGACTAAACCAAGAGGGAACACCGGGCAGAAGTTTGTGCCCCTGGTAACACAGAATAACAAAAAAAATGGGGGGAATGTCATTATTTTACCCTCAGACACATGCATAGATCACCCCCAAGTCCTGCATGTGTGTAGGCACAGTTGGTAAAATGTGTCCAACCGCTGGCAGGGACTTTGCATCGGAAGTTGACATCACATTTCCATTGAGCGGACAAGGGTACATTTAAAGGACAAGTCCCACGTTAACTCTGTCCATAAGGCCGACATTTGCCTTACTTCAGTTTTGGTCGTGTTTAACATCAAAAAGTTTAAGGTCATCCACGTTTTTAAGTCCTTAAGGCAGTCTTGAATTTTATTTAGATGATTAATTTCATCAGGCTTGATTGATAAATATAGTTGAGTATCATCCGCATAACAATGAAAGTTTATGGAATGATTCCTTATAATATTGCCTAACGGAAGCATATATAATGTGAACAAAATAGGTCCGAGCACTGAGCCCTGTGGCACTCCATGGCTAACTTTGGTTTGCGTTGAAGATTCATCGTTAACACGTACAAACTGAGAGCGTTCAGATAGATAGGACCTAAACCAGCCTAAAGCAGTTCCCTGTATGCCAACTAAGTGCTCTAGTCTTTGCAATAGGATATCATGGTCGATAGTATCAAATGCAGCACTGAGATCGAGCAAAACAAGAATAGAGACAAGTCCCTTGTCTGAGGCTATTAGAATATCATTTGTGACTTTAACCAGAGCTGTCTCTGTGCTATGATGTGTTCTAAAGCCAGACTGAAAATCTTCAAATAAATCATTGTTTTTTAAGTAATCACACAACTGTTTTGCGACCGCTTTCTCAAGAATTTTTGAGAGGAACGGAAGATTAGAAATAGGTCTATAGTTGGCTAAAACCTCTGGATCGAGGATGTGCTTTTTAAGAAGCGGTTTTATCACTGCTACTTTGAATGATTGTGGAACATAGCCTGATAATAAAGACATATTTATAATATTTAATAAAGAAGTGCTAATTAATGGAAAAACTTCCTTCAACAGCTTAGTTGGAATTGGGTCTAACATGCACGTTGATGGTTTAGAAGAGAGAATCATTGAATGTAATTGTTCAAGGTTAATGGCTGAAAAGCATTCTAGTTTACTATCTAGTGTAATATTAGAACTTACGATTCCGGGAGCTGTTGATAACACTATACTGATCAAAGGCAAGAGGTCATTAATTTTGTTTCTAAGAGTAACAATTGTATGGTTAAAAAAAGCACATAAAATCATTACTACTGAGTGCTGTGGGAATAGAAGGCTCAATGGAGCTGTGGTTCTCTGTCAGCCTGGCTACAGTGCTGAAAAGAAATCTTGCATTATTCTTATTCTCATCTATTAATGAAGAGTAGTAGGCTGCTCTCGCTTTACGCAGTGCTTTCTTATATTCATTTAGAGTAATATGCCAGATTAAACGAGATTCTTCAAGTTTAGTGGAACGCCATATCCTTTCAAGTTGTCTAGACTTTTGCTTTATTTTGCGGGTTTCGGCATTATGCCATGGAGCTAATCTATGTTGTTTTATTTTCTTCTTTTTCAAAGGAGCAATAGAGTCTAATTTTATTCGCAGCGCATCTATAGCACTATCAACAACATGATCAATTTGGGGTGGTGTACATTTTGTATAAGTTTCCTCCCCTACATGCAGACATGCTATCAAGTTAATTATTGGTGGAATCTCTTCCTTAAATGTGGCTATAGCACTAACAGATAGGTTTCTGCTGCAAGAGATTTTGACAAATGCTTTGTAGTCTCGTAATAGTACTTCAAAAGTTACTAAGAAATGGTCTGATAAAGCAGGATTATGCGGTTCGACTAATAGTTGCTCAATTTCAATACCATAAGTCAGAACAAGGTTGAGAGTGTGATTATAGCAGTGGGTTGGTTTATTTACAATCTGACAGAAACCAACAGAATCTAATATAGAGTTAAATGCAACAGTAAGGCTATTTTTATCATCGTCAACATGAATATTAAAGTCACCTACGATAATTACTTTGTCTGTTTTAAGAACCAAAGTTGATAAAAACTGAATAAGGACCTGGTGCACGATACACTGTAACAAATAAGATTGGCTGCAAAGTTTTCCAGGTCGGATGCGTAAGACTAAAAACAAGGCTTTCAAAAGAGGTATAATTTAATTTTGGTTTAGTATTGATAAGTAAACTTGAGTCAAAGATTGCTGCAACTCCACCTCCTCGGCCCGTGCCTCGAGCAATATGAGTGTTGACATGGCTGGGTGGAGTGGCCTCATTTATGCTGACATATTCTTCATGTCTCAACCAAGTTTCAGTGAGACAGCATATATCAATATTATAATCTGATATTAAATCATTTACCAATATTGCTTTAGATGCTAGAGATCTTATGTTTAAGAGACCACATTTAATCTTCCTGTTTTGTTGCACTGTAGTAGTTGTTACATTTATTTTTATTAGGTTATTATGTATGACACCTCTATTAGGTTTTACCTTAAATTGTCCTTGGGCAGACACACACACCGCTAATATTGGGTATTTTATTGGGTTCGGGATTCCTATGGATGACTGCCTAGGAGAGAGCGCAGAGAAGCGTGTAAGACTGCGACTCTGCCTCCTGGTCTCAACTCCAGTTTGTCATGGATTAAGTCCACAAAGCCCTGAAATGTTTGCCGAAATGAGATCTGCACCTTTCAAAGTAGCGTGAATGCCGTCTCTCTTAATCAGACCAGGTTTTCCCCAGAAGGCTGTCCAATTATTTACGAAGCCCACATTGTTTGCTGGGCACCACCTAGACAACCAGCGCTGAAATGATGACATGCGGCTATACATGTCATCATTGATCAGATTGGGGAGGGGACCAGAGAAGATTACGGTGTCCGACATTGTTTTAATGTCGGACATTAAAACAATGTTTTCGGATACAAAACACTATATTCGGATACTATATTCGGATACAATTTATCCATTTTCACCCTTTTCTCTGGTTCTTCCAAAAGATAACAGAGTATTTCCTGACTCTGGAGGAATGCAAGGGGAGTTGTCAGGGGACTCTACCCGCCTCAAGAGGCACTGTTTTCGGATACATTTTATCAATTTTCACCCTTTTCTATGGTTCTTCCAAAAAGTTAATTTAGACTTTTTCCGACTCTGGAGGAATTTAGGGGGAGTTTTCAGGGGACTCTACCCGCCTTATGGAACACTATTTTGGGTTACTTTTTTCCCATTTTCACCCCTTTTCTCTGGTTCTCCAAAAAGTCAAGTCAGACTTTTTTCATGATTTCTCACTGATCGAATGGCAAACGCGACCCGCCATCGGAGGGCCTCCGCCGGCCTGGCCTCGCGCCGGTGCTCTGGGGGTCGTTTCCGCCGAACTGCGGGTTCGACTCTGATGGCCGGGAGGGTGTGCTGCGCGGGGGTAACCCCGCGGAGCACAGCCTCCCGCCCCGCCCGATATGAAGCGTGACCGAGACGAACCGTCTGACTCAGGGGTTCCACTACGGGTCCCGCGGCGGGACGGAGGTTCCGGGCTGGAACCTCCCCACCTCCGCCGCGGTGCACCCGGCAAACACTGTTTCTCAAACCCTCCACTGTTGCATAACTGCAGCATTCAGCAATTGGCCTTGCTCCGGGCACCGGTTCCCCCGGGGACCAGTGTTCGGTGGCTCCACATGATATATGGTCGACCCTACTTCATAACATGCTACTCTCATCGAATCAGTTATTGTTCCCTTGATTGCTCAACGTTACTTGGGTGACTGTGACAAGTCTAGACCTAATACATGTAAGGCAAATGTCAGCCTTATGGACAGAGGTACCGTGGGACTTGCCCTTCAAATGTACGCGTGTCCGCTCAATGGAAATGCGATGTCAAATTCCGATGTCAAGTCCCTGCCAGCGGCTGGACAAATGTTACCAGTGTTTACCAGTGTTGCCAGGGGCACGAGAATACCCTCCACTGGAGGGTGGGTGCTGCTGCTGTGAATAAGGCCGAATATGGATGCCGATGAGTGGACGATAAAGCAGCGCAAAATACACCCCCTTTAAGTGTTGCCAGGGGCACGAGAATACCCTCCACTGGAGGGTGGGTGCTGCTGCTGTGAATAAGGCCGAATATGGAAGCCGATGAGCGGACGATAAAGCACCGCAAAATACACCTCTTTTCTGAGTCACCAGGGGCATGAAGTTCTGGAGGGTGTGAACATCTGGGTTTAGTCCGTTGGGGAGTGCTTAATTCCGGGGCTCTGGGGTCTCATGTTATGGAAGTATGGATGATTTTCGAAATTTTCGAAAAACGGCTAAGTGCCAACGGGGGAGGGGGTCAAGTCTTCGGCACTTCGAGACGAAGCCCCGGAGACTTTTGCACTCCCCCGTTGCAATTTACAACGGAGAGGGGAAATGAGACCTCCCCTCCCCCGTCCAAAAAATGAATTAATCTTTTCCAAGCTACCATCTGCACGAAATCGGAAACCCAGTGTTTGAGAGCACTTAGAAAAAAACGAGCTATTTTCACATGATGGGGAAATCATGGAGGAATGTATCCGCCTCATGAGCACTTTATATCGGATACAATTGTTGCCTGGAGGACCCCAGTCATGGTTCTCACAAAACTTTAAGTTTTCAAACTGGTCTCTGGAGGAATTCAAGGGGAGTTGTCACGTAATAACGAGACACTATTTTCGGCTAAAATGGTTGCCTGGAGGACCCCAGTCATGGTTCTCACAAAACTTTAAGTTTTCAAACTGGTCTCTTGAGGAATTCAAGGGGAGTTGTCACGGAATAACGATACACTATTTTCGGCTCAAATGGTTGCCTGGAGGACCCCCAATCATGGTTCTCACAAAACTTTAAGTTTTCAAACTGGTCTCTGGCGGAATTCAAGGGGAGTTGTCACGGAATAGCGAGACACTATTTTCGGCTAAAATGGTTGCCTGGAGGACCCCAGTCATGGTTCTCACAAAACGTTAAGTTTTCAAACTGGTCTCTGGAGGAATTCAAGGGGAGTTGTCGCGGAATAACGAGACACTATTTCCGGCTCAAATGGTTGCCTGGAGGACCCCAGTCATGGTTCTCACAAAACGTTAAGGGCGTTCTCCCCGGTAACCCGCCAGCAGATGAAAACACCCACCCCTCCGCCTCTCCACCTCTTCCGAGGGACAAGGGAACCGCGCGGGGGGGGTCTGCTGGAGGCTACTGCCGGAGGCTACTGCCGGGTGCTCCGTCCTGCGCTTCACCGGGACCCTGCTCGAACACTCGGAACTCTGACTCCAGCGCGGTGTGGCGGCCTCGCCCTGGTCGTCCACCGTGCGCCCTCCGGGTACCTGACTCCCCTGCTTCATCCGGGGGCAGGTGCGAGGGGTTCAATGCCTCCGTCCCCCCGGGGGACGGAGCGCCCGGAGGGTACTGTCATCCCCACGTTGTCGTACCCGAAACTGTCGGGTATCCTTTTGGTCAATTTCCCGCCTAACGAGTGTCTACATGGGACACAGCACGATGGTGCAAATGAAAACAAACACTGATTTGAAAATAAGCTGAGTGCATCTTTCGTGAGTCTTTTCACGCTTCCTTCTTTTTCACCCACGATTCTATACCTTCTACTGGTGACATTTCCCGGTACTGAAATGCTCAAGAATACAGGTCGGATGGCGGTCCGTTGTCCGATCTGTAATAGTTCTGTAATAATTCTGCTGTTGTTGGCCAACGGACGGACCAACATTAGGCTCCATCCCTGTACCATTGTGGGATGCGAGTACCGCGGCACAAGGCTGGATCGCCACTTGGACAGAGACCATGTTGAGCTGTCCCGGGAGGAAATACATGTGGTTCAAAATAAACTGAAAATGACAGTGGCCAAGAAGGAGCTTTATGAACTCCGAATGACAAACCCCACCATAGAAATGATTACTGCTTGGGCTGTTGATATGGTGGAAGACGACGACATACTGTCACAACCTCCACCCTTGTCCCCGGTGAATGAATGTGACAACCCGGACTGTAAAGAATGGAGGATGGAGGCAAACACAGTGAGGGCTCAGCGGGACAGATATGCTGCTGAGGTGAAATCCCTGCGCTGCAAGTTGCAGCAGAGGATAAAACACAAGCGACAGAGGATGGATCAGTGGGCCGGGGACATGCCCGTGTTCGATGGGGAGGAACGAGAGCGGGTCATTCTAAAGAAACGACCCCGAACAGAGTCGACACCAACGAGGCTGTCCAAGTCGAAAGGTCCCTCCTGCAGCAAGTCTCCCATTCCCGCCTGCAGCAAGTCTCCCATTCCCGCCTTCAGCAAGTCCCCCACTGGCTCTCACACACATTCATCCAGCTCCTCAGAACCTGCATCCATGCATACCGAGGCCTCGTCAACCTCCCCTCCCATACATTCCCCCTGGTTCCGCGGCAGGGGCCGGGGAAATATAATGCGGGACATCACATTCCCACGGATCATGGGTAAGTGTGTAGAATATGTGACAAATGCAGTTTCTGTAACACACCATGTGTTGTCATTAAAGTACTGTTTTATATTTCACAGAGGAATATCTGCAAGGATACCGGGAGCATTTTGTAGGTATCGACCCACCAGTGAGGCTCCAAGAAAACACAGTCTCCAAACTAAGCAGAGTGAAGTCGTTCCTAAGTTTCATGGCTCACGGTTTCAATCGCCTGTCTGACTGGCTCTTTTTGAGGGATCTCAAGAGGATACGCGGGTGATCCCGGAGCCTGATAAAGTCAAGCCTTCAGGTCACGACCTCCGACTTCTACATCAAGAATATATCACACTTTCTCAAGTACATGGCCGACACACCGTGCAAGGGGAGCAGGCTCAGCCAAAACGACATGATTTTAATCAAACGGGAAGTAGTTGCCATCCTGAAGTCCCTGAAGAGAAAAGTACTTATCCACCAGATGCAAGTGAAGCGTGACAAGATGGAAGGTCTGCCGAGCCACAACGACATCATGACATGCTTGACTTCGACCACCACTCGCATCCCTCAGCTCCTGGATGTGATGGCCATCAATCCGACTACCACAACCCGGATACTCCTCTATGGGTACATGACCCTTCATTGGAGCTGTATTTACGGCCACCGTCCGGGGGTCTACTCCAACATGACCAACGCCGAGGTCCGAAAGGCGGATACAACTGGCACTGCCTTCGGCTACCTCGTTCATGTGAGTGCTATTAAGCAATGTATTTATTCTGGCAGTTATATGCATGATTGATATTGTATTGACAATCTCTAACTCTGTCATAACAGGTAAGCAACCACAAGATGGCCAACGTGTTCAGGGAAGCGCAGCTGTACCTCACCGTAGAAGAATTTGGATGGATGAAGAGGTGGCTGGAAATCAAGGGTACGCTGACCTGCACCCAGAGCTACTACTTCCTATACACAGCGGGGAAGAACCCGTCCAGGAACCTTGCGTACTCCCTGAGGTTGGCATGGGCTGATGTGGGGCTCCATGGTCCCATTAACTTCACCGACCTCCGCACAGTCCACGCCGATAATGCGAAGAGGTTTCAAGACAAAGGCAACCGCCAACGAGTGAGTGATTTCATGTGTCACAACACTGCAACTGCAGACAAATTTTACGCAAATAATCCTTTTTTCAAGGAGGCTGCGGACATTCAGTTGCTCTTCACAGAGTCACTGCAAGCAGCAGCAGCGGGAAATGAAGACACTTTGGCGGGTATTGACATCGACAGTGACATCTCTGGAGAGGAGCACAGCCCCGCTCCCTACCAAGACTCCCTACCAAGACGCAGCGATGCCGAGATGTCAGAAGAAGAATTCTCCAAAAATGTCAATGCTTGAAGAGCGAAGAGGGACCAGTCACTGGCCGAACACAGCCCCTCAGACATGGGTGAAGAGAGGGTGCCATACTCTGCCCCAACTTCACCCACTGTTGCCAGTGATCAACTTGTAAATATGCAGTGTGTTGTTGTACTCAGTCCCCTTGTAAATACTTTATATCCTGTGTGAATGTATTTATTACTGTCAATATTACTGTAAATCCTTTCCCCGCATAAACTAGTTTAAATCACAGTTAAACACTTATTTTCGATGTCTATGTAATGGACTTCCCACTATGCATTGAAGTCCGTGATCTGGACACACTACCCTGTACACTTAGCCGACCGCGACGGGTAGTTAATGTCCACACAGTGAACACGCAAGTCCCGAGAGTATTCACAGTAATCTTACCCAGCTTTCACACACTAATTCCTGGGTAAGAAAGCCCTGTACATATCACTGGATGAAATGGCCATGTGCACCCTGTATTCACATCGATTTTACCCATGTTTCAGACACTAAATCCTGGGTAAGAAAGTCACCCTGCATGGACAGATTCCTGTACATTTCAATCACTTTTGATGGCAGTATTCAGGTGTGGATGATGGCAATATCTCCCTTAAATTCACAGCAAACTTACCCAGCTTTCACACACTAATTCCTGGGTAATAGAGCCATATGCACACTGTATTTAAAGTAATCTTACCCAGCTTTCAGACACTAAATCCTGGGTAAGAAAGTCACCCTGCATGGGTCGTCAAATGTCGATGAAATGGACAGATTCCTGTCCATTTCAATCACTTTTGATGGGAGTCGTCAGGTGTGGATGAAATGGCCATATCTCCCTTAAATTCACATCAATCTTACCCAGCTTTCACACACTAATTACTGGGTAATAAAGCCATGTGCACACTGTATTTAAAGTAATCTTACCCAGCTTTCCGACACTAATTCCGGGGTAAGAAAGTCACCCTGCATGGGTCGTCGAATGTGAATGAAATGGACAGATTCCTGTCCATTTCAATCACTTTTGATGGGACGACTATGGGTGCCGATGAGCGGACGATAAAGCACCACAAAATACACCACCTTTAAGATTCCCAGGGGCACGAGATTCTTGAGGGTGTGATCATCTGGGTTTAGTCCGTGGGGGGAGTGCTTACGTTCGGGGGCCCGGGGACCCAAGGTGCGCAAGGTTCTGGAAGTACGCATGTCAGGGAGGGATCCTGGAGCTCCTTAGTCCGTATTTTGGGGGTCTTGGAGCGGCCCCAACGAGGTGACTTTGTCGGTGTATTTCATGGAAGTCTGAAATAGCCTGTTTGCTCATGTCAGGGAGGGATCCTGGAGCTCCTTAGTCCGTATTTTGGGGGTCTTGGAGCGGCCACAAAGAGGTGGCTTTGCCGGTGTACGTAATGGAAGTGTGAACTAGCCTGTTTGCTCAAGGCAGGGAGGGATCCTGTGGGTTCTGCAGGGGTCCCCGGGCCTGCCTGTGAGCCTGTCTCCCCCTCTCCAGCACCTGCGAGCTCTCCGGGGTCCTGGAGAGGCATTTTCAGGCTTCTCTCTGCACCCTTTTCGCCCTACAAAAATGACTTTTAAATGGATACTTTTGGATGTAAATGGTTCACTGTGTCACGGCTATGGGTCTCTGGAACAATCAGGCACCTAGGGGCTGCAGGAAAACTTTAGCCGCCTTGTAAACACCCTTTCCTGGGTAAAACAATCCATTTATTCCGCCTGCTTTCCATCAGCACCCGCCAGTCATTTCAACCGGTTTCAAATAGTTTTTTCACTTTTACAAACAGCTTTCTGCCCTGGACATTATATCTAATCATTATTACCGTCATGGAGGAGCTGCAGGAACACTTTACCCGCCTTCTAAACACTTATTCCTGGGTAATAAAGCCCTGCACATATCCCTGGATGAAATGGCCATATCTTACCTAAATTCACATCAATCTTACCCAGCTTTCACACACGAATTCATGGGTAATAAAGCCTTGTGTACCCTGTATTCACAGTAATCTTACCCAGCTTTCAGAAACTAATTCCTGGGTAAGAAATGTGGATGAAATGGACAGATTCCTGTACATTTCAATCACTTTTAATGGGAGTCATCAGGTGTGGATGAAATGGCCATATCTTCCTTAAATTCACATCAATCTTACCCAGCTTTCACACACTAATTCCTTGGTAATAAAGCCAAGTGTACCCTGTATTTAAAGTCATCTTACCCAGCTTTCAGACACTAATTCCTGGGTAAGAAATGTGGATGAAATGGACAGATTCCTGTACATTTCAATCACTTTTAATGGGAGTATTCAGGTGTGGATGAAATGGCCATATCTTCCCTAAATTCATATCAAACTTACCCAGCTTTCACACACTAATTCATGGAAAATACAGCCATGTGCACACTGTGTTTAAAGTAATCTTACCCAGCTTTCAGACACTAATTCCTGGGTAATAAACTCACCCTGGACGCGTCGTCAAATGTGAATGAAATGGACAGATTCCTGTACATTTCAATCACTTTTAATGGGAGTCGTCAGGTGTGGATGAAATGGCCATATCTTCCCTAAATTCACATCAATCTTATCCAGGTTTCACACACTAATTTATGGGTAATACAGCCATGTGCACACTGTATTTAAAGTAATCTTACCCAGCTTTCAGACACTAATTCCTGGGTAAGAAAGTCACCCTGCATGGGTCGTCAAATGTCGATGAAATGGACAGATTCCTGTCCATTTCAATCACTTTTGATGGGAGTCGTCAGGTGTGGATGAAATGGCCATATCTCCCTTAAATTCACATCAATCTTACCCAGCTTTCACACACTAATTACTGGGTAATAAAGCCATGTGCACACTGTATTTAAAGTAATCTTACCCAGCTTTCCGACACTAATTCCGGGGTAAGAAAGTCACCCTGCATGGGTCGTCGAATGTGAATGAAATGGACAGATTCCTGTCCATTTCAATCACTTTTGATGGGAGTCGTCAGGTGTGGATGAAATGGCCATATCTCCTTTAAATTCACATCAATCTTACCCATCTTTCACACACTAATTCCTGGGTAATAAAGCATTGTGTACCCTGTATTCACAGTAATCTTACCCAGCTTTCAGACACTAATTCCGGGGTAATAAAGCCCTGTACATCTCCCTGTATGAAATGGCCATATCTCCTTTAAATTCACATCAATCTTACCTTAAAGAACTAATTATACCCTACTGTCCTATTAGTGCATTGCGTTCCAAGAATGCAGGGTTGTTGGTTGTGCCTAGAGTCTCTAAAAGTACAATGGGAGCCAGAGACTTTTCTTATCAAGCTCCACATTTGTGGAATCAGTTTCCAGTTTGTAGGCGGCAGACACCCTATCCGTTTTCAACAGTGCGCTTAAGACCTTCCTTTTTGATAAAGCTTATAGTTAGGGCTGATTAGATTCAGCCCCTAGTGTTGCTGCTATATGCTTAGTTTGTCGGGGGACATCTTACTTCTTCCTTCTCTCTGTCTATACCTGTGTACTCTCATGTCCCGAATAACCTAGCTTCCCCAAATGTCTTTCTTTTTGGTGTCTATATACTCCGGGATCCGGAGTCATGGATGATCCTGCGGTCTTGTGTCCTGGATCGCGAGCGCTGGATCTTGAGTCGTGGCTGTGGTCCTGGATCATAGGTCCTGGATGGATATCCTCGCGAATTCATCTTCCTATTATACACACATGCATTTCCAAACATTTGGACTACCTATGTTGCAAATGTATTATATTTTCAATTTACACACGGCATCTATTGCACGTCTGTCCGTCCTGGGAGAGGGATCCCTCCTCTGTTGCTCTCCCTGAGGTTTCTCCCATTTTGCCTTTTAAACTGTGGGTTTTCTCCGGAAGTTTTTCCTTGTACGATGTGAGGGTCTAAGGACAGAGGGTGTCATATTGTCATACTGATATTCTGTACAAACTGTGAAGTCCACTGAGACAAATGTAACATTTGTGATATTGGGCTATATAAATAAACATTGATTGATTGATTCCTCCAGAGCGAAATCCAACGTCAGGGAGGCTTTTGGTGTAATCCGAGATGGAGAAAATAACCAGAGAAGGGGTCGTTACTAAAAAAAAGTAATATATTACATATTACATATTACTTTAAAAAAAAGTAATATATTACACTACTTCGTTACTCCCTACATAAAGTAATTAGTTACTTTACTCGTTACTTTACTCGTTACTTTACAGGGCCGGCCCGCCCCTTCCTACAGGCAGATCACGCAGACTGCTAAAGTTTCAAATGTTCTCTTTACTTCAGTTTCCATTGTCGCATAAGACTGATCCAGATAGCTCCTGAATGTTTTCATATCTGACCATGGCTGTCCTCTGTCTCCTGCTATCTGTATATTTTGCGCAGTCTATCTCTGCTCACGCTGTTGCATCAGCGTGTTCTCCTGCGTGTTGGCCATGTGTTGCACTGGAGCCAGACTGGAGCACACCGCAAAGACTTCAGCCGAGCAGTTACGAACTGCGCATGCGTAAGTGACAATAACTCTCCTTACCAGCAGGCGGCGGTAGTGTGTATTCGTCATTCAAAACAGGCAACAACCGGAAAACAGAGAAGAAGAACAGACTACGTGTGTGATATAAATAAACAACAGCTATGTGCGTTAGCTTCACCTTAGCATGTGTTCTTTGCAGGTGTTTGTTGAGGTTTGATTATGACTGATTTTAGAAAGTAACGAAGTAATGCGTGTCGGGGCAATGTTAGTCACTGTATCACTGTGTGATTACTGAATTATAAAAGTAGCGCGTTACACTACTCCGTTACCGACAAAGTAATAATATTACAGTAACGCGTTACAAAGTAACGCGTTACTGTACTGGGGCGAGAACTGGGGCGAGGACTCGCCTGTGCTAAGGCCTCCAAGGCATGTTCTGTTCCTGTGTCTTCTCTTTGGTCAAAAGTGTCTTCAACAGAGTCACTGATAGAGGAGAGCTCTCCTCTCAGCAAATCCACAAAGTCTTTGCCACTTAGTTTCGTGATCTCCTTTAACTCTGTGAGATACATTTGTGTGGCTGAATGTTCATTGTTAGGAAATGAAATTTAAAACATATAATTCATAAATGGTCCTGGAGGGGGCCTGGGAGTACGCTTATCCGGTCTACATGTGTTTTGTAGACTTGGAGAAGGCGTATGACCGAGTTCCCAGGGAGTTACTGTGGGAGGTGCTGCGGGAGTATGGGGTGGGGGGGGTCTCTACCCAGGGCCATCCAATCTCTGTACTTCCAAAGCGAGAGCTGTGCCCGGGTCCTCGGCAATAAGTCGGACCCATTTCCGGTGAGGGCTGCGCTTTGTCACCAATCCTGTTTGTAATATACATGGATCGGATTTCGAGGCGTAGTCAGGGGGGGGGAGCTCTGCAGTTAGGTGGACTAAGGATTGCACCACTGCTTTTTTCAGATGATGTGGTTCTAATGGCTTCATCGTTCTGCGACCTTCAGCACTCACTGGATCGGTTCGCAACCGAGTGTGAAGCGGCTGGGATGAGGATCAGCACCTCCAAATCTGAGGCCATGGTTCTCAGCAGGAAACCGATGGACTGTCCACTCCAAGTAGGGAATGAGTCCTTACCCCAGGTGAAGGAGTTCAAGTATCTCGGGGTCTTGTTCTCGAGTGAGGGAACAATGGAGCGTGAGATGGGCCGGAGAATCGGAGCAGCGGGAGCGGTACTGCAGTCGCTTTACCGCACCGTTGTGACGAAAAGGGAGCTGAGCCAGAAGGCAAAGCTCTCTGTCTACCGGGCCATTTTCGTTCCTACCCTCACCTATGGTCATGAAGGAAGGGTCATGACCGAAAGAACGAGATCGCAGATACAAGCGGCCGAGATGGGTTTTCTCCGCAGGGTGGCTGGTGTCTCCCTTAGGGATAAGGTGAGAAGTTCGGTCATCAGGGAGGGACTCGGAGTTGAGCCGCTCCTCCTTCGCGTCGAAAGGAGCCAGTTGAGGTGGTTCGGGCACCTAGTTAGGATGCCACCTGGTCGCCTCCCTAGGGAGGTGTTCCAAGCACGTCCAGCTGGGAAGAGACCAAGGGCCTGGGGGCGCCTTGGGATCCCCCAGTCCGAGCTGGTTGATGTCGCCAGGGAAAATAAAGTTTGGGGCTCTCTGCTGGAACTGCTACCCCCGCGACCCAACCACGGATAAGCGGGAGAAGATGGATGGATGGATAGATTAATAAATGGGTGAAAATCACTTGTGTCCATAATGGGCAGCATTAATACCCACATGACAGCAAATTATTACTTTGTAATTCTACTCCACTATAATTCAGAGGTTAACCTGGTATTTTTACTCCACTACATTTATTTTAGTTACTTTGCAGATTCTGATTAATGATGTGAAATATAAACAACACTTAAATCAGACTTTAGTTACACCTAAGTCAAATTCAGGGAAGGTGATTGTCAAGTGCCAACAATCAGGAGAGATATTTGACAGTGGGTGCTTGAGAAGACTAAACATTTATCTGCAGATCTCTATAAAGTATATTCATTACTCGTTATTCTCTACTAATAGTTAATTAAAGACTGTATATAATTTAAATATATCTAAAGTCTGACTTGTCCTGTAAAAAGAGGTCAAATGTGTATTAATTAACAGTTCGCCCAGGATATAACTGACCTACAATCTGATTTATTTGCAGGTAAACCAGTGGCACTTTTTGACAAAAATCATCCTGACTGGGCACCGTCTGTCAAATTGGGCCACGAGAAAATTACAGCGCCTTCCCCTGCTACACATGCCATGTATAAACGCGCCAGAAGAAGATCTCTACAGCATGGTATCTGATATACCATCTCCAGAAGAGCCCGTACCAGTCCTGGGAGCCACTGGAGAAGAAGAAGGACTGATTGAACCAGAGACTGGCACTGCAACTCAGACTGATTTGACTGGTGAAATGTATCCTGACACTAATGAAATTAAGATTAAACCAACCCCTGCAAGAGCTGGCTTATAAATACAACACATCCACGTCTACAGTATCCCGTGTGTTTACCTTGATTATCGACGTCATGTTCAAACGTATGAGTTTCCTTTTGAAGTGGCCATCTCGGGAGGAACTCCAACTGACAATGCCTATGGATTTCCGCACTCATTTTGGTACTAAAGTGGCTGTTATAGACTGCTTTGAAGTTTTCATTGACAGGCCATCAAATGTAATGGCACAGGTTCAGACTTGGTCAAACAACAAACATCACAACACCATAACATTTCTGATAGGAATCTGTCCGCAGGGTGTTATATCATTCATTTCAAGGGCATGGGGTGGCAGGTCCAGTGATAAGCATATTACAGAAAATGGTGGCTTCTTAGATAACATTTTGCTTGGTGATTTGATTTTGGCAGACCGAGGTTTCAATATAAGTGACTCAGTGGGTTTCATGTGTGCTGAGGTTAAGGTGCCTGCATTCATGAAAGGCCAGAAACAATTACAATGAAAGATGTTATCGACACAAGGAAAATTGCTAACTTGCAAATTCATGTTCATTTAAGACTTGTAGGGCAGCAATATACCGTTTTGGGAGGACCAATTCCTATAGATTTATAGATGTAGATGGGATTACATTGATGGATAAAATAGCTGAAGTGTGCTGCGACCTGAATCATTTGTGTGACACTGTAATACCCGTTGATTGAGCCTTTACATTCAGTTATATCCCACCAAACCATATCAGATTTAAAAATATTACATGTTTGTATTATAATTATTATTTCATTATTGTCAATGTTGTACTTGGTCAATTAAATGTCTTGATAATCAGAGCAGTGATTTGGGGGTTGGTTGTGTGGGGGAATGTTTGAAAACTTATTTAAGCTGTTTTCAGGGAAGATTACTGTTTTTCTCTCAAGTTTTCTATTGCCAGATTGGACACATCCCAAATTGCTTGAATGTGGTTTCAGACCTGCACTGCACACTGGAATAGTACTGGTAGGATATTTAAGCTTGGGTAAATTCATTTTAAAAAAAACAATTGAAAGGGCAAAGTATTATATTTATTACAGGTTTCCAATTTACCCATTGGAAAAGGATGAAAAACAAGTACGCTCCTTTAACTGTAAGCTGCAGAGATCACCTCACATAACAGAGATAGATTAACATTGTGTCCATATTACAGTTCTTTTCAATGCTAAAACACATTTTTTTAAAGCAGGGCTTATTTTCTCAAAACACTAAACACAATTCACAAAACCATACACACAAAGTGCAAAACACCTCATACAGTATATACTGCAGAATGAAGCACTGCACCATAAACACTTACCAAAACCAAGCTGTTGCACCAAATGGCACACACTTCATTTATAGCACAAGACATTTTGTAAAACCAACTACACACCATCGTGCTCAAGCACACGGTTTTATGGCGTTTGATAGAGAGAATTCTGCAAATAAAGATTGTTCAAGTCTCCAAAATATGTGCAGAAACACAAATATACTGTTGTTATACTTTTACTTTTCAAAAAGTGGAAAGTTTAATTGCAAATTGGGTGCAGAGCTGAACATGTGTTTAGAGTTTTGGATATTTGAGCTGAGGTTTTGCTCTTTCAGTGTCAGTTTAAATAATGATGCTTTTTGTGTCATTTTAGTGCACAACCTTTTTTGATTGTTACACTTACTGTACATGTTCTTTATATAGATTTAATTTAAAAGAAACATGTTCAATCAAATACATATATACACTGTCATTCAGATTGATTAATACTTCTGTTTCTTTTGAGAGTGGACATGCTGATGGCATTTGTCACAATACCAGCTTCCTTTGGGGGCAACTGTTATACCAACACATTAAAAATGAAACTAGGTAGTTTCACAATTTGTGTTATCACATCCTATCATGGGAAGCTTTTCCTCTCCACGACAAAGGCACCATTTGGGTACCAGTGGTTGGGTATCGGTTGGCTGAGTCAGTGTGGCACATACAGCAGGGTCTGGTATCAGGCAGAGAGGCCTTTTTGGTGCAGTAATGGAGACTGGTGTAGTTGCACTGGGAATTCTGGTGAAGAATTGCCCAGTCAACTGGAAGAGAATGACCTTCTGAAAGAATTCATGAGCTTTGGGGTATACCTTCTCCCAAAAGTCAATATCTGGGTTTATGCGTTCAAGATGAATCTTTCCATTCACCCACAGAAAAAAGTCAGTATATTCAACATCACATAGAAATAACTGTGTCTGCACTTGATAGAAATAGGCATGTCCTGTCCATCACATGATTCCAGACATGTATGGTCTGACGGCGCAGCAACACAGTAGAGGAATTTCATTTCCAAAACCATTTCCAATTAGTCTAATAAAGTCCATAGTCTCGAGAACCGTTTAAACTTGTGATTTTCATTCTACGTAAAAGTATTCGGAATCTGTATGGGGTCAAAGTGGGGTGTTTTTGAGCTCTGTTCAAATGGATTTCCCAGTCATTCGTATGGGGCAAATGATCACAGTTGTATGCGATTTGCGTGAAAACGGCTTGGCAAATCTCTTATAAAAGACATCGCAACCTTTTTCTTTTTGTATTGTCAATATAATTTGTATCTGTATAAGTCCCTTTTGCGAGGGCAACAATAAAAAGTTGGTCACAAAAAAAGACATAGCAACCTGATCCCGGTCATTCCGCACGGTTTGATGTTTTTTTTGTGTGTTTCATGTCAATGCTGCTGGACGAGTAGCATGACAACATTTGTGGCGAAAGAAGGAGAATAAGATGAGATAAGTATGTCGAATACTATACTGTGTGGCTTCGCATGTACACTAGGTTTACAGTACAAAACACATCGCATTTCATTTTTTCAACGGTTTCTGTCTGATAAAGATTTCAAGTTTTATCTCATGATAAAACAATACATTATTTGTTAGTGTAATAAATGCTTTAGAATGACTGTTTATTTAGTGCATTTTTCATGAAACCTGTGTTCTGTCCGGCAGTCCATGTATCAAGTGTAGGTTTTCCCTACGGAAGACATTCTTCTTGAAACAACAACAATTAATGATCAAAATAAAATGACAATCCATTTACTTTCTTACACACATAAAAAACATCACATGACAGTTTTGTGTAGTTGATGGTTGTGTAGTGAAATCTTAGCACGAGTATCACGTTTCCTATGATCCTGGAAGCAGTGCGGACTCAGCTGTGGCAGGTCAGACATCTGTCGTTTTGCTGCGCTTCCTTTCACTGAAATAACAACAAAAACACACTCAGTTAGGGAAAGGACAATATTGTGTCCAGGGTTGGGAGGGTTACTTTTAAATGTAATTAGTGCCCGTTTATTTGTTTTACTTGTGGGTTGGGAATTATTTTCAAAGCATCACTTTGACATAATGTTTCACTCAAGGTATATTTATCTGGTTTCAGATAGCTTCGCTGTTCTAAGTATGCTTTGTGTTGGTGTGAATCTGAATCTATCAAATGCTTCCAAAAATTAAGAGGGGAAATTGTCCCAGTTCTGCTCTGCAGCCATGTTTGGACAGACTCTATGGATGCTCAGTATGTTTTTACAGAACTCAATATACACTTTTTCAATTTGGTTTGAGTCCCAATGCTCTTGTTTTAATCAATCTCTCTCTCTCTCTCTCCAAAATATATTCACTTCAGGTTTACGAAAGTAACTATAATCAGATTGGTTCATGTGTTGCTCTCGGGCACGCTGCCTACCGTAGCTCCTCTTTCAGACGGGCCAGTTTGTCGTGCAGCCGATCATTCTTCACCCGAATGGGGTTGTTGGGAACGAACCAGGCAGCAATGAACTTACACACCACCACGACATGCTACAGGAAAAACAAAAGAGAACATACACAGAAACTATTTCACTGCGTTCTTCAGTTCATATGGGCAGCACTGACGAAGAAAGGATGGAGTACACACCTCAAACAGGATGACGAAGGCAAAGCGCACAGCCAAAACCAACCAGAACTGAGAAGTCAGATCACTCCTGTAGTCTCTGTAGCTGCAGGCACACACCACACAGATAATCCTATTTCAGTCAGACAACTCACGTGTTCCTTTAACATGTTTATTAGAAGCAGCATATAGTTGAGTTTGGCGACTAGGCTCGGGCATCATCACTCCATAGATATACATAGCACGATGAGTGATGATTAAATAACTAACCCCCGAGCCTAAGCTGGGGTGGTGGTGGGGCAGGCAAGCAGCAGCAACATGAAACACAGCAGCACGAACATGAACGCAGCAATAGCAAATGAACGCAGCAATAGCAAGTGAACGCAGCAATAGCAAGTGAACGCAGCAAGCAGCAGCGACGTAGCTGCAGCAATAGCAGCAGCAAGCAATGCATGGAGAGAGATCTGGCAGGTTAAATAGAGTGGCATATTAAGGAGACTCTGTTTGGTTGGTTGTAGAGCAGCAAGGGGGCGTTATGTATGAATGCAGCATAAGTGCTCGAGTTGACTGCCTGAACTAGCTCGCAGGCTTCGCCCCATGTATCACATCTGTGACAGGTTTGTCTTTAATAGTTGGATTACATCTCCTCACCTGCACTGTGTGACATTAAAGCCGCCTGGGATCATCTGATCTGGAATAAAGTCAGTTCTGACTGCCTACAAAAGCCGTGCAGAGTGTCATTTATGTAGCCCTGCATGCAGCTGCAAAGAGATCACAAACCATCGTGGTGACACACTATACAGTTGGCCGACGTGTAAACATACATTAGTCCCAGCCGATACAGAACTCACTGTGTGGAAGTGCTTCCATTAGCACAGGGTCCATAACGATAACGGTAAACAAGGCGTGGAATGAAGTCTGAGGAGACTCCAATAACCAAACCATTAGCAATCACTGCTAACACATGTAGTGGACATTTTTATTATATCCTTATATGCTTAAACCAAATGCTTCTTATTTCCTGAGATGTGCTTTATTCTTCTATTCTACTCTCTTATGGGTTTATTCCCAGGCGCTTCAAGGCCACAGAGCTGCTTTGGCTACTGGGAGACTCACACACAGTCACACCAGAACTTCCCTACTCTGAGAACCGTTATGCTATCTACCGCTCAAGGACAGAAGATGTCTAATAACAATGTGACCGTGTGAACACAAGATTTATAACATTCCCACTCTTTTCCTATATAACCTCTGCTTTTTCATTGTACTGCACACACTCTCGCAGACTATTCTATGCTCTGTCAGACATGTGTCTATTTTATTATTGTATCATGTTATTTGAAGCTTCAAATAAATAACCCAAAAGACAGCTCTGCTCGATTTATCATTTATTTGTTTTGATCACTTTGACTTGTACTCTCCAGCTGTGTTGGGTCCTAGATTTCCATAACAAGTGGCGTTGTCGGCAGGATCTCTGCAAGTTCGATTGGGGACACCTCCGGACGCTGGTGGTCGCTCCAGGATCCTCGGATCCTCCTCTACCTCGACAGAAACCGTACGGGACGAGAGGACCAGCGCCGGGGTGGAACCGATTGACTTCACGAGATCCAACAAACTCAAAGGGCTTTCAATACTGAGTGAGATGTATAGGTCTAAATTGTTTAAAGTTAAACGTAAATAAACTCGACATGACATTTATGAGAGGGACTGCTCGAAAGTAGGATATTTGGGATATCTGTATCATCGACGGATGAAAAAATAGTGTTTTGGTAACACTTAAAGACTTTGTTATGGGAGCAAAGCAGGGTAGGGGATTTGTACATTCTCCTGAGGGTCCGATTATGGATGTCATGCGAGCAAAATATGGTGAAGACAGTCTGTCTAAATTAAATATATGGATGGAAATGTTCGGATTTCCTAAGGGAGGTTTTTTGAGTAAATTAAAAATCAAGAACCTAAAAAGAATAAATTACAAGAACATGAAGATGGAATGAAGGGTAAAAAAAATATAGTTAAAGTAAAAGACTTATAGAAAACTGGTCACTCACAGAAAGTGTTTATAATACTGGGGAGTAAAAAAAAGGCAGTTGGCCTTGGGCATTAAATAAAATATTAAGGTTGAAGATGAATGTGAAGAAAGGAAATACATTATTTCCAAAAGACATGTAAACCCCAGACATCTCTTTGTCCTTCCATTGCAGGCCTGAATGACCTCTCCTCGACTGGGTATCCTTCCCTCCTCCGGCGTACAACCCTGGCAATCCGGTTGGAACACCTCAACCACCTCCACCGCCACTACAAGCCCCAGCCATGCAGTCAGCGTCAACTCCAAGCTCACAATACCGAGGGAGAGGCAGAGGAGGTTTTCAGAGGCAGAGGACGAGAAGCAAGACCTTCAAGTGTGGCAGTGTTGAACATTGGATTATGGGACTGCTCACAGAACACTGGCAGTGGAGGCAGAGGGGGACAGCAAGGACGGGGGCACCATTCACAAAGACTGACCTACGATGGGGAGGAAGGGGCCCAATCGAGCGAGACGGAAATTAAGTCAGCAGCATCTAACCAGGGAAGTGACACACACACACACGCATCATACATGCTATTGAGAAATTAGAAGAATGCAAATTTAGTGATGGATTTATTCATGTGCTGGGTAACTGTAAAGGAGAAGTTTCTGTACCACTTCAGAGTAAAGATAACGGTGATGACAGTCATCCATTTCCCACATCAATAAAAAACAGTTATTTTATCATCTGTTTGCCCAATACATTTACTGGGCAGAGATCTGATTCTCCGGTTCGGCTTGGACCCTATTTTCCCACAAATGAGGGTCTTAAAGTCAGCCATCTCCTACGATGGTTAAAACAACTGTCATTTGATGATAAATAACTGGTGAATGTGTATCAATGCTGACATATCCTGATTCTCAGGCGTTGTTGCGTTTGACTGATCAATGTGTTTTTCCACCTGCTGTGTGGAGGCTTCTCATTTGCATTGTACTGCTAACGTTGTTGATGATGATGCATGTAGATACTATAATGAGAGTTTTCTGCAATGTTTGAATGATGAGCTCATGCTTAAAACAATGTATTGGAATTCGCTGGGTAGCGCTATCTCTGTTAGACTCACACACACACAAAACCAGCTGTATCAAATCCCAGGGGCGGTCCACACATTTCACTAGCCAGGGAGCCCCACTGATAGATGGAGGGATTTGGGTCCAATCGTTAAAGATTGGGAGTCAGTCACTGATTAGACACCCACACGCACAGAATATGTCATGTACTCTATGTCACGTGACGTGTATCAAATGAAAATGTGCACGAACGTAGCCGTTCTGCGCAGATTGCTGTTGGTTGAGGATGATGAGGTAATTCTCATATCTCTGAGCTTCCTGCCGCGCTTTCAGATGTGCCATACTCACTCTGGGCAGCTCACAGATATGACGTAGGGTTAATGTCCACGTTCCGTCCCGTACCCATTTAAACGTGAAGCTGTTGATGGCATTCGGCCAGTGTTTACCTCTCTGCTTAAACAAGGGGTCATTATTACGTGTAACGATTCCAGTGTTTCCTGTGAAAAAGATCAGAGACAAACCTCCTGACGAATGGAGATTTGTCCAGGATTTACGATGTAAATGCAGCTGTGCATGCACGCTCGTCCGGAATCCTTATCTAATTATTTCCCAAGTTCCAGCCTCTGCAACATATTTACTGCCATATATGTCTCAAATGCATTTTTCAGTGTTCTGGTACACAAAGACAGTCCATTTTTGTTCACATTTGAATATAATGGTAAACCCTACACATTCACACGTTTGTGTTAAGGCTAAATGGTAAAAAAAGTCCAATATGTACAAAGAACAGTTTTTTTGATCATGTCATTTCAGGAGAAGGGAAAACCCTTTCAGATAAGCGTATTGCATCATTGGCTAAGCGACAGATGATGTCATTCTTGCGTATGTGTTCATAACACACGGCTGTTGTTATGCTTGCTGTGATGTTACATTAGTCCGGTCTCTGCTTGTAATTATGCCGTTACAAGCTTCAAAGTTGTATTTATCATCTGAATTTGCCGAAACAAGGTTAATATTCTGAAAGTCTTCCTTTGAAGATGTATAAGTCAGGAGTCTTGAGTAGTCAAAATTACCTACAAATCATTGTACACAATCATTAGTACATATTATTTTCCACTTGTTACCATTGTGAGTCTATTTTTATGCAGCTCTGTGTGATTTTGTAGCTACAATTCAGACTAATACACTACCAGAGGTGGAATAAGTACTCAGATATTGTACTTGAGTAAAGGAATAAGTACTCAGATCTTGTAGTGAAATTATAAGTACTCAGATCTTGTACTTGAGTAAAAGTAGAAGTACCAGAGTGTTACAGTAACAGTCCTGCATTCAAAAGGTTCCTCAAGTAAAAGTAGAAAAGTATTCTCATCAAAATATAGTGAAAGTAAAGACAGTAAAAGTAGTCGTTGTGCAGATTGGTCCATTTCAGAATAATATATATGATATGTTTTATAATGATTGATCATGAAAGTGTTCTCAAAGCTGGTAAAGGTGCAGCTAGTTTGAAGTACGTTGTATACTGCAGGGTAGCTTGTGGATTTACTCCAGGTGGAACTACAGTCTGATTTAACACTTAATTATATTTCACATCATTTATCCACATATGTGAAGTAACTAAAGGCATTACATACATGTAGTGAAGGAAAAGTACACCATTTACCTCTGACTTATGTTCACTTCCAAACTAAAAGGACTTAAAAAAAATAGTAATCAATAATGTATTGAAAAGTTATTTGCTGATTGGTTTTTATATCGGCTCAGCCAGGTTATATGGGAGGCCCAGTCTACGTACACTCTAAAAACAAATGCCTTGGCTTAACAAAGAAAATCAAGGCAATAGGTTGCATCGATGGTTATTGAGTTAAGACAACTTCTATTGAAATGTTGTTAAAGCAACAAAGTTATTTGGGTTAGGGGAGAAGGCTTTTCCTCTACAATCAGAGGTGTTTTCAATTACCACTTACTTAATAATTGGTAGCATAAACACAAGTTTTTAAGTTGATGACTCCAAAAGTTCCAACTTGTTTTACCGTATGATTTAAATATAATCTTAAATTGTATGTACTTAATTACCACATGTTGAACATGAACACATGTTTTTAAGTTGACAACCATTTATAAATTAAGTTGCTCCAAATAATATTGTATTCAATAGGGTTTCTCTCTTAGCTTTTTCATGTTTTTGCCTTTAAAGAAAGAAATTAATTGATTCCACAACAAAAATATTAGGCAATTCACTTTTTATTTTTGAACTGCAGGTGTTTATTTCAACACATGATGTTTCAAAAGGAGAGACTTCATTTAGTTTGAACATTGCCTGAAGACGGATGACGAACTTCTCATGGTGTGCACACCTAGACCGGACTTAAAAGACGTTCCTCTGACCAACGCTGACCTCATTTTGTATGTTGATGGGTCTGCCTCTCGCGACCAAGGGGGCACTAATCGGGTGGGTTTTTCTGTTGTTTCAGATTCTGCTGTACTCCGTTCTGGACCTCTTCCATGTCACCTATCAGCACAGGCAGCAGAGCTCATCGCACTAACTGAAGCCTGCACGTTTGCAGAAGGCAAAACCGTGACTATTTACACTGACTCACGATATGCTTTCGGGGTAGTACACGATTTTGGGGCTATTTGGAAGTGTAGACAATTTCTGAAATCTGATGGCAAACCAGTACTTAACCATGTACTGGTTGCAGGCTTACTAGACGCCATTCTGCTCCCATCTGAGGTTGCAGTCTGTAAATGTGACGCACACACAAGCAGTACAGACCCAGTTTCCCTAGGAAATGCGTCTGCTGACTCAGCCGCAAAGGCAGCGGCTCTGATTCCTCTCACACCTCACGCACACTCATTTGTTAAAACCCCTGTCTCCTCCTTCACTGACAAAATGTCATCACTGACTTCCATGCAGCAGCTAGCTACGCCAGTTGAGAAGGCTCAATGGAAGGCTGCTGGGGCTGTTTTTGACCCAACCTCCAGCATCTGGGTTGGTCCAAATTCCAATCCATGTTTTCCCAAGACATTTTTTCCCTCATTTCACTAAGTTGACACAGGGGTTGGATCATGTGTCAAAAGGAGGGATGTTAGAGTCTATCAATCAGGAGTGGTTCACAAGGGGGTTCACAGTAACAGCTCAAAAGCACTGTGAAGCATGCCTAATCTGCATTATGCAAAATGCAGGTAGACCAGTAAAGGTTACAGGACCTGGAGCACATCCACCTCCCACCAGGCCATTTGAGCACCTAATGCTGGATTTCATTGAGCTTAGCCCATCAGAGGGTAAGAAGCACTGTCTGGTGGTGGTCGACATGTGGTCCAAATGGGTTGAAGCTTTCCCAGTAAAAGCACAGACAGCAAGTGCTGTGGCAAAGGCACTACTGAGGGAAATAATTCCTAGATGGGGACTACCAGACAAAATTTCTAGTGACAACGGTTCACATTTTGCTAATGAGGCCATCTCGTCTGTATGTATGTATCCGGCGCCGACCCGTGTGGCACATTTTACATAGACATCGCGCCCAAAACTCAGACCCCGAAAAGCGTAAGCAACCTTTGACGCAACTGTTGACATCCATAGGTACATCTACATTTAATCTATACATAGGTGATAACGACCATAGCAACATTGATGTTGTTCAAACCAGTAATGGGATCACCGGTAACGTCTGGTGGCACACTCTGAGATCATTCTTGCAGGCCACAGGACAAAATGGGTCATGTTATGCATGCACCCTTTTCCCCCAGGACTCATCAATGTCCGTGCCAGTTCGTCCGCGCTCTCTGACCCAGGTTGAACACCTTTGCGCGTTTATGGCTCTGACAAGACCCATCAAGGGTGAAGACAGCGTAACCGAGTGGCGTTATGCCAGGCCGCTTCCCCCACCATGCAGTAATCGGTCTAACTCCTCTTTACGTGCATCCACGTTTGATACCACATATGCAAAGTACCAACCCGTCAGCCATGTGCACCCTAGTCATTTGAGAGGGATGAAACACAGCCTGTGCATCCAGAGAGTGTACCACAAAACGTCTCTTACACCACCTTATTTTTCCCTAGGAACTGGTTGTACTCGTATCCTACGGAACACGTGCAGTTACGGTGCTTACAAAATCTCGTATTGTCACATATCCGGTGCTCCTGAAAGAATCCTTTCTAACGTAGCATTCCCTGATGTTAAACATATTTCCCTCCAACTGGCCTGGCCCAGTGATGCTGGGTTTAGCGCACCACAAGATTACATTTGGTTGTGCGGCGACAAGCTCTATCAAGTTCTGGCTCCCCTCTGGATAGGTACATGCACTCTAGTGGATTTGAATCCAGCAGTCACTGTACTCACGTCCTTAATGTACATGACACATCATTACCCAGAGTTCCAACACCACGACCACCACAAGGTAAAAAGAGATCTGACGTCCGCTGGAGCTAAATTCATGGGTGGCCTGTTCCCATGGTGGGGTACAGTAAACAATGCCCATAAAATAGATACCTTACACGTCCGGCTAGAGAACCTCACTTACGAGACGACGCAAGGCTTCCAGGCATTGCCCCCATTCATAATAGCCTCTAGGAACATGCTCATGCAGCACCAATTTGCTCTTGACCTTTTGTTCGCCTCAAAGGGTGGCCTGTGTCATGTGATCGGTGACTCCTGTTGCACTTACATTCCCGACGCCACCAAGAACATCACTGACACCGTGCTGCATCTCAACGACCTGTTAGCCGACATGAAAGCGATCATTTTTGGCCTATTAATCAGTTGTACCTGTTTGATTATCCCAATACTGAAGAAATGCGTTTCCAGCATGGTATCCTTAGCTTTCGTTCAGTATACTGCTATTCCATTACACGAAAATCCTTTGCGGCACAGTGAGATAGACCTGCTAGAATCAGAAGAGTCTGATTCCGACACTACAATATAATCATGTGTACCCTCCTCTCTTATGCTTACATTATATTAGAGTCTGTCCTCCACAAAAACAGCCAGTTTTCTGATATATTTGTGATGTGTTTACTTAAACCAGCGATGGAGTGTATTCATTGATGTGTTATATCAGTCTATCCTGTCATTTGTTTTTTTTATTGATCAAGTATGATCAAAAGGGGAGAATGTAGTGGACATTTGTATGATATCCTTATATGCTTAAACCAAATGCTTCTTATTTCCTGAGATGTGCTTTATTCTTCTATTCTACTCTCTTATGGGTTTATTCCCAGGCGCTTCAAGGCCACAGAGCTGCTTTGGCTACTGGGAGACTCACACACAGTCACACCAGAACTTCCCTACTCTGAGAACCGTTATGCTATCTACCGCTCAAGGACAGAAGATGTCTAATAACAATGTGACCGTGTGAACACAAGATTTATAACATTCCCACTCTTTTCCTTTATAACCTCTGCTTTTTCATTGTACTGCGCACACTCTCGCAGACTATTATATGCTCTGTCGGAAATGTGTCTATTTTATTGTTGTATCATGTTATTTGAAGCTTCAAATAACATAACCCAAAAGACAGCTCTGCTGGATTCACCATTTATTTGTTTTGATCACTTTGACTTGTACTCTCCAGCTGTGTTGGGTCCTAGATTTCCATAACACACACCAATGACCTCCAACACCTTTGTCCACACACCTGCAGACAGAGGACAGTGCTGTTACACTCACACACCTGCACACAGCATAACCAACGGCAGACTGAAGGAACTACCAGAGAGAGGTATTGTCACAGGTTATAGAAAAGAAAAACAAGTAACTTTGAA